>JALIZH010017503.1:0-195789 GCA_030522465.1 Rhipicephalus appendiculatus
TTATGATTGATGGAATAGCCGTTGTTTCTTTGCCATTTCTTTTCACATGTTTCCAGAATTGCTTGGGGTCATCCTTAAATCTCAACTGTACACGTTCACTAAAGGCATTTTTGGCTGCGCGAATTGCTGTCTTCATTTCACTCGTAACTTCTTTTAGTTTCTTTGAATTATCACTTGATGGTACACGAAGGAAATGCAGGTAAAGTCTTTGCCTTTTCTGTGTAAGGCTGCGCAATGCTTTCGAAAACCAAGGCTGACTTCTATTTTGTCTTTCATTTAGTAATCTTGATGGTATAAAACGGTCACGAAGATCTAGCAGTTCGGTTTTAAAGCAATCCCACAATTCATGTGTATTTTTATACTCCGCTTCTGTTGCAAAAACATCATAATACTCATCCAAGCCCTCATCTAGTTTATCCAACCGAGCTTTCGTATAGTCATACACCCATCTCAGCACACTACTAGCGCATTTTACATGCTTAAGTTCCATTTCAGAGATTACAACACTGTAGTCGCTAATGCCAGGAGCCACTACGGTAGATTTCACCAAATGAGGTTGGTTTGTGAACAGCAGGTCTAGTACATGATCTCCTCTTGTCGGTTCAGACACCATTTGAGACAGCGCAAATAAACTGACCATATTAATAATTTCTTGGTCCAAGCGACCATCATGAGAAATCAGCGAACCTTGATCATTCCATACGACATTAGGGAGATTAAAGTCACCACCTATCACCAGAATATCGCCCTGTATCGTTTCAACTACTGATCTGAATTGACGTAATATATCAACCGATGAATCAGGTGGCCTATAAAAACTAGATACAGTCAAAGCACATTTATTAGAAAGCGTTATTTGACAAGAAATAGCCTGACATTCACCGACTTGAACAGGCAGCTGGACAGAGGAAAGGTTCTTTTCTATTAGTATGAAAACTCCCCCCACCTCTGGAATTTCGGTCTTTTCTGTAGCACGTGTAATTGCCTGGAAACATCTCATTGTCTGCTGTATCTCCACTTAACCAAGACTCGGTTCCTAAGATTATTGTTGGCTTAATCAAGTCGATAAGTGCGCTAAATTCGTCAACTTTATTCTTTATACTTCGGCAGTTTATCACAAGAAACGAAACATCGTCATTTTCACAGTGATGGCGTCACTTCAGGGACACAACCTGTTTTATCTCTCCATTATAAACATACTTCGTACCATTGAACAGCAAAGTGTCATAAAGAAGGCTAACTTTGTCGCCATCTTTCCTACGAGATTTCGCAAAGTTCCACAGCTGCTTTCTCTTCGATCGTACTACGTCGGAAAAGTCTTCAGATATTGCAATCTGGCTGTTTTTTAACTTTTTGGCGTTACCCCGTACCAGCTGTTTCTCCTTGTATGAAGTAACGCTTGCTATTAACGGACAATTTTTTTCCAGGTTGAAACCTGCCAAGGCACGTTCAATTGACAAGTTGCGTAGACCCAACATAGAGTCAGAGAGTTGAAGTATTTTACGCTCAGAATCTGCGCTCCTTTCAGCTGTATCAGTTCCTGTGACGCCATAGAACACGAGATTACAGCGTCTGCTTCGATTTTCAAGATCGTCAACTTTTGCCTCAATGACGTGATAAGACGACGCTGGTCATCACATGCATTTTTACACTCTCTTACTGTCGCAGAAAGCTGGTCAAAATTAGATAACTTGGATTCCATCGACGTAATGCGTCTACTCAGGTCATCAATGGCATTCTTATTTTCTGCCTGGGTTTCCTCAATGGCTGCAAGCTTTAACTTAATATCTGCCTGTCCGTCAAGAAGCAGCTGTAACTTCTCCTGGCTAGAGGGGCCCGGGTTGATCTCTACATCTCCGCACACAAAAAGCAAGAGAAAGTAGAAAGCATAGCATCGCAAAAGACGGAAACGAGAGTTAGGCTGCCGCCTATGTCTACAGTATCTTTTCTCGTAAGAAATCGCTTGGGGTGGAACTGGCAAAACATAGCCAACTGTTAAATATGATGGTTTGGGTTCACTAACCTGAAAGAACAGTAGAAATAGCGTGAGCGGCATCGTCGCTGTCGTGCCGCTTCCACGCCCCAACGATTCAGTGCCGGCGCCTTCTTTTTATATAGCACAGTGATAAGCTCGCAGCACTTCCGATGTTCGTAGACCGGTGGCAAAGCGCACCAACCAAGTTCAGCTGAGCTGCAAACTGCGACGGTGTCCTGGGTTGCATCCGTGTCGTTCCTACTTCCGTCGGTTGCGACAGCTCCAGAAGACCAAGTAATGTTCCAGCGATGTTCGGCAAGAGCTTCACACCGGCGAAGGGGACACCACTCGCAGGGAAAACCACTGGCCTGAAAGAACAGTAGAAATAGCGTGAGCGGCATCGTCGCTGTCGTGCCGGTTCCACGCCCCCCTTTTTTGCATTGTAGTTACCGAGCGCACGAAGGTCACTTCGCTCGCGGCAGCACCCCCCTTTGCGAAAAGAGCACGCTTTTCAAACACAGTGAAGTAACAACTGTGACACTTGTTAGTTCGCGCTCGTCTGTACCTGTGAATACGTTTCGTGCGTCGTTTTTGTTCGAGCAGCGCGTTAAGTGTCGAGCTGTGAACTTCGTTAGTTCGCTCTCGTCCTGTGCGTGTTGTTTTCGTGCGTCATGCGTGCGTGAGCAGCGCGCTGCACGTTTCGACCTGCTTGCTATTCGTCGCTTTACATTCCAATTTGTTGCTATCGCATTCATTGCTTCGCCTTCTGGCGAAACTGTGACTTCTTTTACTTGCATCTTTCTGAACTTTTCGGTCGTGGACAAGATGATGATTGTGCGCCCACAACCAACGATGCCGACACCAACGCCGGAATTTCTGCGAAACGAGCTATTGAACGCTATCGCATAAATATCACACGTAACTCTCGTCACCATATTCCTCCGGGATCGAGAAACGCTTGAATATAGCTTGCTTAATCATAGGAATACACATAGGCGTGCGCAGGGTTCCCCCCTCAGGGGGAAGGGGGGAAGGGAGGTTTGTCGCAGCGCCATCCCTCCCTATTCTGTCAATGTATTGGGCTGTCTTTGCACCCCAACTCTTAGGTGATTAGGGGCGGCCACCCCCCCCCCCCCTCCCCTGCCCTCCCCGTGCGTACGCCTATGGGAATGCAAATGTAATGTTTGTTAGACTGCTATATATGTGGAGTCAAAACTGAAGCCACAATTGACGTTAACTCGGCATGTAGTCTGTGTCATAGGTTTACATATGTAATGTTTATTGGACGAAGGAAACACAGCGCTGACCAAAGTAAAGATATATTCTTTAAAAGACGCTTGGGCTCCCACACAGGAGCCTTGTTCACAATGAAGCATGAGCAGAAAGTTCGCTTATTGATATGGTCGTCTAATCACATGTTTGAGGCCACGCGCGTACACAGGCGGAATATTACCACAGCTCTTGTTCAGTGTGTGCACCGTGGTTTGAATACACAAAGTTTCGAGATGAAGCCCTGGAAAAATTCATGTTAAGGCAGGTAGCGCAAAGAAACATGTACACAAGCGAAGAATAAGTGCACGGGACAAGCGCTGACTTCAAACTAAAGTTTATTCTCTGAATCTTTGCGCTACCTGCCTTAACATGAATTCCCACAGACTAGCCCAGTTATCCGTTCTCGTAACCGTGGAAAAAAGTTTCTTTTCCGTGGCGATGATGGAAGCATCTTAAACTCGAAGAAAGCCACTAAAACGCCGAAAAAAAAGAAGAAAATTTAGAGGCAGAAGCAGAGACAGTGAACACAGAGCTGGGCAGAAGTAGAGACAGTGAACAGAGAGGTGGCTACAAACAACTCTGCGTTCACTGTCTCTGCTTCTGCCTCTCAGTTTTCTTCCTTTCTTCGACGTTTTAGTGGCTTTCTTCGAGTTTAAGCATGCACCAACTTGCCCAACAAGCAACACTCTGGAAGCATCTTCCCAGTTGATCACATGGATACATGTTCGGCGAGTGCCCTTGACGTCACCTTTTTGTTTTTCACGTCATTACAGTGCTCGGGTAACCTTCTCTTTAAATTACCGGTCTCACCGATGCAAACATGTGTGCATTCTGTGCATGGGATTTTGTAGACGGCAGCTGGAAAGTTCTCCCACTCTAACTTGTCCTTGACGTTCGTGAGGCTGTTTCCAAGTTTCCGCTTAGGTATATGGCAGACCTGTACGTCGTTGTTTCTCCGCGTCCGTCCCATTCGCCGTGTTTCGAATAGTAAACGAGCAATTTTGCCGACGCATTAACACACTGCCAGGTGGCGACCTTACCCCTAGCATCCACACTCGCAGCATCCGTCCATAACAAAAAAAATGCCCCCACCTCTTCGAAGGGAATCGTGAGGAAATGCGAATGCATTTCTTGCGCCGAGAGATTTCGCCTTCACCGACTTCTGCCATCGCCTTGAGAGGCGCCCAGCCAGCGAACGGTCGAGAGTGAGGCGCGAGCGGACGGGAGAGTGGGGCGCAGGGAGGAGAGAGAGCGAACGGCGAGAGAAGGAACGGCGAAGCACTGCACCTACCCTCTCCTACACTCTCTCGCACCACATGCTCCGGTTGCTAGGGGCGAGGATAAGCGCGCGCGCCCGCAGCTGTTGCTATGGGAGAGGGAGTGAGAGCGGAGAGGTGACACCTGCCGGCGCGCGGACGCCGCCGCGGACAACGCCGGATGCGCCTGAGATAGCCCGACTAAGAAATGCATGCGCATTTAAAATAGCTGTGCGACGCGCGAGTGCGTCGCGTGGCCGTAACTCCGCGTCCCTAGCCATATTCATAGCTCGCCCCGAGAAAAATCACAGCCGGCCAACGGGGAAGACACGACGCGCGTTGCGTTTCCCTCTGGTCGGGCAGCGTTGTTCAATAACACTAACATGCCGCGAGTGGGCGACCTTAGCCCAATTTCGGCACCCAATCATTGACGCTCTTCTGGCTGTCACACCGCTTTCAATGACTCTGCTCTCACCGTACAGCTACCACAAGCATCTATGGCCACAAAGGTTTCTTTAATCATTCATCATTATAGCGGTTAGGGTGCTCGACTGCTGACCCGAAGGTCGCGGGTTCGATCCCGGCCGCGGCGGTCGCATTTCGATGGAGGCGAAATGGTAGAGGCCCGTGTACTGTGCGATGTCAGTGCACGTTAAAGAACACCAGATGGTCGAAATTTCCGGAGCTCTCCACTACGGCGTCTCTCATAATCATATCGTGGTTTTGGGACGTTAAACCCCACATATTATTATTATTATTATTAATCATTCATCATAGACGTTAGTCGTCGGGATATAGATGTACCATCAAGCGTCAACGTGGATGCATCCACGTTAAAGGGTGCTATAACTGTCAACACACCAATAAACATTGTGCAAGCTCTCTTATATCAACGTGCAGTAAACATTCCACTACTTCTGTAAGGACACGTTTCACTTTCGTCGTAGGAGCGCAAAATTCTGACCAGTGCCTCACTGAAGCCCGGAGCATACGGCACCGACGCTCTTTTCTTTGCTGTAAGATTGCTTGGTTGGACCGGCCGTGAAAGTTGACAATGGACTGAACTGATTAATGAGGACGGGTAACCGCATGCGGCCAGCTCCCGATGGACGGTCTCCACGTCACTCCGTGCGTGTTCCTTGCTTAAGTAAGTCCGCTGAGCCCGTTGTAGAAGTGCCGAGACGACAGAGCGTTTGTGACAGGAAGGATTCAGCGATCTGAAATTCAGGTAGCGGCCAGTATGTGTGCTTTTCACGTAGACGGAGAACTTCAAGCGGCCGTCTTCTCGCTTTACGAGGACGTCGAGGAAAGGAAGGCAGCCCTCCGATTCTTCTTCCACCGTGAATCGTATCGAGTCTTTGACTGAACTCAGCTGAGTTGTAAAGACCGGGAAGGTCTCGCGTTGCGAAACGCAAAAGCAATCGTCTAATACCGTAAGAATATTTTCGGTGGGACGGTAAATAAGGATAAAGCACGGCTCTCGACCACTTCCATGGTGAGGTTAGCGACGATGACAGACACGGATGCACCCATGGCAGTGCCATGTACCTGTTTATAGAACTTGTTGCGGAACGTAAAGTAACTGTTCTGCAAGCAGAACCGGTGAAGCCTAGGGAGGTGTGCAGCCTCTATCGGTGTTCGGCTTGGTAGTGTCCCGTCTGACTCACGGGCCGCTGCGCACATTTCAACGGCAAGCTCGTTTACGCTCGTTGCCTCAAACGTGTGATTAGACGACCTTGTCAATAAGTGAACTGGATTCTCATGCTTCATTGTGGACAAGGGCCCCGTGTAGGCGCCCGAACGTCTTGTATTTTTTCTTTGGTCGCCGCTGTGTTTCCTTCGTCCATGTCTTTCCGCGGCCATGCGGGTTTCCGCCGAACTCTCGACTTCCTAATGTTTATTGCCTAGTTATGAAATTATATAGCCAGCACTGCAACCACAATTGACGCTGCACCGACTTGCACAGTGTATTTTTACGAAGCAGTTGCAAGATCTGGCATAGCTCTGTGGTAGATGTGGCATAGCTCTCTGGCCTGATTGCCACGCAGAACGCATGGGCTCCATTCCTGCTAACATCCGGATTCTTTATCTTTGCATTCGTCGAGTCAACGCTACCGATCTTAGTTTCTCTTAACGCTCTCCCATTTGAGTTATGTCTGTCCTCACCTTTCCGGGGTAGATATAAACTGATATCATCTGTGGCGCATACCCGCATACCGCGACCCGTGGTGTATGGGTATGTTCCACATGTGTATGAAGGAAAGGGTTTGACGACGTACGCGGCAGGATTTTGACGTTATTCATGTCGTGACCAGCCAGTCATATTCCTGAAACTTTCCCACCCTCCCACACCAATTTTGGTCTACGCCAAGCTGAAAAGGTGATCACGGGAACACTCAGACGTAGGCGGCTACATAGATAGATAGATAGATAGATAGATAGATAGATAGATAGATAGATAGATAGATAGATAGATAGATAGATAGATAGATAGATAGATAGATAGAAACGCTCAAGGTGCCTGCAGTTCGCTAAGAAATGCTTCTCATTTAAAAAAGTCGCAGTTCTGCAGCAAGAATGAAACAATGACTGCAATAGCAAGAAATTCCAATCGTAGGGGTATGCGAATATTCGAAAGTTTCGAATAACGAATCGAACAGCGTTCTATTGTGTTCGGTACTCTAATCGAATACTGCATATTAGTAATAGGAATACATTTGGAATATTTTTCGAATAATAAGCACCCATGAGAAAACCTCAAATGAACGCTACCATGGAGCAGAGAGGGATAACGTTTCTTGTTTTATTCATCTAATTACAAGGATACATGCCGACCAAGATTTTACTTGACCATCGATGCTATACTGATTACAGGATGAGGGCGCGTTTGATCATGATGTTCATGATGTTGTTGACTCATGCATATTGTTTAATATCTATATATCTGTTTTATAAAATTGCTGTTAACAATGTTACACCTTGATTATTGCAGTACTGCTGTATTTAAACCAGCAATTACAAAATCCTTCTAAGGCTCTAGTTGCTGCTGCATACGAGCTTGCCTCAGTTTACGTAATTGTGGTATTTTTTATCGGTTAAAAGTAATCGTATTGTTCCTTTGTTAAAGCTTGTGGATATGTGCTTCAAGCAAAATGTTTTCAATTCTCGGACTGTGTCGAAAATGGCGACATTACTATTGTGGGGTGCATTGAACTGGTTGCCTTGCTATTCGAAAACTACTCGAATAGTATTAAGTTAGTATTCGTATTCGATTCGGTTTCGTCACTATTCGATTCGTATCAGATTCGTTCTAAAATTCACTATTCGCACACGCCTATCTTTTAGCAAACATGGCCGCTGCAGCTAGCAAAGTGACCACCGTGCGTACTAAGGCTTGAACGCAAAACTTGCGATGATAGCACAACACGTAGAAAGCTATCGGCCATCCTTTCCACTCCCCTGAAGACATAAGCGCGCGAGCACTGGCGACAGCGCCCTGTCGGTCAACGTGCAGAATCAGGGTGCGCAGCCCTACTATGGCGAAAAACGGGCGGAGCTACGTTCTTTAAAGCGCACCTTCTGGTCCTTCACGCCGGTATAACGTCTGGGCTTTAACGTGCCAAGACCATGATATGATTACGAATCACGCAGGGCTGCGGAAATTTCGACCATCTGGTGTTCTTTAACGTGCACTGACATCGCACAGTACACAGGCTTCTAGCATTTCGCCTGCATTGAAATGCAACCTCTATGAAATAAGAAATAAGTATGCCGTGACCATGGAAACTGATACCCAAGAAGCCAATTAATGAGCTAGCGCTGAGAGGGAAAGTAGAGGAATTCAGAGATTCGCTTCAGAATAGATTCGAGGCTCTAACCGAGGAAACCGACGTTAACGTTGACGCAATGAACGATAATCTGACTAGTATCATTAAGCAGTGTGCAATGGACGTGGGGGGTACAGTCATTAGACAGGACACTGGAAAGCCGTCCCAGGAGACGAAAAACCTCATTAAGAGACGTCAAACTATGAAAGCCTCAAACGCAACAGACAAAATAGAGTTGGCGGAGCTTTCGAAGTTAATCAATAGCCGTAAGGTAGCCGACATTAGAAGGTGTAACATGGAGAGAATTGAGCATGCTGTAAAGAGCGGAAGAAGCCTAAAAGCCCGTGAAGACAAAGCTGTGCATAGGCAAAAATCAGATGTATGCATTAAGGAACAAGGAAGGCAAGGTCGCAACCAATGTGGATAGGATAGTTGAGGTAGCGGAGGAGTTCTACAGAGAACTGTACAGCAACCGAGACAAGGAGGATGATATCGTAAGAAGCAGTAATAGCCCAGAGGAATTTGACATCCCACCAGTAACGACAGGGGAAGTAAAGAAAGCTCTAAAGGGAATGCAAAGAGGCAAAGCTGCTGGTGAGGATAAGATAACATCATACCTGTTGAAAGACGGTGGAGAAATTGTGTTGGAAAAACTGGCCACCCTGTATATACGAAGTGCCTCTTGACGGGGAGGGTACCAGAATCTTGGAAGAATGCCAACATCATCTTGTCACGTATCTCGGGAGTGAGCTTTTGTGTTCCTTTTTTCTTGTTTTTTTTTCAGTGATTAGTGATCTGTGCTAGCATCGCAGTTCCGTTGTAACTATGTTCTCTTGTTTGTATGTCCCGTGGAAGTCATTTTTTAACCCAGTGCAGTTATAGTCATCTGAACTGCCGTTACTAGTATGCAATAAACTTCCCTGTGTTCCGTTTGAGCATTGTGCGTGCGTGCGTCTCTCTCCGACACGCGCATCCTGCGTTTCGGCGGCGTCCCTTCGGCGTGTCACAAGGATCCCCGGGGCCTCGGCCAAGAAGTCGTCGACCCCTTTGGCTAGTGAAAGGACGGCGTCGCGGCCAGTATGCACCCCGCCAAAAGAACATTCTTTCACGCTTACCGTTCCTGAAGGCGCAGTCTCCGTCGATGAGATGATCGAGTTTCTCCAGGAGATGACCGGTAGGGAAGGGGAGCTGTTCCTGCAACACCTCGGCGCTTTGAAATTTTTGGTGGCAACGAGGACACCAGAACAAGCCACCAAGCTTATGGCGAATTAAGGTTTTGTCCTTCAGAAGAAAAAAGTTCAACTGGAGGTCGTCAGCCCACCAAGTGTGTTCCTGAGTGTGTACAGGCTGCCGCCATACGTACCCGATGAAGCGGTCGTCTCTGCTTTGCATCCCTTCGGCAAAGTACATGGTATATCGTATGTTACCCTGCAATGACGTCAGTCTAGATTTACCGGTACACGAGTGGTGAAGATGGGAAATGGCAAAGCCCGCACTGAAGTTTATTTAAATCCATGGACACCGCGTAATGTTGGAGTACCGTGGCCTGCGTCACGTCTGTGCACGTTGCCACAAGAAGGCCACATGGCTGTGGCCTGTTAAACACCTTTTTGTCAAGGATGCAGCGCCTTGGGTCACGCTCTGGACAAGCACACAGCCTGCAGAAGGTGCGGAGGTGATCACCCGATCAAAGAGTGTTCCAAGCGTAAATCATACACAGACGCGGCACAGAAGACGCTATCACCGAGATTCTTCGACGCTTGAAGAACCCACGTCAAGCTCTTGAAGTGGAGCCAAGTCATCTAGCACCTATGAAAAATTGGCCGCATGTCTGCGTGCTTCGCTGCAAGTGTCGTCGAAAGACTTAGCCTTCTGCCGACCGCACTACATGACGGTCGTACTACGTTTCCTGGGCACGCTTGAGACGACGGGCGTCGGCACGCCGGCGCTTCTCCGCTGCAATTTGATCGTCGGTCTTTTCCCTGCGTTGTCTGGGCATGTTTTGTAGTGTGGGTTGTATTTGATCAAGCGGCCATTTGTGTTTTGCCTTGCCTGAGACAGCGCCTCCTCTACGTTGAATCGGCCGCATCTGGCTGGCATTGATAGAATAAAGGAGACGCTGCGTGAGATATGGACGCCATCTGGCAGTGACATCGGGAAATATGAGCTTGTGCAGAACCCAGGGCCACTGCCAGGTGGCAGCACCATATCGTCGGCAGAGGGCTTTTTCGTGCATAGCGTCGCATTTTCAGAGCAGCCAAGAAACACTAGGGTCTTTAGAATTGTGTATCTATGTATTTTATAGTAAAGTAACACACCGCCTAATACTTACGTATTGCTGTTGAGCCTCAGATATATGTAATATTTGCTTTTTGATCGACAATGTTCACAGGTATTAACGTAGCTACCAGTTCAAGATGACTGGGCGTTCAGCACGTTCTTTAACTTTGGCCGGGTGGCTGAATCGTGTGACAGACAGACAGAAAGACAGACCAAAATTTCTGCGTTCAAGTATCCCAAGAAAGACTATCGTCTTTAATATTGCGCCCTCAGAAGAAAATGACACGAGCGAAGACACCAGAGCACTGGGATGAAGACAGCCTGACAGATGAGTTCATCGACGCGCAGTCGGGAGACGCTACTCGCGTCAAGCCGGCCAGTACGTCAGGCGGGACAACAACCAATGAACGTACCGCTGAGACTCAACATGAACACTCAAGTGTCAGTTCCACGAAAACGCCGAGTGATTTGTTTAGAAGCACAGATATTTGGGCGAGCTTGTACTGATCCATGACGGTTTTTTGGAGCGCGAAAACAGACAAGATACACAGAGATACACAGAGAGCGATCGTCCTGTTCAGTCCTTTTCGTGTATCTTGTCTGTTTTCGCGCTCCAAAAAACCGTCATGGAGTGATTTGTCTTCACCGGTAGGCAGTATAGAAACTAAACATATCTGCAGCGCATCGACGGCGTCCGAGGAGCGCCAAACGCCGGACGACCAGGAACACATAACAAGAGGCAGCGCAGAAAGCAGTGCTTCGGATTCCTCTGCAGCGATAGCGACAGACGCCGTCGAGAGCACACCGAACGCTAACCTTGGAATCTAGACGACCCTGAGGAGCAAAAACGCTACGCCTTCGACGGTTGCCGTTGGGTGTATATGAAAAGGCGCCAGAACTCACGCAAAAAGTTGCCAAAGTAGCCATGTGATTTTATATTATCCGCGAATTTTAGCTAAATTGGCCTCGAGGAGTTACGGAGTCGCCCTCTATCGGACGCGCCTCGATTGCGTGCTAGGCAGGATACCGCCGCGCGCTCCTCAAAGGATTTGCTGTCGGCGCTCTACAAAACACCTCGCGGAAGCGCTCCAGGACATTTCTGTGCATACATTCGAAGCGAAATACGTTCTGTACTGTTAAAATAATTTCGACGAACAGAAAGCACAACACAGTTTACAGTCGCTGTCTCTCTGCAGAAAACGGAGCGCCCGCTTCACGCGGTCACCGCGATGGAAACCCCTGAACCGGCTTCTTGCGTGAAATGTAGAGAGCAGCGGGGCGCAAGCTATGTGAAATATGTTGTTAAAGTAGACTGCATGTATAACCAAATGGAGCATAACAGAAAGAAGCCTCAAGCCGGTGATCGCACAGGTTCGCGGCGACCGACGGAGCTTTTGCATTATGAGCGTCTGCATGTATGTTCGTACTGATGGTTACGCTTTCGCTACGAGCGTGTTTTGGCGCCGTGTCGTGAACTTTAGGCCACAAAATATGAAAATTTGTGAGTACACAAACAACTATTGTTGCGAGGACGCTATCAGAGCAGTTCAAGAAGAATTTTGTTACAACTACGACTTCAGCGCGCCTATGGCAACTTGTGATGTCCCGTGCCGATGATTCAACGTTTTTTTTTTCGGTCTAAATTCGTGTATGTTTCAATGTCATTTGACATGTTGCCTCGCGCTGCATATTGATCATTCTTCTAAGCGAGCAATCGCCACTGCTTCTGTTATTTCAGAGTGTTCGTTTCGTTTGGTTACCACACAAAGCATGAAAAAATGGGATGACTTTTTTAATATACTCCTTAATTATTGTGCATTCCACTGAACTTGCCGCTCTCGACAAATTCATAGAGCAAAGCTTCATCACTTCAATATTGCTGGCGGAAGGAGACGTTGTCTACGCCAAGGAAACGAAAGAAGATACGTTCGCCGGATTTGTTCTGAAAACGTCGGCTGTGAACCCATGGATGTGAACTTCAATTAGCGGTGAGGAAAGAGAAGTTATTGCAGCAACCTGCAGCTGCAAAGCAGGGTAACATCAACACGTAAAGAGTGAAATGCAAAATTATAATTCCCAGCAATATTTGATGAGTTGCCCAGCAATTATGTCAGTATGTCGTGTCCCAACAGAATAAATAAGTAAGGCTCCCAGAAAATGCATGGGGTTGGTAAGGGCAATCTTGAGTTTGAGAGTGGCGCAAATAAATTTGGGCTTTTCAGGACGTAGTGTTTGCGTCATGACAATGCACGATTGACAGAAAGATTGTTATTGCCAACGTAAATGCAGCACACATCAACCGCAGCGTTTGACTTGCTCGCTACGCATCCACCAACAAACGCTGTGCATAGCTTATGAAGCCGAAAGCCTTCGATACTTCATCAAACGGGAAGATTGACCGATGGTGTCCTACGTCGGCGGCGTCAGCACGAGTAATGCAAAAAAATCACCATCACGCGATCACGTCACCATATCGCGTCATCATGACGTCACAGATTGCCAAAATTTGTGACGTCGTTATGACGTCCTCATGAAGCCTTAACGTGATGTGACATGATGACGTGTTGCCACGACATGGTAGCTTTGCAAAGCCTCTGTTATCGGTGAGTCGATCACGGAGGCAGTGAAAAACCACGTTATGTGCAGAAAGTTTTTGGAGATGGGGTGGAGAAAATCAATACATCGACTGACAAGAAGGAGAAGAAGGTGGTTTTCGCCTTCCGGTCATCTTAAAGGAATGCGTGAGGAACTCTGTGATTTTTTAAGTCCGACGTAGCTAAACAATGACTGAGGTATCTGCAGCCCATATTGCAGACGCTGAGCACGGGGCCGACGATCAAAAGGTCGCACGGGAACGTTCTGTGATGGTATCGCACGAGGTAAAAGGCAGCGCATTTTCTATCCTACGGGAGATAAACACCGTTAGCCTACGGGAAGCGCGCGCGAACGATCGTCTCAGTGCGCGCTTTCTGCTACTCAACATCACAGCACCGACGCCGTAGCGAAGGTCGTCATCGCGGAAGTGCTTGTTATACACACCACTCGTAGCCGATGGCTGCTTGCCGGTTCTTAGCTCTACAACCCACTCTTCACGCAGTTTCTTATCTCACGGGCACCGGTGCACCGTGCAGGCTTACACAGGACTCGATCTGTTGCGTACGTCCGGCACTGCGGCACCGAGCAGCATATTCATTGCTTTCGGATTGCATTCACTCGTATCACAGTGGGTTCCGTTGTGTTCAAAATGCGAGGAAACCTCCGCGTTCGAACGGACCGCAGCGCAGGTGGGGCTTGACACTCGTTTACAAAGCACGCGGCAGCGCTCCACAAGCAGCCGACGCGGCCGCCCGAGACCGCGTGATCCTGCCAAGCACGTCACGCCGACGGTGGCGCCGGCGTTTCCAGTGGTGGCCCTCGAGGCCAATAGAACAGAAGCGGTGTTATCAACAGAGTAATATTTACTATTGATGGATAAATAAAACCATTTTGAATAAGTAAAACAAGTTTAAGAAATAGCCATTGCTCCAGCTGGAAATTTTCGTCGACAACGTGGTCCAAAAGTCGCCAATTTGGCGCAAATTAGCCACCAACGGCAACCGTGTCGACGTCTACGAAGCAGCTAAGAAGCCGACCACCAACACGGAGCAAACCAGTAGACATCGACGTTTGCAACAAACGCGCACGATGTGGTGACCCATCGAATCCCCCCTAGTTCACAACGCCGTCACAAGCCAGGCAGCAGGAACTCTGGCAGCGACTTCGCTAGCCGTAGAACATTTAGAAAAACTCGTGTGGGATCCCCGCCTCGGCGAACGTCACCAACCGTGAGAGACGACGATACGTACTTTTAATCTTTTGCCCTCCATTTCTTTCCTTTGAGTAATTTCCTCGCCTTTAATTTAACAATGGCATCACTTTGTTTCATGCTGTTCAATGTCCGCGGTTTTCGAAATCCGGCGGAGCAGCAGGCAGTACTTGACCTCGCGCGGGCGCATCGTGCGGACATGCTCGTTTTGCAGGAAACAAGCTTTCGTACTAGGCTTGATGCTGCAGAGTGTCGTGAAAGGTTTCACGTAGAGGCCTTGTTCTCACTGACAGATGCGTGTGCACGTGGCGCAGGAGTTGTTTTCATGAACGCTACGCTGAGGAAGGGTTCTCACTGTTTTGTTGACACCGATGGCCGCATCGTAACAGTAGATATGCTACTTAACTGCAAACGAGTGACATTTGTCAACGTATATCCGCCCGTGACGAGATAAGGAAGAAACGGGTTCTATAACGGTGTCAGAATATTTTTTTTGCTCGAGCCGCTATCATATGTGCTTGTCGGAGATTTCAACTGCGTGCTTGATACCACACGGGACGTCAGGGGTCCCGGCCGAGATGCTACAATTTTTACGCCAGAGAACTTCAGCAATTAAATATCTGAAGCTGGCAGATAGTTTCGTCGCAGCCCGAGCCAGAGTTTATGTGCCCGACGACTTCATACAGGACCTAGAAGCATGTCAGGTTGTTCAGCTTGCGCCAAGTCAGCAGAAACTCAGTGATCACGCTCCGTTACCCTTACCCCTTAAAGTGAGCCCAGGAACGCGAATTCACGAATCGTGCAGGATGGAACCAACTCTTCTTCCTGATGAAGAAAGCATTTCCATGCTTCAAACTGAGCTGGCCGCCTCACTGGCAGAAGTGGGGTGCGTAAGTCCGGCCACATGGGAGCGCTTAAAATTTCGCTGGCGCATCATAGCTCAGCAGGCAGGAAAAGCATGCCACGCTCGCCTCACGGCCAATATGAATGAGGTTTTCCGGCGCATTCAAATTATAAAAAGAGGTGGGTCAACCACGTTCGCTTTGCTCGAATATCAGGACCTTTTAAGGCCGAGGTCTCACGCTGCAAGGCTCCCAAAAGAACTCCGCTTATCGACACACGAAATCGGGAACTTCGCCTTCGCGCAGAGTATCCGTGATCGTCGATGTCAGCGCCGCTACATCGATGAGGCGCTGAGAGAGGATGGCATCATTGTTAATGATTCGGATGAAGTTCAAAAGGTTCTTCGAGACTACTTTTCAAAACTCTTTGCTGAAGACCATTACGCACAGGATGTCGAGTTTAGTGCCAAACTCTCGGCCTTTTGCACAGGTTTCCCGTCACTAGACTCGGAAGACGGGTAAGTATTATGTGCAGAAACTGATAAATAAGTATGGCATGCCCTAAAATCAGTGATTGCGTCCACGTCACCAGGCCCAGACGGAATACTCACGGGGGTTTATCTGCGTTCCTTCGATATCTTGGGAGATGCGATCACGGATCTCATGAATCTTTTGTTATGCGGTGGCCAAAAACCGTAGTCCTTCCGGAAAGGAAGGGTGACTCTAATGATGAAAGAGGATATGGAGCCGTCTGATCCAAAATCGTGGAGGCCTATTATCCTGCTAAACACGGACTATAACTTAGTATCCACGCTGCTATCACGGCGTCTGCGGCCTTTCTTGGAGGTGGTTATGTCACCCTTGCAGTCATGTGCTGTACCTGGGCGTTCCGTCTTCATGCCTCTTAAAATTATTAGAGATCTGTTCGCATAAGCCAAAAGAAAAACAGATCTCAGGACTTATTATTTCTCTTGATCAGGCCAAAGCATTTCATAGAATGGAACACAGGTACCTTTTCTCTGTTTGGCGCATCTTTGGCCTCCCAGAGCGTTATGTGCGACTGGTAGAAATACTTTATCAGGATCTATCAAGCTGTCTGTATTTCAACAATGAAGTCATCATGAGCTTTCCAACTGAAAAAAGGAGTCAGAGAGGGCGGTCCGTTGTTTCCGGTATTATTCAATTTGCGTTTCATTAGAAAGGTTGTACACTGCAAGCGTATTGTGGGTTTCCCGGCGCCAGGCAGTGAAACCTTCAAAATTGTCGCATACGCCGATGATATTATGGTAGTTTTTTCGTAACTTGTCTAGCTATAGTACATTCCTTGACGTTTTTGCTGAGTATTCGTGTCTGTCCGGTGCTCTTTTAAACAAAGCCAAATGTAAAGCATTCCGCTTCGGGAGCTTCAGAGAACTATTGCCAGGAGACGTCGAATATTTTCAAGATGTAAAGGTGTTGGGCGTTTACTTTGAAGAAGATGTCTCAAAAAAGAACCTGGGAAGAAGTAATTAGGAGGTCCACAGACGTCATATCAACAGCCACACAGTTTAACTTGTCGCTAACGGCGAAATCAACAGACGCAGGCATGCGCTTTTGCGTTCTCCATAGCATACATTACCTTTCTTCCTCGCCGTGTAACAGGACGCCTCGCCTCCATTGTGGAAGCCTTCCTCTGGGGAGGGACACCAGCAAAGGTTCAAAGGGAAATTTTTACAGCTTCCCACAAGCCGTGGAGACCTCGGCCTCCCAGACGTACCAACGTTCACGAGAGCACTGGCTGCAAAAACAACACAGAAGCTTTTCGATGACGGAAATTATCCCGGGTACAGGCTATTAATGTACTGGAGTAGTACGCTAAAAGTAACTTTCACGTCAACTCCGTAAATTGGACCATGAGCGGAAATTCCGCTGAAGTTTTACGGAGCTGCTAGTGGCTTAAAAAGAACCGTCGAATCAATAGGTTCATGCAGTCTGGAAGATGTTTCATCACAGCAGATAAGTGAAATGGTGACAAGCAGAGCACCGAGCAAAGAGGAAGGAAAAGAATTCAGCACGACGAAATGGAAACGATGGCGTTGTAATCGCGTACCTGACGAAGTGCGCGAGTTTGACTGGTTGAGAAGATGGACGGCACTGCTTACCCGTGAGAGGTTAGCACAATGGGGAGTCGTTCCAAATGACCACTGTCCCAACTGCGACAGAAGGCAGACGGAACAACATACCATGTTCGAGTGCTCGGTGACGAAATGCGTGTGGCACATGGTGCGACGCCTCTTTGGCTTTCGCACAACCCTCATGAAAACAGAACGTGGGCTGTTCGCAAGACTGGTCTTTACAGTGACCTTGTACGGACTCTGATGGCGACGCTGTTTAGCGGAAGCACGCCGCAAACCTCATAAAGGCGCCTATCCCGCACTCCAGAAAACACGACTCATTGTGTGGAATTACCTCAATGAGCATCTGGAAACACATGGCGAAGAAGCTTTCCTTCGACGATGGCACACACGTTTCTTCAGAGTAAGGAAGAGACAGCTGGAGTTTCAAGTTGTTCCGTACTAACGAAGCGCCCACTCTAGTACGCATGCGTGCATGACATTATCTGACATGTGAACAATTCGCTCCATTTCATTGTTTCTTTAACTTGGCACATTCGGATACACGAAGATAAATTGGTGTTTTAGTCCTCATTTATGAAATTTATATACTGTTTTACTTGTTTTCTTTGTTTTGTTTCTTTATGTACAATAAAACTTTCCATCTTTCTTCGCCGAACGCAAACAGTTCCTCATGCCCCTACTACGATGGCGGGCGCAGCCACCATCGGTGGGCACGGCTTTTCTCCTGGGAAATAAAATCCACTCCGGCATTTTTTTTTAAACATCTTTGGTTTGTGGTTTCACTTATCGTCCTGGACTGGCGTGCCAATGTTGTTTGGGTGTGACTGCATCACGAGCGACACCTAGTTCAGGACTTGGCCAACGTCGGCTTTCGAGTCACTTGCGCCGGTAATTTGTGTCCGTTTGTTTCGGCGTCTCTTGCACTGCACTGTGCTTCTGACTCGACTGTGCATCTTTTCCCCTCTGTTTTGCTATCGACAAGTGCGCATTCAAACACACCCAGAAGCGCCAGCTCGTGCGCACGCTAGAGCCGTTCACGCCCATGTTCGCGGAAGAACTGTAGAAAGGTTTTTGACCGGGCCAGTTGATGAGGATTCATTATAGATTACAGCGCACTAGAATACGCGGACGAAGAAGAGACACACGAATACTCACGCATGTGCAATTCTTTATGCATATATACATGTTTGTTCCATCGAAATAAAATTCAGTTGTAAGTAAGTGCATGTCTTCGTGTGTCTCTTCATTCGTGTGTCAGAGTGCGCTGTTAGCTATAATACGTGGAAGAGCCTGGATGCACTCCTATGCTGCGGTTTCTCACAAATAGCGATGGAAAAAAGCGAAAACCCTAAGACAGCATTCACGTGCTATAAAGGGCTCTACAAATTTGCCCTCATGCTATACGGCTTGAAAAACTCGCCTAGTTCTCTTCAATGCCTAATGGATATAGTTCTCGATGAAGTGCTGTACAAGTTCGCATTTACACACATCGACTATGTTGTCATCTTATCGCTGAACGTTCCAAGAACCCTCAGGACACCTTGCTATCGTTCTTCGGAAAATGCAGCCATGGAGCGGGACTTACTCTCAATACCTAACTAGTCCAACTAGCATGCTCAAAGGTTAACTTGCTTGACTCTATCATGAATGATGGCGAGCTGCGTACCAAGGCCGCGAACCGTCGCGCTATTACGGATGACCCTTGCCCACACGACGTTAAGAATTCGCAAAGTTATCTGGGAATGATTGCATTTTATTGTGTGGTCATACCACGCTGCGTAGAGCTCACGGTGGCCCTCAGTCTATTAATCCAAAAAAGCGTGAAGTGGAGTTATTGTGAACCTCACTACAGCGTTGTTAAACCATTTACCAGCGCAACTGATGAGACCACAGCTCCCACGCTCCGCGATTTCAGCAAGCCGCTTGTGCTGAAAGCTGAACGTTAGCCACTACAGTCTGGGCGCTTTCTCGCTTCAGGAATTCGGGGGTCACCCAGATGTGGACCATACTTTCCACATTTAAGTCAGAACAGAAGACGTCCGAAAGCGTAAAAGTTCATAAAGCTTATATTGAGGGGAAAGCCCACAATCATTTTCCAGAGGAAATTTCGCTCTAACCTAATTACGAACAACAGATTCGTTGACAACGCCCTTTCGGAATAGCAATAATAATTGTGGGCTTTCCAAAACCTGATATAAATGAATGAATGAATGAATGTTTATTTCATCTTGAATACAATTTAAAGAAGGGTACAGGAGCAAAAGGCGAACAATGCCTGACAAGAGCCCCCGCACCCGCAACATATATATGAATGTGCGGGATGTCGTAGTGGTGGTCTCCGGAGATTTTATGACCATCTGGTGTTTTTAACGTGCATCTAAATCTAAGTACACGGGCCTCTAGCATTTCCCCTCCTTCGAAATATCTCGACCTTCGGGTCAGCACTCGAGCACCATAACCACTAGACTACCGCGGTGGGTTGAGCTTTCCGAAAAACATTTCATGTGGCTTGCGGTGTTGAAAACATTTTTCGCAAAAAATATTTTGGGAGGAGACTTTGTTTGATAGATCAATAGCCCCTGAATTATTACCAATAAAATCGCAGATGGTCGAGCAAAAGGTTGGGGCATTTCATGGGGAATGCCCCGGGACATGCACACCTATACATACACGAGACGGCACGGGGACGCCGATAGCTACGTCGAAAACGGGCCGAGTGTGTGCTTCTAATTGCTATATCGATAAAACAGACTAACAAAAGTTCAGAGCCCTTTGAACTGTTCGTGAAGAGTGAGGACGTGAATCTGGGGAAGCATTCCGACCACGAGGCGTCACGCTTGCGTTTGGCTTTACAGCGAGACAGAGTTGACCGACTCATCCGCAAAGTGTATAAGACGGCTCTTGGCCTCGTCCGTACGACCTCTACGTCGCATCTCCTCAGCCTCGGCATCCACAACACTATCGACGAACTGATTGAAGCGCACCGTACAGCACAACTCCAGCGACTTCGCGGCAGCAAGACCGGCCGCTGGATACTCGCGCGCATCAGCATCTCCGGCTTGCCATCAGGCGCAGACCCGATCTCAATACCTCCACCCTTACGTCGACGTTTTTTTATCAAGCCACTGCCGAAAAATATGCTTGCTGGACACCACTACGGTCGACGGCGACCACGAGCCCAAGCATTATGCGACGTCTACGCCTCGCGGACCGATGCGGCCTACGTCGACGCGACCCGCTACGCCACTCACCCCACTCAACCAAGCGCCCACGCGCTCAGCATGATGGCTACTCGCACCCATATTGACACCAACGCCGTCTTACGAGTAGCCGGCTCCGTCCGAGCCCTCCACACCGCCGAAGCCGAGGAAGCGGCTATAGCTCTCGCGGTATCCTCCGGGTTCACCACGATTCTCAGTGACTCGAACACTGCCATCTCCCATTTCGCTCGCGGTACCGTTGCTCCCGGTACCCTACGGCTCCTTAGGTTCCTCGCCTACCGTGAAGACGAGGATCAAATTCCCATATCTCTCGTCTGGGTCCCGGCGCACGCGGGAAACCCGGGTAACGAGGCCGCCCACCGGCAAGCTCGAGAATTCGTCAACCGAGCGATGGGCCGAGCCACGGACCCCGAGGACCTCGGTGAGCCCCTGACCTCCTATCACGAAATAGCCCAGCACTATCGCCTCGCGCGACGAACCAAACCACCGCCGCATCCCAAACTCACGAAACCACAAGAGATCGCGTGGCGTCGCCTCCAAACGAACTTCTTTCCGTGCCCACAGATATACACACACATTTACCCCGATATTTTCAGTCCGCATTGCTCGCAGTGTGGCTCAGTCGCCTCCCTCTCTCCCATATTATGGGACTGCAGCGAGGATCCTCCCCCCGCCTGATCTCCTGACCACTCCCTCGCCCGAGGCGTGGGAAAGTGTACTCCGCAATCCGAGCTTCGAGGTACAGCTCCGGGCCATACGACGTGCCGAGGAGGTGGCGGCCAGGCATGGCCTAACCGCCGTCCCTCTGTGAAAATCTTTTTCACGTCAATAAAATTGTTTCTCTCTCTCTCTTGCCCGATCGTCGTCGGTTGCATTGGCTCGAAGGTGACTCGCACACTCGTGCTTCTGGGCGCGCCAACGCTCCTTTAGACATGGATCGGACGCCTGTCGTACGAAAGGCGTCCGACCGATGTATAACACTAAAGAGCAACGGAACACGTCGCTCGATCGAGTGATCTCTTACGTCAGTATAGAACGGAGAAACGCGAGTGCTGGATGAGATGTGTTGGGCCAAGATTATGACATCCTATTAAAGACGGCTACGCCAATCGCATCGCCTGTACTAACGCGGACGCTCTCGTGGCTGCCAGTGTGAGCTATGCCACGTAATGAAAAAGCGAAACCTAAGGTCCTGCGAAGAGTATTGTGTAATGCATACTTTTTATGACGCTAAGTTTGAAAGCGCCACCAAGCCGACGTTTCATTAGACGCCACGACAGGGCGTGACGTTTATGTTCGTATTAGAGTCACTGTAGATGGAGCTATATGCAGTAACGGTAGCGTATACGGTGCCCCTAGGCTGAATGAGTGTGCTTCGAAGTTAGTGCCGCCTCACCCAGGAGCAGGGTGGTGACATCCTTTGTCCAGGTCAGCACCATATTGGGCCAAAGTCGTTGATGCGGACTCTGACTCTACTTAAGGTGAAGTGCCCGAAACTGCAAAAACAAACATGACGCATACCCCGTCTTAGGAATCGGTATAACACGAAAGTGATACGTGCTTTCACAGAAGTAGTTGGTTGTTTATATTTGATGTGGACCCACCCACGTTGACGCCTAGCCGAGCATCTCCGTCCCAACGACTAACACTCATGATCATAATTTAACCTTTGCGGTAAATGGAGTACGTATACCTGGACACCACAGATGGTGAATCCCACGCAAAGACGGCAGCAACAAGCACATAATAAACACTGCTATTCGGTATGCACTCCAAAGCGTCGTGAAACGTGAGGAGAAACACAGCGCGCGTCGTGTGTTCCTTCTAGCCCAGCCGTGATTTCACACAAAGCGAGCGCGGAACGCGGTGCGACAGCGGGGCCGAGCGTCGGAGAGCTATATTTTAATATGGATGAATGTTATGAGCAAGACTTGGGGTATAGCCGCCTCCTCGCGGTGTGTCAAAACGTTGACGAAATTACACATCCCAAGAAAATGCGCCGAACGGCATGGTAGTATCAACAGCGCGTTGCTGAGCTGATCGCGGATGCCACGCATAACCATGACTCTTCCGTTTCCCGATGGTTACACCATCCTGCGAAAAAAAATTACACCATCTCCCACTAAAGGGAACCTATGAGGGAATGCGAAGCAGCATTGGGGGTGCACACCAAGTTTCCGTTTACGTTCACTCGGCCGTCGAAGCCAAGCATCGGCGTCGAGCTACCGCTTCCGCTACAGAGAGACAACGCGAGTCTGCGGCCAGGGTAGCGAGGCTTTCGAGACAACTGCAGCGACCGGGAACCGACGGAGCGACCGCACGATTCAAGCGAGACTTCCCTAGACCGAGCGCACGTGCTTATATGAAATAGGGGAGGGAGAGGAGGGAGTGGGTTTACAGGCTGCAGCGCGGGGGGGAGGAGAGGAGACAAGGCGACCGAACGCCTGCGTAAACGCCCGCGTAAAGGAGGAGAGTGCGCGGCAGCAGCGCGGGGGACGAGGAGAGAAGGCGACCGAACACCTGCGTAAAAGAGCAGAGTGGGAGAGAGAGTAGGCGCATGCGCAGTAAGGGTGGTCAGGACGCACACCACCACCGGATTGAACTCCGCTCTAAGCTGCTTCGCATATAAAAAAACACTCTTGAGAGAGATAAAAGGCGCATTCGTGTAGCCTCCTTCATGGCTTTGGGGATGGCGCAGTGGGTTAAACGCCCGCCAGGCCGTCGTCGTAGACCGAGAGGTCATGGGTTCGACTCTCGGCACCGGAACTTTCTTTACCGTTTGGTTGCGTTTATTCTGCTGACGTGTTTCCGTGATAGAAATTTGGTGGACCCCGGCATAAAACACTTTCGTGTTAAAATAAAACGAACCCAGTCAGACATTATATTCAAGGTACCTGCCAGAGCGCTCGTCTGCGTGCTCCAAAACAACATGGCGGTTCTTTCGTAGTTGTTTCCACCCCAAATCTTGCCTACATTTACGCCTTGATCCTATAGCACTTGCCAGCTTCGCTGTAACCAGAAATTAAAAGCCACGTCGTCTTTCCTTTGGCAACTGTGGTCAGCTTCACTCAGTGCGATTCGCTCACGGATGATTGTACTACTTCTGACAGAGAAAGCTGTTATGAGATCACAAAAGGGGCCGTTTCTGGCGTCGTAGTTTCCCCGCCGCCGCCCCCCGTCGGCGGTGTACGTAACCGCTATAGCGCGAAATGGGAAAAAAAACTAAAGAAAAAACATCGAGAATGGAACGGAGTTCGATCCTGGGCCCTCTCTGTGGCAGCCCAGTATTCTACCACAGAGCCTTATGCCGGTGATTTTCCTTTTCACGGTATTTATTATAATGTGTATTTGAAATTATCACAAATGCTATGGTGTAGTGATGCATTCACTCCCCACAAGCACAGCACAAGCATTCAAAGACTAACATATATATACTGTGCAAGTCCAGAAAAAATAGGAAAAGTTCATCAAAACCTGTCGCACAGGAAGCCTGGTAAGGAGGAGCACCTCATCAAGATGGGGTGCCAGGCGGGTCTGATGTAAAGTTCTTCATAAATGTCCTTTAGACGGAGAGCCATACGAATGGTAATGCATACTAGAAGCAATGGTTAGTTCTGTATTACGGTCTTGCATGCGCGTTTTCCAGAAACTACGCAGTCCCATAAGAAAAAAAAATATGAAAGGGCACTTTGTCAAGAAACGCTAAATATCTGAAAGGGCACTTCATCAAGGCAGGCCGGGAAAAGGTAACGTATATCATGTGAATTAATGTTAAAATCTTTTGTGGGAGTTCGTTGAAAGATGTCCCAAAACAGAGTGGCATCTTTCCAGCTAATAAAATAGTGTTCTATTGTCTCTGGTACATCACAGAGATGATAGTTAACTGAACAAACAAAAATATACCTTTCCATTGCAACCACGATTTCACCGGCAGTGTATCAGTATGGAGTTCATAAAGAGCCATTCCGGTCCCCGACACTCCATTCGAAACTCCACCGCAAAAAGGCCCTATGCAGGCGTCATGTCGGGAAAGAAGCACATTAACGTATGTCATATAGCGTGGCACCAAAGTAAAGTAACAGGAGTCACTCAATGAGAATCATGTAACCAAGTGTCACACAATACGAATTGTGTAACGAGTGCGTCGTTCAATGCTTCAGACCCGTTACAAACTGCGCGTAATACCTTACAGATGTGTAGCCGGTACCTCGCTCCTCCGCAGAATGATGAATAATGGCGTAGTGGGTCCTTACAACTTCAAAAAAATTATGATTTATGTTGTAGTGAGTACCTCAGGCGTACTTGTATTGGTAGCCCCAAGAGAGTTTACAACGGGTTCTCGAAATGCCGCTCTTCCGGCTTTCGCTGTGACTGTGCTGCGCCTTCCGCACAGTCCTGGCGTTTTTGTTTTTTTTCTTTTTGCGAGCTTCTTTAGGTACATTTAAACTCAACTTCGTCATAATAGTTTCATCTTTTGCCGATTAAAATGATTAGCAACAACTTGGGCTTAAATGTTATGTACCTCGCTTTCCCACACTCGCATTGGAGGCCGCGGCATCCCAAGGGATCCCCACCGACCTCCTCTAAACTGCGTAACGGACCTCCGGATCAGTTCCCTTTTTCTGGGTGCCATAATGTTTTAGTCAATCAATCAGTCCCCCCTTCCTCGCCTCTTGTCCAACCCCTGCAACCCTCTCCCCCAGTCGTGGTGGTCGCTTAAATTTCAGAACCATGAATTTACTCACAAATCGGACACAGGCCATGTTAAGGGTACCGTTTTTGCTTTGAACCGAATTGCGCAAGGAAAAATACTGCTGAAATATTCCAAAATATCCCGGCCTGCGTTCTTGAGTGTAAAGGTCTTTTCAATGGACCTTTGCGCACAAACATATTTTTTTTTCAAATTCTTATGTGACCCTTCTTCGACTGGCGCAATACTGTAGACAAACATAAGATTTGGAACTAAACACTGTGTGTTAATAAGAGGCTAAGGTATGAGTGTGCTACGAACACATCAGACTGAATGATATGTGTTCTGCATTTCAGGGGAACTTAAGCAGTGAGCCATTAGGATTTATATTTCCTACAACACGAGTAATGGTATACGGGAATCAAAGTACATCTGGTTCCGACAACACGTAAGCGGATTTTTTTTCCTTTCTGTTGCCTCTCTCATTATCTGATATAATTGATATATTTGTACCGCGCAAATACTAGGAAAACACTGATGTAGCGATAGTGAAACCTATCCTGAGTGCCAGGTCACTGCCGTGAAATTCTTTCAGTTCCTTTAATTAACATCGTAAGCAGCAGTCGACAATAAGGTGTCCTCGCATGAGTCGCTGGCCAATTTTCAATAATTAATATGTACTGTTAGGCTAGTTGGTGACCCATGCCATTTGATGAAACAGCGCACAAGGGACCCAATCACGCACACATAGAAAAGAGACGCAAACACAAGCTTTCTTCTGCAACTGAGTTGCAGTCCAGCGCTTGGGTTTGCGTGTTTCCCGTGTGGCTTGCCCTCGGTGGTCTCTACACATCTCCTTCCAGATATTCAGCAACTTCTGTTACATATCCCCGTGCTTGACATCATTTCGCACCAAATCCGTGTATGCATTCTCGAAAAACCTCGGAGTATGCAGATACACTCTAAGAAATAATCAAATTAAAATGGTGTCTTTTTGCTACACAACAATAATCGTCATCTGGCTTGCTCACGTTTCCTCTCTTGAAAACCCGGCTCTCGGCACATTCCTATCAAGAATGCTATGTCATGCTGATAACGCGGGCGGCGTTCGTGACCGGCAAGTGCCGGGCGGCGGTGATAACGCCAGGAAGGTGCGCGGGGCAGATGACGATTATTGTTGTGTAGCAAAAAGACACCCTTTTTACTCGATTATTTCTTAGAGTGTATGCTACATACAATTGTTCGTTTTCAGATATTGAATTTTCTGTCCACTGCTCCTACAAGAATATTGAGCTAAAGGCGTGCACCACATTAATCAATTCTGTAGTCGCCACAATATCTCGTTTCCCCGCTGATTTCATCATCATCAGCCTGATTACGCATACCTCAGCGCGAATGCCTTTCCCACCTTTCTCCAATTACCCTGCTCTTGTGCCTACTGCGGTCAAGTTATCCTTGCAAACCTTTAACCCTTAAACGCCCGTAGGGAATATATTTGCCACCAAGTTTAAAAGCCTCTATCTCCAATACTTCCAAATCTTCCACCCTGAGACGGTTGCTACATCTGAAGTGATGTTTGAGAATTAACTGGACAAAATTTTAGCGACTCCAAGGCAAGCAGCTACGAGCTGCCTCAGTTTCCGTGGGAGCCACCGACACTTTTCCCTCTCAGCGCGAGTTCGTCACGCGGATTTTCACCAGGTGCGAGAATTCGTAAATAAATGTATTTTGCCGCAGTGAAAATGGTCAGTAAATGCATTTACTGGATGTCTCAAGTGTAAGGCTATTATCTGGTCCATTTTTAGATCCTAATTTAACGAGGAACTCAAGTTAATGACTTTTGAATTGCAATTGGGCAGTGGGAATATACTTCCCTACGGCCTTCCTCGATGCCAATCCACAGGATGCGATTTTCTCTTTCTCTAAAAGAAAACGTGCTCGACAGTTGAAGAAGCACTAGATTTGCACTTTTCTCTACCTCAAGATGTAAACAACCTTTGTGACAGCGAGGAAGATGATTACGAGGATGAATCATTGTGCATAATTACTCGCTCTAATGGTGATGCAATATACATTGGTCATACGACTGCAAAGCAAGGCGTTTGCTCCTGGGCTAATTTTTGAAGGGACACTGTTGAAAATAAAATACAGCAATGCACGCCCTGAAGGCCTTCCAAGGTGACAGAAAAAACTTTAGGTGTACCACCTGTACTACATTTTGTTAGAAGACCACGAACCTTCAAACGTTACTGGTGTCGTTAAGTGAACTAAATGACAAGAGGTCGAAGATTGTTTGCTCTACGTGCAATATTCGAGTTCAGCCGTACCATACTTTCAAAAGTTCCCCCCAGTGGTGCGGTCCTGCCAAAGGCCCATAGGGAAGTATATTCCCCACCCTAGTAATTTTAATTTAGCGTTGTGTAAGGAAACTTTTGCCGTTGCATTGTGTTCATTGGATAATAAATAACGTTTTCAAAGCATCTGGCATCTGTATTTACAATAGATACCTTATGGGCGTTTAAGGGTTAACGCGATAGTGTTAAAGAGCTCGTTTCGCAGAAATTCCGGCATCGGCGTCGGCGTCGTCCGTTGTGAGCGAAAAATCATCATCTTGTCCGTGAACGGATAACTGGGCTAGCTTGTGGGAATTCATGTTAAGGCAGGTAGCGCAAAGAAACACGGACACAAGCGAGGAATAAGTACACGGGAAAAGCGCTATGTACTAGAAATGATGCTTACGAGAACGGATAACTGGGCTAGTTTGTGGGAATTCATGTTAAGTCAGGTAGCACAAAGAAACACGGACACAAGCGAGGAATAAGTACACGGTACAAGCGCTATGTACTAGAAATGATGCTTACGAGAACGGATAACTGGGCTAGCTTGTGGGAATTCATGTTAAGGCTATGTACTAGAAATGATGCTTACGAGAACGGATAACTGGGCTAGTTTGTGGGAATTCATGTTAAGGCAGGTAGCCCAAAGAAACAGGGACACATGCGAGGAATAAGTACACGAGACAAGCGCTATGTACTAGAAATGATGCTTACGAGGACGGATAACTGGGCTAGTTTGTGGGAATTCATGTTAAGGCAGGTAGCGCAAAGAAACACGGACACAAGCGAGGAATAAGTACACGGGACAAGCGCTATGTACTAGAAATGGTGCTTACGAGAGCGGATAACTGGGCTACCTTGTGGGAATTCATGTTAAGGCAGGTAGCGCAAAGAAAAAACGGACACAAGCCAGGAATAAGCACACGAGACAAGCGCTATGTGCTAGAAATGATGCTTACGAGAACGGATAACTGGGCTAGTTTGTGGGAATTCATGTTAAGGCAGGTAGCCCAAAGAGACAGGGACACAAGTGAGGAATAAGTACACGAGACAAGCGCTATGTACTAGAAATGATGCTTACGAGGACGGATAACTGGGCTAGTTTGTGGGAATTCATGTTAAGGCAGGTAGCGCAAAGAAACACGGACACAAGCGAGGAATAAGTACACGGGACAAGCGCTATGTACTAGAAATGATGCTAAACGAGAACGGATAACTGGGCTAGTTTGTGGGAGTTCATGTTAAGGTAGGTAGCGCAAAGAAACACGGACACAAGCGAGGAATAAGTACACGGGACAAGCGCTATGTACTAGAAATGATGCTTACGAGAGCGGATAACTGGGCTAGCTTCTGGGAATTCATGTTAAGGCAGGTAGCGCAAAGAAACACGGACACAAGCGAGGATTAAGTACACGGGACAAGCGCTATGTACTAGAAATGATGCTTACGAGAACGGATAACTGGGCTAGTTTGTGGGAGTTCATGTTAAGGCAGGTAGCGCAAAGAAACACGGACACAAGCGAGGAATAAGTACACGGGACAAGCGCTATGTACTAGAAATGATGCTTACGAGAGCGGATAACTGGGCTAGCTTCTGGGAATTCATGTTAGGCAGGTAGCGCAAAGAAACACGGACACAAGCGAGGAATAAGTACACGGGACAAGCGCTATGTACTAGAAATGATGCTTGCGAGAACGCGTAACTGGGCTAGTTTGTCGGAATTCATGTTAAGGCAGGTAGCGCAAAGAAACACGCACACAAGCGAGGAATAAGTACACGGTACAAGCGCTATGTACTAGAAATGATGCTTACGAGAACGGATAACCGGGCTAGTTTCTGGGAATTCATGTTAAGGCAGGTAGCGCAAAGAAACACGGACACAAGCGAGGAATAAGTACACGGGACAAGCGCTATGTACTAGAAATGATGCTTACGAGAACGGATAACCGGGCTAGTTTTTGGGAATTCATGTTAAGGCAGGTAGCGCAAAGAAACACGGACACAAGCGAGGAATAAGTAGACGGGACAAGCGCTATGTACTAGAAATGATGCTTACGAGAACGGATAACTGGGCTAGTTTGTGGGAATTCATGTTAAGGCAGGTAGCGCAAAGAAACACGGACACAAGCGAGGAATAAGTACACGGTACAAGCGCTATGTACTAGAAATGATGCTTACGAGAACGGATAACTGGGCTAGCTTGTGGGAATTCATGTTAAGGCTATGTACTAGAAATGATGCTTACGAGAACGGATAACTAGGCTAGTTTGTGGGAATTCATGTTAAGACAGGTAGCCCAAAGAAACAGGGACACATGCGAGGAATAAGTACACGAGACAAGCGCTATGTACTAGAAATGATGCTTACGAGGACGGATAACTGGGCTAGTTTGTGGGAATTCATGTTAAGGCAGGTAGCGCAAAGAAACACAGACACAAGCGAGGAATAAGTACACGGGACAAGCGCTATGTACTAGAAATGATGCTTACGAGAACGGATAACTGGGCTAGTTTGTGGGAGTTCATGTTAAGGCTATGTACTAGAAATGATGCTTACGAGAACGGATAACTGGGCTAGTTTGTGGGAATTCATGTTAAGGCAGGTAGCCCAAAGAAACAGGGACACATGCGAGGAATAAGTACACGAGACAAGCGCTATGTACTAGAAATGATGCTTACGAGGACGGATAACTGGGCTAGTTTGTGGGAATTCATGTTAAGGCAGGTAGCGCAAAGAAACACGGACACAAGCGAGGAATAAGTAGACGGGACAAGCGCTATGTACTAGAAATGATGCTTACGAGAACAGATAACTGGGCTAGTTTGTGGGAATTCATGTTAAGGCAGGTAGCGCAAAGAAACACGGACACAAGCGAGGAATAAGTACACGGTACAAGCGCTATGTACTAGAAATGATGCTTACGAGAACGGATAACTGGGCTAGCTTGTGGGAATTCATGTTAAGGCTATGTACTAGAAATGATGCTTACGAGAACGGATAACTGGGCTAGTTTGTGGGAATTCATGTTAAGACAGGTAGCCCAAAGAAACAGGGACACATGCGAGGAATAAGTACACGAGACAAGCGCTATGTACTAGAAATGATGCTTACGAGGACGGATAACTGGGCTAGTTTGTGGGAATTCATGTTAAGGCAGGTAGCGCAAAGAAACACAGACACAAGCGAGGAATAAGTACACGGGACAAGCGCTATGTACTAGAAATGATGCTTACGAGAACGGATAACTGGGCTAGTTTGTGGGAGTTCATGTTAAGGCTATGTACTAGAAATGATGCTTACGAGAACGCGTAACTGGGCTAGTTTGTCGGAATTCATGTTAAGGCAGGTAGCGCAAAGAAACACGCACACAAGCGAGGAATAAGTACACGGGACAAGCACTATGTACTAGAAATGATGCTTACGAGAACGGATAACTGGGCTAGTTTGTGGAAATTCATGTTAAGGCAGGTAGCGCAAAGAAACACGGACACAAGCGAGGAATAAGTACACGGGACAAGCGCTATGTACTAGAAATGATGCTTACGAGAACGGATAACCGGGCTAGTTTCTGGGAATTCATGTTAAGGCAGGTAGTGCAAAGAAACACGGACACAAGCGAGGAATAAGTACACGGGACAAGCGCTATGTACTAGAAATGATGCTTACGAGAACGGATAACTGGGCTAGCTTGTGGGTATTCATGTTAAAGGCCAACTCCGGCGATTTTTTGACCGTGTCAAGATAATGGTGCTTTTATGTTCCTGAGACACTCTTGTCACGCGCCCGATAGCTGAAATGCTCAGCAAATTCGAAAATAATTTTTAATAAGCAAAAAAGGCGCAATACCGAAACCGACACCCAACCGAGTGAACTGTCCAAGTATGACGTAGTAGTTCGTTACGAACCGGAAGTCGTGCATGGCATGCTGGTCCCGCCGGTGCGGAATATCACACGCTCCTCCACAGAGAACAGAAAATCGCACACCAAACCAGCGAAGCGCCGGCCAAACACCGTCAGCTTGTGACCAGCAGAATATACGCTGTAGCGGCCAAAGTTAGCGAACCCATCGACTGCGTCACTTCCGTCGACCGGGAAACCAACACGTCACACACGCAATGTTGCCAATAATTGTGGGAAGCCGGGTGGGCGTTTGTAGACAATCTTTAAAATTCATTTACAAACAATCAGCGCATGTCTCAAGCTTGAAATTTGGCATAAATGACAGAAATGTGCTGAGGACCCTATTGGAAAAAACACAAATACTGGGCATAGTGGAAACCACCATCCACCATTATAGTGGATTAATGTAGTGGATGGCATAGTGGATGGTGGCTAGATACTGGATGGTGGTTGAATAGTGGATACTGGATGGTGGTTGGATAGTGGATACTGGATGGTGGTTGGATAGTGGATAGCGGATGCTGGTTGGATAGTGGATAGCGGATGCTGGTTGGAAAGTGGACAGTAGTTCAGGTGGGTAGATAGTATACTGCGTACAAGGTATGTAGCAGGTACGAAATGGCGGGTGTATTAGTCAATGAAACATTTTTTCTCTCAATGTTCTTTCTGTTACAACTGAAAACATGTCTTCCTGTTACATAAGGCACACAAGTTAAGCACAGAAAACAAATTGTTGACTTGTGTTGCAAATGTGTTATCAGGCAAAACAGGCACAATGATAGCCTGTTTACACCAATCAAGGAACAGCCTGCCTCAGTGAATAACTTTATTCACTTTTCTACATTTCTTGGTGTTTTGCTTACACGTTTGCCTATATAAGCAGCTTCTGCAGAAAGCCCTAGTAGAAAACCTTCCCAACACCGTCACGGTTCTCCCTCGGTGGCTCTATTTGAAGTGACTACAAAGAAATGCATTTCTCCAAGACCCTGAAAAACATTCAAAAAGCATCATTAAAAAATAGAAATGCTTTGTTTTGGTAATCAACAAATTGATGCGCCTTAAGTACACTGCTCCTTTCGCACAATAAATACATAGTGAGTCCTTGTTGTAGGCATTGCATTTTGTTCGGCTAGTTGGTTCACAGATATAGCAGACACGATCAATCTAGGTGAAGACAACACAGAAATAAACACACACATGAAGCGCACGGTGTTTGTTTTCTGCGCTTCATGTGTGTGTTTCTATGTTTTAACGTGTTGTCGTCGCGTAGTTTAAACGTGTCTTTCATGATGCAGTATGATAGCACCACAAATTACTACAGTTGGTTAGCTATTAACGGCTGTTATTATAATTTTTTTTCGCGAGCTGACGTAAACGGAATAGTGTCGGCATTCCGTGCCGGGACAATTACTTGCCCTCGCAGCAGGCCGGTAGCGTTAGCTTCATGGCAGCTCTTGAAATAAATCTCTTGAAAACCACAAGCGGGTTAGTTCAGTAGTCAAATAACCTTCCCCTCACAAAATAAACACGCGATCCGCTAGCCCATCAAGACAAAAAAAAAAAACGAAACCACAGCCTAAACTTTCATCCATTGCAGCGGCAAATGAAATTCACAGTGGACTATGCCGAAAGCCGGCCTACGGGGATACACAGCCGGCCAGTTTTCGCTGGCGCTGTACTGCCGACAGCCGCACCACCCCGCCTTCCCCCGACACCCACCTTCAACAATTCGTTATCCTCGAGGGGCGGATTCTGAACAAATTCCTGTTCTATCCGACATAAAAATTTATGAGTGCACAAGGGTGCTAGCATGTTCATTATTGCTTCACCAAATGACACAAAATAACCGCTAAGCAAACATCGACCAATGCAACTTATCGCGCCTCACCGATTCCCTGTCCCTAACCCGGTGCTACATCACCGAAATTGCTACAACACAACCCGGTGGCTGTAGCAATAATTTTTTTAGTTCGGTTATTTCAAGTGCAGTGACGGTTTTTTGCTAAATACCTGTGTAAGATGAGCACCTTTCTGTCCAAAATTTTATCTCTGCTTTCAGCTTTATGGCGGGTAGTGCGTCCGTCTCACATATACGAGCACCTTAAATTTTAACAGTAGCGATTAAGTTCTTTACAAACGTCGTGTGGTAGCAGGTTCAACACAACTGCAAGAGCATTCAGTACCGCCGCATTCAATATCTGTTGGCTATAACGCATCGAGCAATAATAAGGCATAACATGCATAGAGCAACCTACCTTTCTGAAGAAAACATGCTGGCAGTGTACACTTGCGACGTACGCCGGTCTTCAAATGGCGTGACGAGTCGGCGTCGGCCGCTGACGACCCCGTTTGCGGGCATCCGTCGGTCTCGCGGCAATGTGGTGAGTTCCCGATGCGCACGAACTGTCACGTCGACTCTCCACGCCACAGAGCGCGTTGCGAGAAACTATTCCGGCGCTGTTCATCGATAATATGCGGAAGCATTTGAAGACGATGTATTCCAAGAGTAATCACGTTCATCGCCAGCAAAGCAATCCTACTTGGGGAGCTGGCGGCTGCTGATCACTCAGTTTGCACATACCGCACATCATATTCATTCAAGCAGTTCCGCCTAAGTCAATGACCGCAACATAAAACACACAACGATGGCCCGCGCAAAAATCAACCGCATCAGCACAAACACAATCACCACGCCATGACCATGACCACGTTGTAGCAGCGCGGCGCCATGACAGGAAAGAACAATGCGAGAGGACGACAGCGGCGACCCCTAGTGGTCACGGCCTCAGCGCCCAACGAATTTCACTTCCGATGCTGTTGGACGTGACGTCATTGCCGCCATGACAGTTTGGCGCAGCTTCTCCAGCATGGTACAGTATCATTTTCCTCAGCCACCATTCCCTCGCTGCTTTCCAGCATCAGCGCGATAGTGGACGCATACTATCCACCATCGTCCACTATCCTTTCCACCATGTACACTATGCCATCCACCACTGTACACTATAAACACCATGATTTCCAGCATATCCAGCATTATTTCCGCTATAGCCACTATCTTTTCCAGTACCCACTATGGCAGTTTTTCCAATAGGGGAAGGTACCCAGCAAATTTCATTGAGATCCATTGACCTCGAAAAACCTCCGGAGTTGGCCTTAAATGCAGGTAGCGCAAAGAAACACGGACACAAGCGAGAAATAAGTACACGGGACAAGCGCTATGTACTAGAAATTATGCTTACGAGAACGGATAACTGGGCTAGTTTCTGGGAATTCATGTTAAGGCAGGTAGCGCTAAGAAACACGGACACAAGCGAGGAATAAGTACACGGGACAAGCACTATGTACTAGAAATGATGCTTACGAGAACGGATAACTGGGCTAGTTTGTGGAAATTCATGTTAAGGCAGGTAGCGCAAAGAAACACGGACACAAGCGAGGAATAAGTACACGGGACAAGCGCTATGAACTAGAAATGATGCTTACGAGAACGGATAACCGGGCTAGTTTCTGGGAATTCATGTTAAGGCAGGTAGCGCAAAGAAACACGGACACAAGCGAGGAATAAGTACACGGGACAAGCGCTATGTACTAGAAATGATGCTTACGAGAACGGATAACCGGGCTAGTTTGTGGGAATTCATGTTAAGGCAGGTAGCGCAAAGAAACACGGACACAAGCGAGGAATAAGTACACGGGACAAGCGCTATGTACTAGAAATGATGCTTACGAGAACGCATAACTGGGCTAGTTTGTGGGAATTCATGTTAAGGCAGGTAGCGCAAAGAAACACGGACACAAGCGAGGAATAAGTACACGGGACAAGCGCTATGTACTAGAAATGATGCTTACGAGAACGGATAGCTGGGCTAGTTTCTGGGAATTCATGTTAAGGCAGGTAGCGCAAAGAAACACAGACACAAGCGAGGAATAAGTACACGGGACAAGCGCTATGTACTAGAAATGATGCTTACGAGAACGGATAACCAGGCTAGTTTCTGGGAATTCATGTTAAGGCAGGTAGCGCAAAGAAACACGGACACAAGCGAGGAATAAGTACACGGGACAAGCGCTATGTACTGAAATGATGCTTAGGAGAACGGATAACTGGGCTAGTTTCTGGGATTTCATGTTAAGGCAGGTAGCGCAAAGAAACACGGACACAAGCGAGGAATAAGTACACGGGACAAGATAATCGTCTTTTGTTATTTATCCTGTCTTCCGCAGCCCATTCTTGCTTCTTTTGAACTTTTTCCCAGGTCTCCTCAATTTCATCATCCTCTGCATCGCGTTCCTGAATTTCCTTAGTCAGCTGCGGCCTTGTCTGAGCTCTCCCCATCTGAATTCCCAGCTCTTCACAAAGTAGCAAGAGATCTGGTCCCTTTATCTTCGTTACCAACTCCATGGTTTTCATGAGTGAGGACTTTCTTGCGTGACGTTAGGAAGTGAACAAGCGAAGCCCAAACACACGGTAAAATTACTGCTGGTTTTAGCACATGAAAACTAAAATCTCGTGAATAGCTATGACGTATGGCAGCGCTACAACGAAGCCTAAACGCACAGAAGTTTACAACCAGTTTTTGAAAAACTCAAAAGCTTAAACCTGGCTAATCTCACCAAGCACTCACCATCGTTGAGGCCAGAACTGAAATGCGCTGTGCAATAATTTCGTTAACCTGAAATGCGTTAGCGTTGAGTCCAATGGTGCTTCGGTGGGAGAATTAAAAAAAGTTTGTACAACTGAATAGTTCGTTTAACACTCAAGTTCGTTCAAGTGGTGTATTAATGTAACACTCGGATTTCTGCATTCTAATACTGTAAAAATACCCAAATGTTTGCCTAACAAATATCATATGCTGAAGATTTACCTTGTATCAGTGCCCTCAAAAAACAATGTTCACAAACATACTTTCGCGCGTTCACCATCTTTCATCTCGTGGCCGAGTAAATCTTTCCCCCCTATCTATTGCCCTCAGTTTTTCCCCACGATTCTGCTAAGTGAAATGAGCGCCCACCCCTTCTGCATTTTTCGATGGCCCAGTCAGTGGGGCCCTGCCCATTCTTATGTTCCTCCTTGTCAGTCGCCCCAGCTTTTTATCCAGCGGACCAAGTAACGCACGAGGAACTCGGCGAGCTGCTTGTGCTGCAGGTTTGGCACCATCCTTCAACACCATGTTCCACGCGTGCTAAACCTTGAAGCACTTCCCCGAGCTCGGAGACCACGTCTTAACACGTGATGGAGACATGTGCTATACTAACCCAAATACTTCTCTCGGCTGTTGGGGTAGAAGTGGCGTACTGGAGTTGTCGACGACGAAAAACTCCCCCCATTTTATCGCTGTTGTTGCATGATACTTTCACACGCAATTTGCTAACTTGTGATATCTCACCACCACTATAAAGAGTGTAATGACCGAGAGACATAGAGACAGCACCCGTTCCCGAGTCGGCTGTTCTATTACCTACCTCGTCCTCCTCTGCTTCGCTCTGGCTTCCCGCGTGCCCAAACGCCGGTGTCGTTCCTTGTCACCACACTGGGCCATGACTTCGAGCGTACGGGCTGCCGACAATGTCTCCGGTGGGTGGCGCTGGCTGTTTCGCAGTGGCCGGACTCGGCCATGCTGGAAAATCGCCTGGAAATTTGTCAAAGATGGTTCCAGATGGTCATCGAATATTGCAGCCTTATCACTGCTTGCCGCTCAAGCTTTGGAATAAGCTGGAGTGTTCGCTTCTTGCGAGCAATCTTAACAAAGCGATCTAAAATAATCGCGAAGCTTCTCGAACAATCAGGCGCGGTTTGCGCTGAGCATTGCTGACAGTCTTTGTGGGCGAAAACCGAATACAGCATAAATGTAAATTGTTGCATAGCCATGGCCCGCGGGCCGGTGCAGTTACGAGGCAGAGACTGCTCGAACACAAAAAGCGTTTATTTGGGGGGCGTGTGCTTGCTTTTATCCCCGAGGTAGAAAGATAAGGGGGGGAGAGGGGAGGAAAGAACCGCATTGCGCATGCACAATAGTCTGGTGTGACGTAGCTACAACACTGCCCTCTCCTCAAAAATCGAATCGCAGCACTGGCTTGCGCTGCCTTGTCGACCGACGCAGGACTTGCTGCGGGGCTGCGGCCGGACTCGATATAGTTGGGAAAGGAGACTGGTGTGGGTGAATGTTGTCTTCCGCAACTTGATCTGAAGACGGAGGGTTCTCTGGAGTGACCGTTTCAAAAGGCAGAGTTTCATTTATGGCCGTGCTTGTACCAGGCGTCTGGGAAGCCCCTGGAGCACGAGCAGCCGTATCGGCGACCGGAAACATTGGTGGCGAAACAGGGCGACGGCGCACTTGATCGACGTGCCGCCGAACGATGGCACCGGGAGTCTCTACGGTTACCATCCGTGCTCCCGTCGCCGACTTCACACGACCTGGAATCCAATTCTTCCCTTGTCCGTAATGGCGGACCTACACGCTGCTGTCCGGCGGAAGCGTCCAGTCGTCGTTTTCCTGAGTTTGACCCGCAATATTCACAGGGAAGCAGGTGTCAAGGCGCGATTTTATTTGATACCCGAGTAGCATTTCTGAGGGAGATTTCCCAGTCTTCGTAGGCGTTCTTCTGTAATTGAGCAGTAGCCTCACTATCTTTTCATCAATATCGCCGCCCTCTATTTTCCGAAGACTCTCCTTTATCGTTCTCACCGCCCTTTCAGCAGCTCCGTTGGATTGTGGATGGAAAGGCGCCATGCACAGATGAACAACGTTGTTATTTGCTGCAAATGTGGCAAACTCTTTACTCGTGAACTGTGCGCCGTTGTCCGAGACTATTGTACGCGGCACACCAAAACGGGCAAATATGCTTCTCAGAGCCCTTATTGTGCTTTCCACGTTTGCATGCTTCATGGGAATAGCTTCGATCCATTTGGAGTACGCTTCTACTACCACTAGTACCATCTTCCCGGCTACCGAAATGAATATGGATCCGAGACCACTTTTCCTGCGTCTTAGGCCAGTTTACAGGAGGGGCAGCAGCTGGCATAGGCAAATTGGCTATGCAAATGTCACAGTTGGCCGCGCGCTGTTCTATGTCGCGGTCAAGTCCTGGCCACCAAAATAAGGAGCGTGCTACGGCTTTCATAGCCGATGATCCTTGGTGTGTTTCACGAAGGAGCTGCAAGAACCGCTCCCTAGCACCACTGGGTATTATGACGCGGCTTCTCCAGTATACGACGTCGTGAGCCAAGGATTTTCAAGCCTACGTTCATAATAAGGTGCCAAAATCGTGCTGTCTTGCTTGGTGGCCAACCACGCTAAACGTAGCGTTTCACCACGCCCAATGTCGGGTCGACGGCTGTCAGCTCTTTCAGTTCACATGTTGAGACCGCACCTTCATCCAGACTTTCGAGTGAGAGAACGTATTCCGGGGGCTCACCTTCAGCTGAGTCTCCGGTGGCCTGCTGTGGCAATCTGCTGAGAGCATCTGAGTTGAGAAGCTGTTTCCCAGGGACATACTGAAGCTTGTATTTGTAGCCTCCGAAGTACAGGGCCCAGCGCTGAATTCGTGCAGCTGCCATGGTCGGTGTCTGGCGGTCAGGTCTCAGTAGGCCCAAAAGCGGTTTATGATCCGTGACCAACGTGAATTCCCGACCTAGGAGATTGTCCCGGAATTTCGTTACACTGAAGATCAGTGCCAACGTTCCACGTTCTAACTGCGAGTAGTTCCGCTCCGAATGGGTCAGCGTCCTCGAGCTAAAACCAATAGATCTATGAAGATTGTTGACATAGTGAAAAAGAACTGCTCCGACCCCGAGTGACGAGGCATCGCATTCAAGCTTGAGTTCCTTTGTAGGGTCGAAATGCACAAGAATTTGAGCATTTTCAGACTTTCTTTAGCTTCATTAAAGGCAGCCTCTTGCGCTGCTTTCCACTGCCACCGCGCGTTCTTTTCCAATAGCCGATACAGCGGTGCTAGCTTCGCTGACATGTTTGGCAAAAATTTCGCGTAAAATGTGAACATTCCAATAAATGACCGCAGTTCTGTCATATTGCGCGGATAAGGTGTGCGCATGATAGCTTCTATGTCTTTTTCTATTGGATGGAGGCCTTCACTATCAATGCGATGTCCAAGGTATGTTACTGCTGATTGCCGAAATTTGCACTTGTCATATCTCAACTTTACACCGTGCTCCCTGAAACGCTCTAAGGCGACTTTCAATCGCTCTCCGTTATCGCCTTTCTTCTCGGACACTATTACATCGTCCAGGTTGAACACCAGGCAAATCACTGATAATCATGTCAATCTTTCTCTGGAAAATCTACGGGGCCGACGATATTCCGAACGAAAGCCAATTATAGCAAAATAGGCCTTTGTGCGTATTGATAACGCACAGCTTGCGCGAGGCTTCGTCTAGAGGCACCTGACTGTAAGCGTCTCTTAAGTCTAGAGTGCTGAAACATTCACCACCGCTTAAAACTGCGAACATATCCTCGATTACGGGAATCGGATACTGTTCGACAGCGCGAACAGGATTCAATGTAACTTTAAAGTGACCACAAATACGCACCGAGCCGTCTTTCTTTGGTACGGGAACTATGGGTGTTGCCCATTCCCGAATGGCTGACTGGCGACAAAACGCCAAGGGAAACGAGCCCGTCGAGCTCTAAAGATACCTTATCGCGTAGAGCATAAGGAAGGGATCTTGCCTTACAGAATTTTGGTCTCGCTCCATCTTTGAGATGCAGGCTCGCTGGAGGACCCTTGATTAGGCCAAGTTCTTTGGTGAAAATGTCCATGTAGTCCGTGAATATTGCTTTAACCTTGCCGGGGTCCACCGCGCTGGTCTTTTTCGCTTCGCTGGCTGGTGTCACATGAAGCACCGGTGCGCCAGCGTTTCCCAGCAGCATGAGCAAGTCCCTTCCGCATAAGCTTGGTCTTTCGCAGTCGAGCACAGTGAGGGGACACTCCACGAGCACGTCTTTGAATCCCACAAGTAGTGTCAGGTCGCCCAACACTGGTAGCCGGCCTGCGTAGCAAGACAACTTCACTGGTGACGGCTTCAGAGAAGGCCAATGGTTCCGATTCTTCATGTACAGTTCCCGAAAGATGACACACACTGGCGATCCGGTGTCGACTTTCATGGGCATTTGAACCCCACCCCATATAAATGAGAGGCGGATTGGGGGGTTCGTGGAAATTTTTTCGTTGCGACACCAAATTCCAGAGGTGGACTTCGTCACCGCAGTCGCCCACCGGGGTAGTTTCCGTTACAGCCAGTGCATTGGCGTACATAGTTCTGGACTATTTACTTTTCCGCGGTTAGGGTGGCTTTCACATTTCTTGGCGATGTGTCCCCGACGTCCACATTGAAAGCAACGCGCCTTTGCCCATCCGCAACAGGCACTGCGCTTTGAGCTGCCACATCTACCGCATTCCATGCGCTCTTCGGCGCTTCTGTTTTCCTCCGAAGGAGTTTTTCGAACCGCCTGCAATTTCAATCGGGCCTTCGGCTCGGAGGACATTTTCATAACATAATTTTCGGTAGTTTCAGCTGAAATCGCCGACGCTTCCGCCTCCGATAGCGTGAGGTCAGCTTTCGCTAGCAGTTGTTTTTGAAGGGCCACTCACCGAACGCCTCACACAATTCTGTCCCGGAGCATCCGACCCAAGGCGTTGCCAAAGTTGCAGTTATCGACGATGCGGCGTATTTCTACCAAAAACTGCGTGACAGACTTGCCTTCCATCTGGCAACGATTAAAAAAACTTGAAGCTCTCAGTTATTTCATGCCGCTTCGGATCATAGTACTCATTCAGCACCTCGACAACTTCCTCGAAGGTCAAAGCATTTGGGGCTCGTAATGCGACCTTCCCAGCTAGTACTTGAACGGTTTGTGCTCAAAGCTGCAACGAGCAGTACCTCTCTTTCTGGCCGAATTGGTTATTTCGTTAGCTTTAAAGTATGCTTCTGCCTTAATGAGGTACGGCTTCCACTTATCTGTATCTTCGTTGAAGGCAGGGAGCATATGATGAGCCATGCTTACTGTCGGCGAGGTTCCCTTCGTGGCTGTAGATTCCGGGTCTTCTTTCACCGAAAGGGTGGTATCCTGGCTCGTCGCCACTAGCATAGCCACGAGGCAGAGACTGCTCGTTACGGGGCAGAGACTGCTCGAACACAAAAAGAGTTCATTTGGGGGGCGTGTGCTTGCTTTTATCCCCGAGGTAGAAAGGTAAGGGCGAGAGGGGAGGAGAAGGAAAGAACCGTCTTGCGCATGCACAATAGTCTGGTGTGACGTAGCCACAACATAAATAAGAAACGCGCGTGGCAATGCCCCCCTCTGAAAAAGCATCGTCCCGATACTTAAAGCAGAACACGGGGAAAATGCATGCAATAATAAGTAACAACAATAAAGCAAGAAAGTACAATAATAAAAGCAATTAGTGCCGTCCTCATGTTCGCTAACGCGCCTAATACGGCTTGAGTCGCATGACAAGGATGACTTCAGGTCGCGCACGGCGCCGTTGAGAGTTCGTAATGCGGTGCAGAACAACCTCGTAGTCCAGAGCGCCTAGTCGTCGGAGCACTTTGTATGGCCCGAAGTATCGCCGAAGGAGTTTTTCGCATAGTCCACCTCGGCGTATTGGCGTCCACACCCAAACCCGGTCGCCAGGCTGGTATTCCACGAAGCGTCGTCGAAGATTGTAGGGGCGGCTGTCAGTCGTCTGCTTATTCTTGATACGCAAGTGGGCGAGTTGTCGGGCTTCTTCGGCGCGCTGTAGGTAGGCGATGATGTCGAGGTTTTCTTCGTCGGTGGGCTCCGACCGTAAGCCAACTTGAATGGCGTCATCTGCGTCGTTTTCTGTACGGCCGTGGTGTACGCGAAGGTCACGTACGGAAGGATGGCATTCCACGTATTGTGCTCGACGTCGACGTACACACATGGCCAGCATGTCGCTGATGGTCTTGTTTAGACGCTCAGTGAGGCCATTGGTCTGTCGGTTGTAGGCGGTGGTCCGGCGGTGGATTGTGTGGCTGTATCTAAAGATCGCCTGAGTTAACTCCGCAGTGAACGCCGTACCTCTGTCGGTAATGAGAACTACGGGGCGCTATGACGCAGGACGATGTCCTCAACGCAGAAGTAGGCTACCTCGGCGGCGCTGCCTTTGGGTAGGGACCTCGTTGCGACATAGCGGGTGAGATAGTCGGTAGCCACGACTGTACACTTGTTCCCGACAGCCGACGTCGGGAACGGCCCCAGTTAGTCCCTACCGAATTGCTGGAATGGCCGGCGAGGTGGTTCGATGGGCTGAAAAAGTACCGCTGGAATTGTAGGCGGTGTCTTGCGTCGCTGGCAGTCCCGGCATGTCCTCACGTAACGAGTGACGTCGGCGGTAAGGTGTGGCCAGTAGTACTTTTCTTGTATCATCGCGAGCGTGCGTGAAAAACCGAGGTGGCCAGCTGTTGGGTCGTCGTGCAGGGCCTGCAGAATTTCCGGTGCAATGCCGAAGGTACAACGATAAGGTAGCCGGCTCGGGCCGGAGAGAAGTTCTTTACGAGGACGTTGTTTTTCAAGAAAAATGACGCCAGTCCTCGCCTGAATACTTTTGAGACGATGGTGGTCCGGCCCTCGAGGTATTCCATTAGGCCCCCTCAGTTCCGGGTCGGATCGCTGTCGCTCGGCGAAGTCGTCGGCACTTACGGTTCCCGAGAAGCACTCGCCATCCTGGTCGTCCTGGAGCGGTAGGTCGACGGGGCGCGAGACAGGCAGTTGGCGTCGGAGTGTTTCGTTCCGGACTTGTGCACGATGGTAATGTCGAATTCTTGAAGTCCTAGGCTCCACCGTGGCAGGCGACCTGAAGTGTCCTTCAATCTAGCTAGCCAACACAGGGCATGGCAGTCGCTCAAAACTTTGAAAGGCCTGCCATTAGATGTAGGGGCGAAACTTGGATGTAGCCCTGATAATGGTAAGGTACTCCTTTTCTGTTGTAGAATAGTTGGCTTCCGCCTGGCATAACAACCGGTTAGCATAACTGATAGTCCTTTCAAGTCCGTTAATCCTCTGCACTAGGACGACTCCGAGACCCACGATGCTTGCGTCGGTGTGGACTTCCGTGTCTGCTGCTACTGAAAAACATTTATTCACAGATTGACAGGGAGGGTGGTGAGCGGTCCTTAAGGGGCCGCCCCGTACAAACACTAGGTGGGATCCCTCTTACGGTAGTCCATTGGCGTCGGTCGCGGCCCGGGCCCGCTCCACCAAGGCCCGTTGGGCCGTGAGGTCAGAGCAGCCGAGCAGGGCTGCCGCCCTGTCCTCCCGGGATGGGTTGGGTAAAGGGGTGAGGTTTGGAGTTTTTGGCACGCCCACACCATGTGGAAAATGTCACAGGAATTTTCCTCACAGTGCGGGCATTTCCCCGTGCAAGCGGGGTCGAAGTGTTTGATGATTGCCGGGCACAAGAGAGTTTTGGTATAAAGGCGAAGGAGGATTCGCTCCTCCTCCTTCGCGAGGCCCTTACAGGGTTTGGGATAAATCTGATGGCCGGATTGATAAAACTCTATGACGTCCTTAAATGTGTAGGCGGGATTGGGTGCGAGGTCCGGATCGGTAGGCGTCGAGAATGGTGCCCGGAGAGTGAGCGCGCGGGCAGCGGCATCGGCCACCTCATTATCATCGAGGCCCGTGTGAGCCGGAGCCCAAATGATCGTTCGGTGCGCGGGCGCACCTAGGTAGTCGCTGTTTTGCAAAATTTTGTACGCAAGGTGCGGAATGTAGCCCTGTGCGATATTGCGGCAGGCACCCTTTGAGTCGATGATGATGACCCTCGAGTCCTGATCGGCGGCGGCTAGTGCGATGGCGATCTCCTCCGCGTGCGTAATGTTATATGCACGGAAAGTGAGTCCGTTTACTGCGGTGTTTTGATGGACGACCGCGGCCGTGTACCAACCCCCGTGGTGCGGGCCGGAGGCGTCCACGTAGAATACTCCGAATTTGTGACCGTAGTGGCGAGCCAAGGCTTCCGCCCGCGCGAGGCGTCGGCCACTGTGGTCGTCTCGGCTCATGTTAAGCGGAAGAGGGCGCACGTGCAGGGAGTAGTTCCAAACTTCTGGAATCTGTACGCGCTCTTCCGTGCGTATTGAGTGATTGATGTGTAATCGGGGAAGAAGACGGCGACCCGATGAGGTATTAGAGAGCCTGGTATATTGGTTTATCAAGTGCGCCTCTTGCAGTTCCTTGAAGGTGTTCACCATGCCCAGGCCCAAAAGGCGCTGGTTGGAGGTGTTCACCGGAAGGTCGAGGGCGTGCTTGTAGATTTTGCGGAGAATGACTTCGATTGCATTCTCGTCGAACTTGCGCAGGTGGAGATATGGAGCCGAATATAGGACTCGACTGGTTTACGAATGCATGTGCCAGCCGCAAGGCATCTTTGCATCGTAACCCCCCGCGCTTGTTGGAAACCCGGCGGACCATACGGCCCACCTGGTCCCCCCACCTTACGCAATTTCGCCAATGTTGCGTCTGCTCTGCGATTTTTGTTTATAAAGAGCCCCAATACTCTGATTTCGTCGCGTTCCGGTATAGGTCCGCTGTGAAGGGTCGATTTTGGTGGTGAACTTTGGCGATGAGTGTATGTGCACGAATTCTGACTTGGATGGGTAGCACTGAAGCTCTCAGCGACGGGCGTAGTTGTCCACGATGTCCGCCTCTTGCTGCAGGTTGGCCTCGATGTCTCCTGCCGAGCCATGTGACGCCCATATGGTGATGTCGTCAGCATACAGCGCATGCTGTATGCCTTCGACCTTCGCCAGCTGAGCGGGGGATCTTAACATTGCCAGATTGAATAGGAGGGGTGAGAGAACGGCTCCCCTGCGGAGTCCCTCTCGTGCCTAATAGGTAAGGGCCATGTTCAGTGTCCTGAATCCGAATGTGTGATTGTCGGTCAGTGAGAAATTGTTTAATATAGTTGAAGGTGTTTTGACCCCAATGTACATGTGAGAGATGTGTTAGGATAATGTCGTGGGTCACGTTATCAAAGGCCCCGTTCAGATACAAAGCGAGCACAATTTTGTCGTTTAGAGGGTACTCGACCGGATCGAGGATCTCATGATCGAGCTGAAGCAAGACATGCTGCGCGGACCGGTGTGGGCGGAACCCGAACATGGTGTCTGCAAATGCATTTTTGGTCACCAAAAACTCGGACAACCTGTCGCGCACCATGTCTCCATTAATTTTCCCACACAAGAAGTAAGAGAGATGGGGCGGAGGTTGTCCGTGCTAATGGCTTTGCCCGCTTTGGGTATGAAGGCGACCAGGGTGGTCTTCCACTCAATTGGGAGGGGCTTTTCGCCGATCCAAATGGAGTTCATGTATGCAAGGAGCATTGTGTAGGCCGAGTAAGAAAGGTTGGCAAGTAAGTTTACTGTGATTTTATCCCTTCTCGGTGCCGTTCTTCGCCTCATTTTTGCTAGAGCCGCCTTCAGGTCATGAAACTGGAACAGTTGATCCAGCTCCTCGTTCTCGGCACCTGCATACGAGTATGCGGGCCCTCGGGGGTCCTGCTGTGTGCATAGATATTGGTCTCTGAGCTTACATGCCATTTTTGCTGTGTCTCCATCGAAGCTATGAAACGCCCGTTGGAGATGCTTCTGTGTCTCTGTTCGAGTTTGTGTAGGATTGATTAAGGCGCGGAAGAGGCGCCAGGTACTCCGCCTGGACATTTGTCGAGCGGCCGTGTTGCATCTGTCCACCCAGTTAGAGCCGGCGAGCTGGGCCGCGTACTCTGCCGCTCACTGGGTGAGTTCAGCGATGCGAATTTTGAGCTTCCGATTGAGTTTTTGCCGGCGCCATCGGCGGACAAGGCTGTGCCGGGCCTCCCAGAGGTGAAGGAGGGGGTTATTCAACGCCGGAGTCGCCTCTGAGACTTTTATCTGCGTTTGTGTGGAGCGAAGGGCGGAAACCAGTTGCTGGGACCAGGCTTGGTACCCTTGCTCCTCAATAGGGGTCGAATTAGCGTAGAGTTTTCTAAACTTTGTCCAGTCAGGCAATTTTGCCTATCCGTAGGGTATTGCCAAAAGATGGGTGCGAATGGTGGTATTGAGTATGCAGTGGTCGCTGCCGAGTGTCTCCTCGGTGTTGACCCAATCCACATACTGGATGTTTTTTGTGAGGGCAAGGTCCGGACAAGTTTCCCGGGTCACAGAGTTACCCACGCGAGTTGGGAAGGCAGGGTCGGTGTGGAGAGTTAGGCCCAGCGTAGACATAAGCTCCGCCAACTTACGTCCTCGCTTCTCTTCACGCGCATACCCCCCAAAGCGTGCTCGGGGCATTGAAATCACCCACAATCACCAGGGGGGTCCCTGCCTGCAGCCTTTAAGGCGCGGCTCAAAAGTTCCGCAAATGTAATGATGGCTAGTCTCGGTGAGCAATAAATGTTCAGCACGTGCAGTGGTGGGTCCTGTTTACGCAGCGGAAGGAGTGTCACCATCACGTGCGAGAATTCGGGCTTAAAGGGGTGGTGCCATCAAATTTTGAGGCTATAACAAGCCTGTTGTGGGTTTCCTCTGTATGCAAGGACACTCCTCACGAAGGGTCGGACGCAGCAAACGTTTAGAATATATTTTAATTCACTTCCAAAGTGTACCTAAATGCTCATTCTCCCGATCGATGCCCATCGCTAGCGCATCAAAACTGACGTAGCTCTATGGGAAGGACAACGAAAGTTGTAGTGACGTCACACCATATCTGTAGTGACATGAGTGTCGTCGGGACCTCTGTTACCTCCAGAACGTACGTACCGGCAAAGCATCGGTTGCTACATCACTTGCCGAGTTTCGATCGCTTCCTGGCGAAGTGCTGCGCATCTTCGCGCGAGCCTTGTATGGTCACGTGACCAAGCCTACTACACTGTTACGTCACTGCCCAACTTGGTGCCGAGAAACCGAAACCGAAAGTTGTCCGCATAAATAAGGCGATATTAAATTACTTAACGAGAATACGTGAATCTTGGTGCGTGTATCATGCTTCCTAGAGCTATAAGAAACGCTTGCAGCGAAGAACGCGGAAGCCACAAATTTGGTGGCACCACCCCTCTAAGGTCGAGATCGACTAGGTTAGCCGTATAATTTTTGTGCACGCAGATGCAGGATAAAGGGTCCTGCTGAAACGTAGTGTAGCTTGTAAGTGTGGCAGCACTCCCTGGCTCCTGGAGCGCTACCACAGCAGGAACATCATCAAATGTTGCGAGGAAAAGCCAGAGGTTGGCCCGCTTAGTGTGACCCTTAAAGCCCCGACAATTCCACTGGGTGATTTGGATGAGAGTGGCCGGATCGGATCGCGGGGTTTTTCTAAATCTAAGGGTGCCCGCCATGGTCGGTAGAGTTAACGAATGATTGCGGTGGCGGCGCTCCCAAGCCAGCACTCGCGGAGAGAGGGGTGTCCTCAACTCCCGGAGACGGAGCAGCTGTCATCATCCTCAAGTTCAATCTGCCGTCTAGGCGTTTTAAGGTACCGGCCGGACACGTCCTTAAGTGGGCCGGCTCGTTTGGTGAAACATGCGACTTGTTGGGCTATAAGGGTGGGAATAGCCTCGATCATTTTAGCAATAGCGGCATTTACGGCCGCTGAGATTTGGGTTTCGAGGACAGTTAACCGGTTGTCCATACGGACCTCAAGGGTGCTCACACGAGCCTCGAGTCCGGCTACCGCGTCCGTCACCGCCGCCTCGGTCTCACTCTCCATTACCTCTACTGCGGGAGGAGGTGGAGGGCAGACTACTTGGCTCTGTTTGGCATCGGCTGCAGCTAGTCTTTTCTGCAACGCTTCGACTTGTGCCTGGAGGCTAGCAATAATACTTTGGTCAGCGTTATGCGCCGAAGATGGGGTGGTAGGGGGGGCATGAGGAGGCAGCCCTACTCGTACCACTCACCTGGCTGCCGTTTTTTACGGCGTTGGCCCATGACCCGGCCTCGCCGCGTGTTTGCGCCGTCGGCTGCGTCCCGGTTCCGCCGTGCGGTGGGGTCGACGGCTGCTTCCCGACGCCTCCGGTATGGGTAGCTGGCTTGTCTGTCTTGTCAACGTCCCAGCGCGGTGGCTCACTGGGAGGCTGACGTTTGCGGCGTTTCTTAGACGCCGTTTTAGACTTGCCGCCCTTTTTTAGACTAATCGCAGTGCGCAAGTATCGATGGTGTCTGCAGGCATGGTTTCAGTTCTTGAAAAGGTTCGACTTGTGCCGTTTTCCACTTAAAGTCCATGTCGGTTTTGGTGAGATGAGTTAGCGGTTCAGCGATCTGTGAAAATTCCTTGACGAAGCGTCTGTAGTAGGCGCACAAGACGAGAAATCGGCGTACGGCTTTTTTTGTCATTGGGTGGCGGGAAGGAAGCGATGGGCGCTCTTCTGCGTGGGTCGGCACGAACTCCAGACTTGCCAACCGCGTGGCCTAAGGACAAGAGCTCCTCGTATGCAAAGCGGTACTTTGCTGGCGTCAGGGTGAGTCCGGAAGTCTTGATTATTTGAACTACAGCTTCAAGGCGCCGGAGGTGCTCGTCGAAGGTTGAGGCGCGCACAACGACGTCGTCCAAGTACACGAGGCAAGTCTGCCACTTTAAGCCAGCCAGTACTCTATCCATGACACGTTGTAATGTTGCAGGTGAATAGCATAGGCCAAAGGGCCTTTGAACTCGAACAGGCCGTCCAGTGTTATAAAGGCGGTCTGCTGTCGGTCAATCTCGTCGACTTCGATTTGCCAATAGCGGGTCTTGAGGTCCATCGTCGAAAAATACTTCACATTGTGCAGTCGGTCCAGGACGTCGTCTATCCGTGGGAGAGGATACACGTCCTTCTTCATGATCTTGTCCAGGCGGTGATAATCGACTCAGAAACGTAGGGTTCCGTCATTCTTCTTCACTAACACTACGGGCGACGCCCACGGACTCTTGGACGGCTGAATGATATCGTCGCGTAGCATTTCGTCGACTTGTTTCTACACAGCCTCGCGTTCGCGCGTCGAAACTCGGTACAGGCTCCGTCGAATCGGTCGGGCACTTTCTTCTCTTACAATGCGATGTCTCGCGACTGCGGTACGTCGAATTCTTGACGACGACAAGAAGCAGTCTTTGAATTGCAGGGGCAGGGCTTTGAGCTGTTCTTGCTTGCATTTCAGAAGGATCGGGTTGACGTCGAAATCTGGTTGGAAACCTCGATTCGTCGATGCAGGATCCGCAGCATCGAAGTGGGCGAAAGCATTGCTGGCGTCCACGAATTCGTCGATGTAGGCGATCGTCGTGCCAACGTTGAGGTGCCTATATTCATGGCTAAAGTTTGTCGGCACTACCTTAGCTTTGCCGCCACGCAGCTCGGCTATGCCTCTTGCGACGCAAATCTGACGGTTCAGAAGTAGGTGCTGATCGCCCTCGATGACACCTTCAAGGTTTGCGGCTTTTTCGCTGCCGACGGAAATGATGGCCTACCAAAACGTTTTCATGACTCCTGAAGGAAAAACTGTAGCGCAAAGTAACACACGGACAGTCCCGTGCTCTTTGTCTCTCCGTGTGTTGCTTTGCGCTACAATTTTTCCTTCAGAGGAAATGATGGCGCTGGAGAAAGGCGGAACGGTGACCTGCTCTTCTATTACATTCAATGCGTGGTGCTCCGGCGTTGTGTGGGGTGGCAGCGCTTTTTCTGAGGTTATTGTTATTGTTGACCCAGACCTCAGGTCAATGATGGCGCCGTGGCGACTTAGGAAGTCCATCCCAGGTATCACATCTCTGGAGCAATGTTCTAGGATTACAAAGCTCGCAGGATAAGTCCGCTCATAGACGGTGACTGTTGCTGTGCAAACCCCAGCCGGCGTTATCAGGTGGCCTCCAGCAGTCCGCATTTCAGGTCCATTCTAAGGAGCTTTACGTTCTTCAGCTTGGTGGCGAACGGCCCACTGACGACGGAATAGTCGGCCCCAGTGTCGACGAGAACGGTGACGTTGTGGCCATCGATGAGATTGTCGAGGTCGCCTTGCGTTGCGGTTAGGTCGCGGCGTGGGATCGCAGCTGCGTCGATATCTGTTGCGTCGTCAAGGTCTTCCTTGCTCCGCGAGCTGTCGTCGGCAGGGTTCTGTCTGTTTCGCGTCGTGTTCTGCAGGTTTCGTCACGGCATTGTCGTCGGCGGAGGGTCTTCGTTAGTTCGTCGTACAGCAACCGCACCTCCATCGGTTCCTGCCCTTAGTTTTCCGGATTTGCGCTCACGGAACGACCCCGGTTGGGGCCGCTGTAGTGCTGTCATCGCTGAGGGGAACCGGTACCATCCAGGTGATGGCGAACGCGATGAACGTCGAGGTGTCCTTTCAGTGGTGGCCAAGTAGTCGACGATGCCGCGTGGCCGCTCGCCGCGCTGTGGCGGTGGTGCATCGACGGCGAAGCCGCGTAGACCCATCTGGCGGTACTGGCAGCGCTGGTAGGTGTGGCCTGCTTCCCCGCAGTGGTAGCAGAGCGGGCGGTTGTCAGGGCCACGCTAAACGTCGGTTTTCCTTGGCGCGTGGCGCTGTCCAACAGGCGAACGGTATGGCGGTGGTGGTGGCGGCGGTGTCTGGCGATGGTAGTGCGGCTCTGCGGCGTCTTGATGTGGATGTGGAGGGGGAGCGTTGCGTCGGGCAACAGCAGCTTAGCTCATGGCCTGCGGTCGGGCTGCGCTGGTGCAGGTGCTCCAAGAAATTTCCGGACGTCGGCGATCGGGTCCACTTCATGCCTGGAGGGTGGAAACAATTTACGTAGCTCATCCTGTACGATGGCTCTGATAGTCTCGCGCAAGTCGTCCGATTGCAGCGCCTGAACCTACCCGTAGGTCGTCGTGAGAATGCGGCGGTTGTACTGCCTCGTACGCATTTCAAGGGCCTTTTCAATCGTTGTGGCCTCCGAGACGAACTCCGTGACCGTCTAGGGAGGGTTGCGTAGAAGGCCGGCGAACAGTTCCTGCTTAACTCCCCTAATCAAAAAGCCAAGCTTCTTCTCCTGAGTCATAGCAGGGTCAGCATGACGAAACATGCGCGTCATTTCCTCGGTGTACATCCCGACATTCTCCTTCGGCAGCTGTACACGACTCTCCAGCAAGGTTTCTGCTCTTTCCTTCCGGACGACGCTTGTGAAGGTGTCCAGGAATGCGGTGCAGAAAAAGTCCCAGGTCGTGAGTGGGGCTTCTCGATCCTCGAACCAAGTCCGACCGGCGTCTTCCAGGGCGAAATAAACTGTGCCGCAACTTGTCATCACCTGTCCAGTTGTTGAAAAGTGCGACGCGGTCGAACCTTTCAAGCCAACTCTCCAGGTCTTCGAGTGATGAGCGGCGGAATGTGGGTGGCTCCTTGGGTTGATGTAGCCGGATCGATGTAGGGGCCACTGTAGTGGTCATGGTTGTGGTCGAAGTTGATGTCGTGATCCGTGCCCGGCTGAAGTAGCCCGTGCTCCGGCTGAAATCCCTTGAGCCTGCGACTAGTTCGACGTTCCGGGCTCTCGTTAGCGTCAGCTTCTTCGCGGCTGGAGCTCAGGTGAGCACTTCGGGTGGGCGGCCGGAACATGAACGAAGCAGCACCTCTACCAGATGTCACGTGGTCGTGACGTTGACGAAGGCGGCAGTCGGGTATGTTCAAGGTGAAACTGTTTATTTGCCCTAACTTGTGGCCGGTAAACGGATAGTGAGATTACAGCAATACACACTGGCACTGACAGCGGTGAACGGAGGTCGGCCGTCGATCAAATGACAAGCGGTGAAGCGCGTCGGCATTTATACTTGTGTTATCGAATATTCCAGTCTTTTCACTGGTTGTCGCGCAAGCTCTGGAATAAGCTCAAGTACCCGCGTCTTGCGCGCAATATTAACAAAACAGTCTACAATAATCGCGAAGCTTCTCTAACAATGAGGTGCGGTTAGCGCTGAGCATTGCTGACAGTCCTTGTGGGCGAAAACCGAATAAGCAAAAGTGTAAATAAGAAACGCGCGTGGCATTATAACCTGATCCTTGTTTGTTAGGTTCGGGGCTATCTTCGCTACTTTCCAGTCACAAGGAATCCCGGCATAGCTTAAATAATAATAATATAATATTAAGGATGTCACAAGGAGATAATTTGAATAGAATTGTGATCTTAGGCACTGTAATGCCATCAGGGCCGGGAGCTGAGGAGGGTAACTGTCTAATCACGCGGGGCACTTAAGACATTGTAGCTTTTTCAAAAGCAATTGTGATGGTACCTTTTTGCCATATGTTTGTCATAGTCCACGCAAACCAAATTTCCAGTCATTTAGCAATTAGCTCCAGAGATTTCGTCATTTCCTATCGCGAGAGATTTCATAATCCGAATTCAGTGGTTACGGTCAGATTTTCCGAGTTCTCATATAACGAAACAGTGCTTTATTTTTGGGTTTCGAGAGGAAGTCATAATTTCTGCTGTCATACTCTTGTGAAACGGTGCGTTTAGAACTAGCAGCAATAAATTTATAATCTTACCAATTTTGGGGGGAACTGATTATGTATTAGCTCTTTTCAAGCTGCCTGTCTTCGTCGGTGATCTCGTGTACATGCATCATTCCACCAGGGACTATAAGACACTCTCTTGGCCGATTCTACCGTGAATTGAGCTCTTTTGTAGGCTCTTTTAATAACTGCGTTTAACCTCATAGCTTTGGATACGTTACTATCTTCAGAGTGAGAATCCAAAGCTGATTTTATGTCATTTTTCAATTTATTATAATTTACAAAGACTCAGACGTGAGAACACGGTGGAGTTGTCGGGCAAGTAATCTCAAAACTAATAGGAAAGGGGTCACCGTTTGTGGCACAGTACAGCGCTGTCCAGGAACAGCTAGAAATAGCCGAACTTACAAAACTTAAATCTAATGCCGATCGGGACCAATTGCAAATGAATGTGGAGTTGTAGCATTAAGGCACGATAGATTATTGTCTATAGACCACTCGCACAAGCGTTTGCCACTCTGATCAGTTTTGTAACCCCAACTAGTGGGATGCGAGTTAAAATCCCCAACTTATTTTTTTTCCTTACACCACGGTAGTCTAGCCATATCTAAACGCTGTGTGTCTTGTACACACTCTGGAAACTATAAGTTAACTCAGGAAAAAGGTACGCAACCTGGTAATGTAGTGTCTACTTCATAAATTTCGCATTCAGGAGACATACACTTGTACGAAATTTTCGCCTTTCGACTAATTGTGTTATAAATAAAGAACGCTAAACCTCCACCTCTCGATGGATGGTCAAGTCTAAATGATCGGTAGCTGTTTAAATGAAATGAATTATGTACGGAAAGCGATGTCTCTTGCTATGCAATAATATCGGGAGCAAATTTAGAAGACAGATATGCTAAATCTATCATTGCGGAGTAAGTTGATCGACAGTTAGAATGAAGAATTTTGAGCGACCCTATGGTTTCGAAAGAATTGATTCCGCGACTGCCTTATCTCAAAAATACTTTCTTTTAAGAAATCTCTCTTTGATAGGCTGTCCTCGGCCTTCAGGTATTTTTTGTTCTTTGGTTGTTTCAGTGAGCTCGCTTTCTTCAACAGAGGGGATCTAGAAGACTTTTGTAGTTTAGGGTCCAAGTCCATTTCGTCTGAATCCTGTGCTTCTTCATTTACGTCATCACTTTGGCTCTGGTTGTCTACTAGAGACGGTCCTGTAGTATGAGAATTTGACAGTGTCATTTCAGATTCTGCTGCACGTAATGGCCGTGGAAGCTCAGCACTTTTCCAAGTGATACCAATTTCTTCCTGCATTCCAAATGTGTGTCATCTGGTTGGTTAAAATTTCTGACAGGGACTCACAAATGTTTACAGCGAGGCGCTCCATAGCTTTCTCCATCGCCTTTCCGACCGCATCCGCGATGGACTGGCACATAGACACTTCCATTGCTGTGCTATCACGGGCTGCAACCCCAGCATACCTCTTAGTTCTGGTTTGGATTTCAGCTATGGCCTCTCTACGGGAACAACTTCTGCTCTGCGATCTATAATGTCAAAAATGTCGATTTCTCGTGCCTTTGCAGATAAATTAGGATTATCCGCACTGCGCGCTTCAAAGAAGAAACAGCATTTTTCTTCTCTGCTTTGGCAGTCACTCGAGTTGTGAGACTCTCCACAAGTTCGGCATCTGACATCTGACTTGCATCCGTTTATAGTGTGGCCGTAACGCCAGCACTTTACACACTGCAGAGGTCGTGGTTATAACCCTTCAACTCTGTAAATAAGAGGCCACGCCTTAATTTCAGATGGACGACTCGACCCGGCAAATGTTACGATTACCGACTCATTAAGGATCTTATTCTTGTCTACAACACGCCCACACCTATAAACTGATATCGCAACAGCCTCGGCAAACCTCCCTAACATTTCAGGTGGAGTCATATTGCCAAGCGCGTTTCTTATTTTCACTTTGGTCTATTCGGTTTTCGCCCTCAAAGACTGTCAGCAATGCTCAGCGCAAACCGCGCCTTGTTGTTCTAGAAGCTTCGCGATTATTGTAGATCGTTTTGTTAAGATTGCGCGCAAGACGCGAACACTCGAGCTTATTCCAGAGCTTGCGCGACAACCAGTAATAAGACTGGAATATTCGATGGCACACGTATAAATGCCAACGCGCTTCACCGCTTGTCAGTTGATCGACGGCCGACGCACTGCTCACCGCTATCATTGGCAGTGTGTATTGCTGTAATCTTACTTTTCGTTTTCCCGGCCACAAGTTCGGCCAAATAAAGAGTTTCACTTTCGACACGCCGTCTCTGCCATCGTCCACGTCACGACCACGTGACAATATTAACATCAACTCCACGAGCTAGGACTTTCACACATGCTAGGTGAGGTGGAATAAAGGTGCTCACCGGAATTGTAGCGAACACCGAGCACTTTAGCAGGTCTTGTACAAAGAACTAGTATGACGAAAAGCACAGGATACCACCTCTGCCGACCTGGCGGACCTCGAGATACTTTGGTAGTGAGCTGCAGCGGCTCTAAGCTCCGCTTGTATGAGTTTCGGATTATTCATCCGTATGGCGCCTTCATTGCCTCGGACCAGGGCCACAGGAACTGAGGAAATGCTGTTGCGCCAGAGCAGATCCAGATATATGTAGATAAGCGGACCAGTGGAAACCCCCTGGTCCAGGTGAGGAAAACGGCATCTGCCTGGTCTTACGAGCGCAAAATTCACTCACTAATCAACAGTAACATGTCACGTGGTCGTGACGGTGCAGAAGACTCCAGGAGAACTCGATAATACGTAAATCTTTATTTGGCCGAACTTGTGGCCGGGAAACAAAGTTAAACTGCCAGCGAGTAATGCACGCTGTGCGTACTACACTGATAGCGGCAAACAGAGAGCCGGCCGTCGAAAAACTGACGAGCGGTGAAGCGCGTCGGCTACGTGTATCATCGAAGATTCCGGTGTTATCGCTAGCGGCCGCGTAAGTTCCAGAACAAACTGCGATGTTCGCGTTGAGCACGTAATCTGATGGAAGGTTCTAACATTATCTAGAAAGTTACCAGTAACTCGGGCGCGCTTCCCCCTCCGGCGGCAGCGCGTAAGCGGCGCGGGGGGAGGGGCGTCGATTTGAGATTTGTGTGTGTGTGCGGGGGGGGGGGGGGGTGAGATTTGTCACTTGCATTTTGTAAAGGTCTGTTTCACCGAAATGGCGAAATAGTGTGAATACGATAGCAACATGTCGTAATGTAACACATAGAAAGGCGAGCAGCTAACTCCTTTTGATCCCACCTGGCGTAACCCTACAAGACGCTGGTGTATGAGAATACGGGCGCTCCCGGAGGGAAGTTGTTTTCGTGCAGTTTCTCTTATCAGCAGTCGCAGCACGAAACACTGAGATGACAGCGCGCAGAATCCTGTACGAGCCGTTTGCTGATGCCTGCCTCAGATAACGCTCACGCCACCGCTCGCGACCACGCTCTTGAAAGTTCACAGTTGCTGCTCCAGCCACGCAGCCTCACCCCCCCCCCCCCCCCCACTCTCCCGGCGTTCGTTCATGCTGCTTCACGCAGTGAAATACGGGCGGGGCGTTTTCTTTCCTTTTGAGGAGCAATCGATGGCAGACAGTGCACGAGGGTGACGATATCACATGCTTCCTCCATGCGGCGGAGAGGGCCAGCTACTTTCATCTCTGCTTCAGTCATGTTCCTCGCCAACACTCGCGAGTTTTTACTCGCGGGTAGAACATACGATGCGCGAAGCGATGTTATCAATTTGGACTTCATAAGGAAAATGATGGCGACGGGGAAAACCTGTCCAAAGTGTCCATATAATTGGTCTTGCAAAAAACACACACACACACACAAATCCGTGGAAGCGGACTCGCCTGCTTTCAGGAGAGCTGCATCGCCTCTGCTGTAGAGTTCGTCCGCTGTAGGAATCAAATGATCCGCCGCCTTTCCATTGGTTTCGTTCTCGCCTTCAATACCCTTCTTACAGGTGATGTCTCCTCTCCACTTATTTCGCGAACAATGTGAACAATAAGCGTTCAGCTAATCAGGATATCGCCTTTGTCGGCTACACCCTATTATCTACGCTTACTGAGTCGAAAACGCACAAAATGGAGCGAAATCAGTTGATTGTGCATGATAGTCACGCGAGACAAGGAACACTTTATGGCCTGCTGCATGGCAAAGCAGGGTGGGAGACAATTCACCACTGATATTTCTAGTACATGGAGCAATCGAGGGTATATGTACGCTAATGATGTCCCGTGAATCACCCTTCTGGCGCCGTGAAGTGCGCAAAGAAGACGAAAAACAGCAAGAGAATAACATGCATGTTTTTTTTTGTTTTTTTTGTTTTTTTGTATATTCAGAAGCTGTGTTTGTGGTGTCCTGACTTCTTGTGCCCTGTTTCTTTTAGAATAAATACTTACCAACTAGCTCAGCTGTCTCTTATTCAGAAGCCCGTTTTGGGGATCTTAAAAAGACCGGACATGCAAACACGGACATAGGAGCTAGAGCAATACTGACATAAGGAAAACACGGACTTAAGACACCAAAAACGCCGCTAGGAACTGAAAAATGATGCAGCGGCGGAAGAGAAGGTAGACATATGTAGTTGTCCGCGCATTCCCAGGCAAAAGACTAAACCTAACAATTAGGTGCTCATGGTGGTCTACGCGAGCAATAATTGTTCACTCTTCTAACTTCTCTGCTGTGTCCGCGTTTGCGCTTCCTCTCTTTTTAACATAGCCTTCCACCCAGCTCAGCCATTCTAATCTTTTCATTGGCGTTACTTCTATATTTATTTATAGACTTCCTGTAGTAAATATGAAAGGAAACAAGTGCATTAACCTATTGACATATATTACATATCTATTTTATTTATCTGCGCACAGTGTACTAAGTTCAAGATTCCTAGAATATCCTATCCAGCGAGTTGTGCACGCCACAGCGTTGAGGTCAGGCATTACTCCTGAGACTGGAGGAGAGAAAGATACAAGAAATACCGCGGAGCTGTTCTCGACGTGTCCGTCTTTAGGAGATGTCCACAGTCCATTTCGGCAGAACGCATTCAGTTTCTCGAAAAATAGGTGAGCCGTGATGTCATCTTGTCGACGCACCGAAGTCTCCAGCACCTTCCCAGCATAAGAGAAAGTGGACGAAATGTACAGAAACAGGAACTCAAGTCTGAACTTGTGTATGAGTGTGTTCCAGATGTTTGAGAACGATGTAGAGATAGCGTGCCGACCTTCAAAGGTGCGTTATACCGGCGGCTGAGAGATGTGCGCCCACAAGGTGATCTCTAGTGGCTGCGTTAGTTGCGTTGAGGCGCATTCCATCCCTCTCATTTGTGTCGAGAGTTGTGAAACCTTCGTGACGTCAAAATGACGTTGCGGAACAAGAATTAGAAACAGGGGGGCGTGTTGCTCGCCGAACTCCAGCTAATCAGCGGCAGCCGAAATGGATACTAGTGGGGACTGACATGGGAGAAGGTTGGCAGAAAAAAAATGATAAGAGCACGCCAAGCGTCCACAAGGACGCTTGGCGCGCTCTCATCATTTTTTTTCATGAGCCTACCAAAAAAAAAAAAAAGGAAATGAAACAGGCGCATGATGTGAATTGTGACACCAACTCAAGGAGGTAGCGGCTTCCATAAGTGAAGGGAGCTCCGTCCCTCTCACTTGTGTTGAGCGTTGTGAAAGTGTCGTGACATCAAAATGACGTTGCGGAGGAAAACCGGAAACACAAGGCGCTATGCTCGCCGAGCTCCCGCCAATCAGCGGCAGCTTAAATGGGCAGTACATTACATAGATACGTAGAGAAGAGCTCCCCCGGTAAAATGATGTATTTTAACACGACAGTGTTTTATTCCGGGATCCACCAAGACTTCACTAACGTATTTCTGTCACGGATATGGCGTTGTCAAAATTTGCACGAACAGAATACAAAGAAAAGAAAACCAGAAAAAAAAATTTCGCAAACTTGGATAGGCATGCACATTTAGTCTAACAAAATCAATACTTACACACTTCAGACGGTTGCTACCAGCGTGGACCACACAACACGGCTTATAGGAAGAGTCTCCAATAAGCACGGAGGTCTTCGCGAAGCAGATTTATTAAGACTAGTACAAGCATTTGCCATCAGGAAAATTGCGGGACCCTTAATCTTCGCCTTTAAGAGTTCAACGCGATAGCGATATCCTGTCCCGAGTGCCTACTTCAACCACTTAGTGCATACTTGCTATGCACCTACTACGTAGTCTTAAGGGAATACGCGCAGTACGGTGTGTGCCATTTGTAATGGGTGGCCGGCTTTAAACTATGAAATCCTTATGACAGTCACATATTCTGACGCCCGATGGCAATGTACGCTTGTACAACGTAATATTCCAGGGATATTACATGTTATATTGCGACTCCTATATAAAGGACGCTTGCGTTTAAAGGCTGGTTCACACCGGCGACTAGCACCGGTCGCGCGACCAAGTTAGTCGCTTTGCGACTGGTCGCAAACAGTCGCAAACAGTCGCTTCGGTCGCAAAGCGACTGCTTTTTCTCAGTCGCTGCTGCGCGACTTTTCAGTCGCGCGACTGCAGTCGCAGGATGGCTGGAACCAATCAGCGAAGCCCAGAAGTGACGTCAGCATTTGTTTACAACCGGGCTCGCTGCTTTTTCTTCTTTTTTTTTATTGCGCTCCCTTGGCACGCTTTCACTTTCGCGCCTGCGCGTTTGGAACAGCATATATATTCTGTGTGTCTTCAATTTTCTATTAAAGTTGTTAGTAGCGCCTGTGGTTTGTGGTTCTCTGTGTCCGTTGTGTCTTTTCGCGCTACATGATGATTATAATCCATCGGAAGTACTTTTGGGATACAAGCTGCGGACGAGACTTGACATGTGTTTTCCACCCAGGAACCGTACAGAACATCGGCGGAAACCCATCGACGACACGACTTGGAGCTTCGCCCCGGGCGATACCGTCTACGTCCGCAACTACGGAGTCGGGGACAAGTGGACACCAGGAAAAGTCAAGGCTACCACGGGTGCCCGGCTGGTGACTGTTCAGACGGATGAAGGTGTGGTCCGCAGACACACAGAACAAGTGCGCAAGCGTTCTGCCGACACACCCAGGACTCCACCTGCGGAACCACAGGAAGACCTGATGCCCGCAGAGGAGAGGGCGCCGGATTCCAGTACCGCGTCAGACGGCGCAGAAGCCCCGCCCCAACTGCGGCGTTCCGCTCGTACGAAGAAGCCGGTAGAGCGCTACGGTTATTAAGGGGAAAGGATTGCTATCACTGTGACGTCAGCCAAATCTGCATGCGGCAGCTGCCCATCGCCCTGTTCAATCTTTGCTGTTTTGCTCCTCCCCCCTTACCTATATATTTCCGAGACGGGAATAAACCTACGGATTATGCTTGGAGACGCTGTCTGATTCACATCCGGGTGCGCAGGGTTTCGCCCGGCTCGGTTACACTATCTATCTATCTATCTATCTATCTATCTATCTATCTATCTATCTATCTATCTATCTATCTATCTATCTATCTATCTATCTATCTATCTATCTATCTATCTATCTATCTATCTATCTATCTATCTATCTAGCCGCCTACGACTTTGGGCTCTCCGGAACGTATCGTTAATGGGATTTATACCGAAATTGGTATGGTGTAACCTGACTGTATGACGAGCACAAATGACTGGTCATATCATAAAAATCATGATTACTTGTCATGAACGGCATGGTTTACATGCCGTGGCCGTGGTGCTCTAGCGGCCGGTTCGTCAACTTGAAATCTACGAAGATTGGTATGACGAGACATTTCTCCATGACCAACATAAATGAGAGGTGGTAATAAGAAAATCATGCATTGCATGCCATGTATAGCTTTACATCTATAGACCTTTTTAACGGGCGAGGAGGACAGGTCTGGCAACAGCGCTTTCCTCCTTTCTGGCTCGTGCTCGCTGGCTCGGAGTGCGTGTGTTGACGCTGGGATGTGTGTCATTGTCGAGGAATTTTTGCGTGTTGCAGGTCAACTTGCGGATTCTTTTCTTTTTCATTGCCATGCCGGCAAGTAATAAGTCAACAGGGAACCACTTTGCTGTTTTTGGGTGTGGTAAGAACTACAGAAAACAGAAACTGCTGTCGGGAGAAAAATGCGAAGTGCATCACCAGTCTTTGCGGCTGCGGACTCTTCAAGTTAAATCGTTTTCCTGTTGACGAGGAGCAACGGCGGTTATGGCTTGCAGGCTTAAATAGGAAAAACTTTGTGCCTTCCGCGTGTTCTCGGGTATGTTCAGAACACTTCCTTTCTGGCGAATGAAGCGCAATGGCCCCGATCGACGCCGATGCTCGAGCTCGGCTATGAACGGAAGGTACGTAGCCTACGGCTATTCCAACAATGACAATATTTTTATCCGATAAACAGCCCCATGTAACATTTCTATCTATCGCAGGTCAAAGTACCGCGGCGACGAATAGTAAAGCAAGAGTTGGTGCCTACGAAGAAACGAAGAGTAGGTCGCCAAATAGTCTGTTGTACAGAGACACGTGGCGCAATTTCGATCGTGATCAAGCGCTATCTGGATGGAGTTGAAAAACAATCGAGATAAGCTTCAAGGCAGCAAACAAAGCCGTCCGTGCCATAAAATGGAACTAACCACTAAACGTCAACACACGGCTTCATGTAAGAGCGGTAGCCGATGCGACGGCGTGGCGTAAACAAATCGCGTTAGAAAAGCCGATACCTACAGTGCGAGAAAAAATTAACTGTGTCCTCGAAGTGTTGCTGCTCTTCCTGGTAAGGAAAGAGCTGAAAATATTGCGCGTTCTTGGAGCAGAAAGTGAGTGCTGTAAATATAATGCATCCACCAAGTGGAACTCGTTCGCGGCACCGTATAATCATAGAATTGACTCTCAACGGCTTAAACCTACTCAGAACGCCTCACAGACTAATTCTCTAAAGAACCTGCACCACTTCAATCGAAATTCACCGCGTCAGAACTAAAAAAAAACGACTAACGCTTCGGCCGCACGTATACCTACCATGCAACCGTGGAGCTTTGCACATGCCAGAACAGTTGCCAGACGAGGGATGGCGGCGCCCGCTAAGCAATATGGCGGCGCCCACGTTAAAAAGGTCTATATATGCCGTGCTCATGATGCATTCATGTCTGTTTCGCTAGCTTGACATAAACCAAATTTGGTATTGGGTGACGTGACTGTATAACGAGCATTAATTACAGGTGGTAATATGATAATCATGACATTCATGCCATGTAAAGCATGACATGCATGTCACGCTGAAGGGGTGCTCGTGGCCAGTTCGCTAGCTACGTGACTCTGATTGCGCTGACGAACATAAGTGACAGATTGTAAAATGAAAATCATGACATCCATGTCATGTACATGATTTACATGCTAATGGTACGCCCACGGTTGCTTCGCTAGCTGATATACACCAAATTTGGTATTTACGTGAGGGTACTGTATGACGAACATAAATGACAAGTGGTAATATGAAAACCATGATATGTCATGTCAGCATAACTTGAATGCCACTCTCATGGTGCGGTTGCGGCCAGTTCGCTGGCATGATATACACTAAATTTGGCATTCCGCGACGGGTGTGTATGATGAAAATAAAAGACAAGTCCTAACATGTACATCATATCTATGTCATGTACAACATGATTTTGATGCCACGCTCATGGTGCGCTCGCGGCTGTTTTGCGAGCCTGATATATACCAAAATTAGTGTTGCGTGACGTGACTGTATGACCAACATAAATGACTGGTGGTAACATGAAAATCATGAGATTAATGTCATGTACAGTATTATTTACATGCCACGCTCATGGTGCGCTCGCGGCTGCTTCGCTAGTTTGATAAACACCAAAATTGACATAGCGTGACGTGACTGTATGACGAATATAGATGACATGTGGTAGCAGGAAAATGATGACATGCATGATATTTATGTCACATATTACTAGCCACGCTCGTGGTGCAATCGCGGTGGTTTCGCTAGGTTTGATATACAATAAAATTGGCATTGTGTGACCTGACAGTATGAAGATGAATGACAATTGGTTATACGAAAATCGTGACGTGTCATGTCAGCATGACTTGCATTCCACGCTCACGGTGCGCTTTCAGCCAGTTCGCTGGCACGATTACACTAAATTTGGCATTGCGCGACGGGTCTGTATAACGAACATAAATGACAAGACCTGACATGTGAATAATGATATCCATATCATGTACAACATGGCTTGCATGCCACGCTCGTGGGGCGGTCGCGGCTGTTTCGCTACCTTGATAAACAACATAAGTGACACTGCGAGACGTGGCTGTACAACGAACATAGATGACAGGTGGTAACATGAAAATCATGATATCCATATCATGTACAACTTGAATTACATAGTAACGTGAAGCTTTGGGCTAGTTGGTTTTGCATTATGAAGTAGTAACAGCGCACTCCTTTCGTGTTCAATAAAAGTTCAGTTGAAAGTCAGCGCTGGTCTGTGTTACTTCTTTTGTTTGTGCCTGTGTGAATTTTGTGCTGTTACTACTTCATACTGAATTACATGCTATGCTCATGGTGTGCTCGTGCCCGTTTTGCTAGCTTGATATACACGAAGAATGCTATTGCGTTACGTGACTGTATGATGAACATAAATGACAAGTCCTAAGGCGTAAATAATGATAAGCACGTTATGTACAGCATAATTTACTCCTTGCTTCGCTCAGAATGCTTGAGATCTGCCGGTTTTTAGGGGCGAAGCTAGAGCGGCTGGCTGACACCAGAGTACATGCATGGGATCTGTTTCTTGATATTGAGCGCTCGTCCTGTCTTTTCTGTGTGGTCCGTTTTAAGAACCTGGGTGTTCTCATGGACTGGCAGACTGTATGGGATTTAATGAGTACCCGTGGCTTCAGGTGTCCTCAGTTTTCGCGCCTCTGGCATGATTTGCAGTTCTCATGTATGTTTTTGCTAAATAATGTAGGAAACAATCAGCTGAACCGTTGCGTCATCAGTGAATCTGATGGAGGGTGCTTCGGAGATGGTGAAGTTGTTCACGGTGGCTACGCTTTCTTCGTTTCTTCTTGTCTTCTTTTCCCAAATGTTGGGTCATCAGCCACAAACTGCAGCATATTTTGAATAAATGAAGCAACAAGAACTCCAGTGTTCTCTTGAACTTCATCTGCTAGAGCTCTGTGGAAAAAATACACAGTAACTCTGCAGTGTTTGCATGAGAATTCCTTCATCTAATTAACGCGTGACACGATCAGCTAGAATAAATAAACTAACAGCTGAGCAAAGAATTAATAGAAATACTCGTGATCCATTGCACTGAAATGCCGTCCGTACGAAGTAACCCTATTGCAAGAACCAGCGCCCCCAGCGTGATACCAGTACGTTTTTTGGCGCTGGATCGCACTGGGAACACTGGTACACGCTGGGATTCACTGGCACTTCGGTGAGCGCACTGGGAAAGAGCTGGGTCGCACTGGTAGGGGGCGCTGGCTTGGCCGCTGTGACGCTGGCGCGTACTGGGAAGCGCTGGAAACGCTGGAATTTTCACTGGAGTGCGCTGGTGCACACTGGAGCCTGCACTGTTTCTTCCAGTGCGGCATGCAAGTTTCTGTAGTGTATGCGGCGGAATGTTTCGGTATGTTTGAATATAGAATGTTTGATTCGATGGTACCAATGGATGCTACCCTAACAGGCAGGCCCGTAGCCAAACAATGTTTTCGGGGGGGGGGGGGGGGGGGGCACTTGTTGAAAGCCTTGAAAAACACCGATTTTTATTATTTTTCCTCGGTAAACACCCCCCTTCCATCCGAATTTCGAGGCGAGGCCCGGGCCCCTAGCCCCCCTCCCTTGGCCAGGGGCCTGCTAACAGGTCCCAAACATTTTCACAACTTCTAACTTGGCAGGGAAAGAGAATGAATGATAAGCGCAAGACATTATGTGATATATATGCGAAATCACCGTCATTTTTATTTTTCCATTTGGAATGCAGAAAAAAATGCGTTAATAACACAAAGGAGCCAACGCTGATTATTTTGCTTTTTAGCTTGATTTTTTTCTTATTCACGCAGATTCAATAACGGCGTTAATTCTTGCGGAGCACGTAGCAGCGATGAATGCACGTTTTGTGCATGCGCGCACATATACCAGTCTGGCATCAGGGATTGGTTGTTGTAATGATTCCATTTTGCAGTGTTTATAAGTCTGGAGGCGCCGGTCCTACCAGAAAGAGCAAATCGTTACATCGCCGCACAGTTGGCGAGAAGCAATTCAGCTCTGGCTTCGCAACCCCACCCAACGGAGGCCAGAAAAACAGCCGCCGTTCGATATCACCACACCGGAAACGCATCTCTGGCACTGTTTGCCCTTCCACTTACTTCCGCTGAACTTTAGTTAACCATTAGAAAGGTTCCGAAGCTTGAATGCAGAAACTTCAACCATCGCAACTGCGCTGCGCCGAGACCGGTCCTACCCAGCGAGACTCCCAGCGAGCGTTAGGCCTAGTGTGCCGGCCGTGTCCGTCTACATGTTACCGGCGCTTCGCGCTTTAAGTACACGCAATTCTAAAGCGTAAGGATGACTGTAAAGTACAGTTTGGACATTCGTTAACCTAAATGGAACCATTTTTTCCTTGTGTACGGTGTCCGCACAAGGAGCGATGACCATCGAAGCGACGCGCTTTCAGCAACGCGCACAAGCTGTCACCGAAAGCTGCCGGCCGCGCTAGCCGGTACTTCTCGTGACTCTTATGTAAGAACGCATAATTTTCAGTCGGTAATTTGGTACGCCTTAGTGAACTAACATAGTGACATACTCCTTTACCGAATTGTATTTTTATTTAGTTGGGCGGTTTCTTAGTTATAGGTATCGATAGAACTGCAAATCTGTACACTGGCACGTCCGCTGTACTGGCGTATCGTCGCTTGCGCGATAACACTACTCAATACTCAATCATGTACGCACCTGTTTATCTAACTAGTCATCATAAAACCTCTGTAAATGTTGACCAGTAGGAAGAGCGAGAATCGGCAGTAACAGCCAGCAAACAGTGCCTGCTCTACGTGTATTTCATATTTTTCGTAGTTAACATGTGAATTCTTAAAGAAACTTGGCGCTCTTGCCATTATCGGCATGTCATTCGGTACCGGCCGCCGTTCGTTTGTGTCTAATAAAGACGCAGTTGTTATTTGGAAAGGAAGATCGCGTCTATCGTGACTGTGCGACATGTAAACATGAAGCTGAACCGTGTATTTGTTGGTTAAATAGTTGTTTTACGCCCAGTTCAGCATGTTCCGGCGTGGCGTAGTGGGTAGAACACTGAGTTCGGAATCGGGAGGTGACAAGTTGGAATCCTCCTGCCGGAGACTTTTTTTTTTTTTTCATATGCTTTTTTTTTCTTTTTTTTTTATTGCGTTAATGCGTTCTATAACACTTCTTGTACTAATATATTTATTTATGGCACATAGGCACCGCTATTTCAACGCTGTAGAGCCGCATTGCGCGGGAGTACCAGCGCCTCCCAGTAAAATGCCGCTCCAGCGTCCCAGTATCCAGCGCGATACTGGGCCCATAATCCGGCATGGCACTGGACGCTGGTACCAGCGGCGCTGGGTTTCGCAATAGGGAAGGACATTCGTAAAATACTCCGGAGGTGCCCCGCAGTCACTCCGGCTAGCCGGAGCGAAATGCCAGTAAACAGTACTTCGGTGGCGCCACGCAATCACTCCGGTAGGCCGGAGTGAAATATCAGTGAAAAGTACTCCGGCTGTGCCACGCAATTACTCCGGCCAGCCGGAGTAAGAACTTTGCTCCGGGGGTCCGGAGTAAAAATAACTCCGAACAGGGGGGTTGCTGAGGACAGGCGTTTTACTCCCACCTGGGAGTAATTTTCTTTACAGTGTGAGCGGCCAAAAAATGTTCGGTCTCCCGGGCGCAATATGCTGCGAGCCGTTACATGGCGCCGCGGCACACGGACCCAGCGAAGCGGTGCTGGCGACTGTGTAGAGACTTGAAATTTCTCTTCCTCCCCAAGTTTTCGTTCGTAACGGCGTGAGTAACACCACAAAGCGCGAAGGAAATTTGTTATTTCAGATTAAAATGAAAAGTGTACTATGTTTGAGTATTCGTTTACGTGAAAATGCCTCGAGCAGATTGTGAATGTTGTGAAAACGGATCGATCGGGCAGTACTGAAAGCCCATTGAGTTCCGCTTGCGCATACTTGTAGTTTCGTCTGTTCAAGGCATTGAATCCATGCAAAATAATAATAATAATAATAATAATAATAATAATAATAATAATAATAATAATAATAATAATAATAATTTAAAAAAAAAACGTTAGCCAGCGTGCTATCCCACAATCAGAATATTTCCCGGCCACAGCGGCCGCATTTGGTGGGGTTGAAATTTAAAGAACACCCGTGTGCTTAGATCATAGGTGCATGTTAATAAACCCCGGGTGGTCAAAATTAGTCGGACGCCCTCCACAGCGACGTCCCTCGTAATCAAATTGTGGATTTAGAGTGTAAACCCTCAGTAATCATTAATATCCATCTATTGGGATAATATGTAGGATATTTTAAAATAATATATATATAAAATCATATATTGATATATTATTAACATCGATGCGACAACATTGATGCGTGGCATCATAGGCGTGCGCACGGGAGGGGGGGCGGCACGTGGTGCGGTCGCCCTCCTTAGTCACCTAAGAAGGGGGGCGGGTGCGCAATATCTTCTCCATACTTTGACTTCGTAGGGGGGAGGGGAGCTGCGATGAACGTGCCCCCCCCCCCCCCCGTGATGGTGAATCCTGTGCACACATGTACGTCTCATCGATGTTGCCGACTTCCTGACCACATCGTTTGGGCGCTTGGACAGGAGGTTTTCTCTTCCGGGGTGGCTTTCTAGGTTTACTTGGCCGTGTGAGGTGCTTAGGAGAGTTCGGAAGTTATGTGGGAATGGCATTCATAGATAAAACATGCCTCTTTGGCGCGTCAAGTAGCACCCTTCCCCATAGGCGTGCGCACGAGGGGGGCAGAGGGGGCGGCCGCCCCCTAGTCACTGAAAAGAGGGGGGGCGCAAAGTCAGCCCCACACATTGACATAATAGGGAGGGGGGGCGCTGCGATGGACCTTCGCCCCCCCCTGATGTGGTACCCTGCGCACGCCTATGCCCTTCCCTTAAACTCTGCATGATATGCGGCTGAAGTCGTGTCCTTTGAAAAAGACTTAGCGCAGATATGGTCAGTAGGCATTAGTGTTCGGTCTGCCCTCAGAATTGCACGGCGCCACTGCTCCAGGCGATCATTGTCTGACGGCACTTTGAAGAGAGGGACACGCTCCGCACAAGCCAGAACGGTAGTTTGGTGCAAAACACGCTCTAGCCATTTGAGACACCTCTCAGCAATTTGATGCCACCTTCGTCGATAGAAGAGCATAAAACCAACACGAACAAAGAAGCCTGGCTTCAATAACGCGTGGCCGCACATGCCATCGAAAAGACGCAGAATCAGCAGCTCGCGCGTCGCTTCCGAGACGACTGCCCCGTAGGGTTCCTCGATGCGCGCGCCCCCTTGGAGGGTGGAGCCATTCTTTGAGGGGGTGAATGCCGCCTTCCGATCGGCGGCCGCCATTCGGCTCCCCCCGCCTCGTCGCGGCTGCTTGAGTGAGACAGGTGCGCGGCGTTTTCTCGGACAAAATGCCGGGGTGTTGCGTGCCACAGTGCACAAACCACTCGCGAAATGGCTATAAGATGTTCAGATTTCCGAAATATGCGAAAAGACGACTCCTGTGGCTGGTAAAGATCAAGCGCGACAAGTGGCAACCCACGGACCGTTCGTGTTTGTGCACGCTGTTATGCCATTTCAGCATTTGGAGAGTTACAGCTCGCCGCGCTTACGCTGGCCTTCTCGCTCGACGTAACTCGCCGCAACGTATACGTTGCCGAAAGAATACTTTCGGGGCACTCACTGTTTCGGGGCACTCATTGTAGGTCCAGAAACGACGCCTTGGCGTTTCTCAGCTGGTTCCCGGACGCGTATTGTCGAACGGTGACGCTGTGTGTGCGTGTGTGTTTGTGTGTATGTGCGTGTACGTGTGTGTTTATGCGCATGTACGCATGATTGTGCGTGCGTGTGTGTACGCGTGCGTGTCCGTGCGTGCACGCACGCACGTGTGTGTGCGCATAGTGTGCGTACGTGTGTGTACGTGTGTGCGCATGCATGTCGATGCGTGTGTGGGTTACTTATGTGTGCGCGTGTTTGTGTGTGCGTGCGTGTCTGTAAGTGTACGTGTGTGTGTGCATGCACGCGCATGCGTGGCTGTGTGTGTGCGTGTGTATGTATACGTCCACCTGTGAGTGCGAGCCTGTGTGTGTGCGCATGCGTGTGTGCACATCTGCGTGCCTGTGTGTGTTTGTGCGTGCGTGCGTGTGTATACGTATACGTGTGCGCATGCGTGTGTGTGCGTGAGTGTTTGTGCGTGTGCGCATGTACGCATGATTGAGCGTGCATGTTTGTGCGTGCGAGCGTGTGTGCATGCGTGTGTGCGCGTGCGTTTCTACGCCTGCGTGTGATTGTGTGCGTGGGCGCGTGCGTGCGTGTACGTGTGTGCATGATTTAATGCCATAAATTTCATGATTTAATGCCATAAAAGCCGTATGTAGAGCGCGAAATAGTATGATATGTATTCAACAATTTTTTGCCCATCTGATATTTACAGTAAGGTAAATGAGATGAAAACAAAATTCAGACTACTGTGCGTTGCAGAATGCGGTCCGTAAATGGGGTAGCTTATGAATAATTCCAAAACAAGATCTGAAAATATGGTGTGCAATCACAGTTTTTCTATTTTCTCGTGGCATCACGTGATTTCTTTTTCTGTTTTCGACCGGCAGGCAAACTGTTTTTACACTTTTGTGGAAGGCACAAAACACACAGACACAATGAAAGGCCATGGAACTTGGGTGGGTGTGTTTCGCATCTTTAAACAATATAAATAGTTACCGACTAGCCCAAGAAGATGCTAATTGAAGGTGTTAACGTGGCTGGCGTGGACGGTAGTTTTCTGCTGCGAGCAACTGCAGCTGCTAATGTCGCTTTAAAAATAAAGATTAGAGAACAGAAATCTGAAACCTTCACACTTCCGATGCGAAAACTTTGTATTTTTGTCATGGTGTTTGAGTACCACTCGTTTTGACGCAACGAACTCTGCATACAGCCGCGCGACGCCCGTTGGCTGCCCATCGTGGCTATAGGTGGCCTGCGGAGAGGGCATCGTAATGGCGGACGCCGTAGCAGACGACGCTGTTGTCTCCACCCTCCACGGCGGCGGAGGGGAGCGCGCGCATCGAGGAACCCTACTGCCTCGCTTTTCGTGGCGCCATCTAAGAAGGCATCGACTAAGCTGCAAGATAACTGATAACGTCCCGATTATCTGGACGCGCGGGGATTGTGCTGTTCAACGCGTTGCGGGGAGAGCGGCAGCACCTATTCTTACACCGTGCTTGTGCGAGGCCACCCTCTCCTCGAAAGAGCATTCTGGGAAGTGGCGCTGGCGGTGGTAAAATGGAAGAGGTGGACAGACGACGCGCCGCCACCGCGTCGCCGAATCTCTCGAGTTTCTCGCAGCCGTCACCAGGTAGTGCAACGGGTTTATGGGCTCTAAATTAGAGCCTCTCGATCTTTAGGAAGTACAGCCACTCCTTGTACTCCGCCACCGCTGCGCGACCTCCTGGCCCCTTGAGCATCATCGACGTTTCACGCCGTTTTTTTAAATGCGAATGCATTTCATAGTCGGGCTATGTCAGGCATCCGGCGTTGTCCGCGGAGAGGAGGATAGGTTGAGGAGGTGTGTTCACTCTCTCTCCTCCTTGCGCCCCTCTCCCGTCCGCTCGCTCGCACGTATATATTGTCACGCGCTAGGGGCTGTAGCAGCAGAACAGAGGGACAGCAAGACACGAACGTCAATCACGATCAAAGGGCTATCACTCCTCGTCTTTGTCTTCTTCGCCCTTTTTGGCTGTCCACGGCTTGCTGGCTCAGAACACCAGGTGGCATTATTCCCCCTCCCAATGGAGCATCGACTAGATGCTCACACACAGTGTACACTGAAGGGGCCCATAACCAAAAAAAAGAAAAAAAATAGAAGAGAGACTTATAACACATAGCGAATATCCACGTGAAAAAAAAATGTGGTCTGTGGTCGACAATAAGAAACAAAAAATAACGAAGTTCACAGTTCTTTGGAGAACTAACGGACAACATCAATGAAACACAACGTTTGCTGCACGGGCACAGTAAGTATAGTATCACCGCGTAAAATATGGTTTTAGGCGGACGACATGCACAATCTCTGTGCGCGGTGAGCGGCGCTGGGACGTTGCCGAGCCTCCGTCTGGAATAACTTCATAGTTAACCTCGTTCACCCGCCGTAGTACTTTGTAGGGTCCGAAGTACTTGCTCAGGAGTTTCTCGCTGAGACCTCGCCGTCTAATGGGAGTCCAAACCCATACTTGGTCGGCAGGTTCATAGGTAACCTGTCGATGGTGGACGTTGTACCTTCGTGCATCTGCACACTGCTGCGTTCTTATGTGCACGCGGGCCAGTTGACGCGCTTCCTCTGCGCGCTGAATGTAATTCTCGACGTCAGGAGCTAACTGCTCGTGCTGGTCGATGTCATAAGGAATCATGGCGTCTAGCATGGTTTGGACGTCTCGGCCATAAACGAGGCGGAATGGTGCGAATCTGGTCGTTTGCTGCGTTGCGGTGTTGTACGCAAACGTTACGTACGGCAGGATTTCGTCCCACGTTTAATGCTGCACATCCACGTACATAGAGATCATGTCCGCCAGCGTTTTGTTGAGCCTTTCTGTCAAGCCGTTAGTCTGGGGGTGGTATGCGGTTGTCTTCCGGTGGTTCGTGTAACTGAGCTTGAAGATGTCGTCCAAAAGTTTTGCCGTAAACGCTGTCCCTCGGTCAGTGATGATGAATGACGGGGCGCCGTGACGAAGCACAATGTGGTGCATAAAAAACTGGGCGACTTCGGATGCTGTCCCGCGTGGCAATGGCTTCGTCTCAGCGTAACGCGTCAAGTAATCAGTTGCGACGATGATCCACTTGTTTCCGCTGTAAGACAAAGGAAACGGTCCAAGGAGGTCCATCCCAACCTGATCAAACGGCGTACGCGGAGGGTCGATGGGTTGTAGGAGGCCTGCAGGTTTTAAGGGTGGTGACTTGCGACGCTGACACTCGCGGCATCCTTTCACGTAGCGCTTGACGCAAGCTGCCAGCTTAGGCCAGAAATATAGCTGTCGCACCCGATCGAGCGTCCGTGAGTAGCCCAGATGACCAGATGTCGGCTCGTCGTGGCAAGCTAACAAGATGTCATCGCGAAGGTCTTGGGGGACAACTAGAAGATGAGATCTGCTGCCGGCACCGGTGTTTCTCGTGTATAATATGCCCTCTCGTAAGCAAAATGACGGCAATATACGCGAAAGTGGACGAGGAATTGACGCGGTGCCGCCTTCTAAATGATCGATGATGGGCCTTAACTCGGAGTCCGTTCGTTGTTTACTCATCAGATCCGCCCCACTGAGAGTTCCCAGGAAGGCGCTGTCGTCTTCTGCAGCTGCACTGTTGGATTCGAGAGGTGCTCGTGATAGCGTGTCGGCGTCTTCATGCATTCTACCCGACTTGTATACGATGGTGACATCGAATTCCTGAAGTCGCAGACTCCATCGTGCCAATCGCCCAGAGGGGTCTCGGAGGTTAGCCAACCAACATAAAGCGTGATGATCAGTCACAACTTTAAATGGGCGCCCGTAGAGATAGGGCCTAAACTTCGTAATTGCCCATATTACAGCGAGGCACTCCTTCTCCGACGTCGAATAGTTGATCTCGGCGCGTGACAGAGTGCGACTCGCGTAGGCAATAACTCGTTCGATCCCATCTTGAGTTTGCACCAGGATAGCGCCGAGACCGATGTTGCTGGCGTCAGTGCGTACTTCTGTGTCAGCGTCCTCATCGAAATGGCCAAGTACGGGAGGACAAGACAATCGATGTTGTAGTTCCGCAAAAGCAGTCGATTGTTCGTCCGCCCATAGAAATGGTGTGTCGTCGCGCGTAAGTCTGATAAGTGGCTCCGCAATCTTAGAGACGTTTTCAATAAAGCGGCGATAATATGCACACAGACCCAGAATTCGTCGAAGACTTTTCTTGTCTGTCGGGGCTGGAAAAGCGGCCACGGCGGCAGTCTTCTCGGGATCGGGCCGAACACCAGCAGCGCTCACAACGTGACCAAGGAACTTTAGTTCCTCGTAGCCGAAATGGCATTTCTCATGCTTGAGGGTGAGGTCGGCCGAGCGAATGGCTTCGAGAACAGTCCGAAGGCGACGAAGGTGCTCGTCAAACGTTTCCGAAAAGACTACGACATCATCAAGGTAGAAGAGGCAACTTTTCCACTTGAGGTCAGCAAGAACGGTATCCATCATTCGTTGGAATGTAGCCGGAGCGGAACAGAGGCCGAAAGGGAGTACTCGAAATTCGTAAAGGCCATCCGGAGTTACAAAAGCCGTTTTCTCGCGGTCCCGCTCATCGACTTCAATTTGCCAATAACCACTTTTGAGGTCGATTGAGAAAAAGTACTTTGCGCGCCTCAGCCTGTCGAGAGAATCGTCCACCCGAGGCAACGGGTACACGTCCTTCTTTGTGACGTTATTCAGCTTCCTATAATCGACCCAAAAGCGAAGTGTGCCATCCCTCTTTTTCACAAGGACGACTGGCGATGACCATGGACTGCTTGACGGTTGTATTACGCCGTCTTGAAGCATTTCCTTCACCTGCGTTTGAATCGCGCGTCGTTCCGTCGGTGAAACACGGTAAGGCTATTGCCGTGTAGGGTGCGCGTCATCGTAGGTGATGATACGGTCTTTTGTAATCGAAGTCTGACGGATTTTCGACGAACGTGCAAAGCAACTTTGGAACTCCAGCAAGAGGTCGTGCAGCCCTCGTTTGTTCTCATCAGGAAGCGTTCGGCTTATGTCGACGCCACGGAGAGGTGCTTCGGCAGGGCCGGTTGCCTCGGAAGCAAAACATTCAGTGACATCGGTTATTGGGTCGGCGTAGGCGATGACAGTACCAGGGAAAAGGTGTCGGTGCTCGTAGCTGAAGTTTGTAACCAGAACCTCGCAGTGGCCATCATGGAGGTCTACCAGGCTTCGTGCTACGCAGACACCTTGGGAAAGGAGTAGAGAGCGATTGCTTTCCGCGACCATTTCACCGTGTACTAATCCGTCACACGCCACTTGAACCATAAGACTTGCGCGCGGTGGTATCGTGACAGCGTCGTCAATTATACGCAGACGTACTCGGTGGTGGCAGCTTTCATCTACTGGTGTGGCGCTCTTTGTCGAGAATGTGACGAGGCGTTGTCGAGTGTCGATGATAGCACCGTGCTCCCTCAAAAAGTCCATGCCAATGATCAGGTCTCGAGAACACTGACGGAGAACGCTCAAGCTCACCGCAAAGGTGGAACCACGAATCTGTATTCGTGCCGTGCAAACGCCGAGTGGTGTGACGATGTGCCCGCCAGCAGTACGAATTGGCGTTCGGTTCCAAGGCGTCGTCACTGTCTTCAGGAGGGCGGCCAGTTTTTCACTTATTATAGAGAAGTCCGCACCCGTGTCCACTAAAGCACTGACTGTGCGACCGTCGAGCAGTACTGGAATGTCCAAGGAAATCTTTGCGGGGCCAGTTGACGTCGTAGTCGGTGGATCGTCGGTTCGCGCAAGCGTCGATGGGGGGCCTTGAGCTTGTCCAGTCTGAGCGGCCTCGCCCCCAAAGGTCACTGTGGTTAGTTTTCCCGGGGTGGACTGGGTGACTGACCCTGCACCACGCTCGAATAGGTACGGTGATTAGGGGGAAAACCGCCGCGATGATGGGGATGGGGAGCGTGGTCGGTGTAGGGATGACGAGGATCCGCGCTGCTGGGCAACAAAGTCATCGATTTCAGGAGGCCGCTGACCGAACCTAGGTCGCGGTGAGTTCGGCGAAAATCCGCGTAGTCCAAGTTCTCGGTAAGTACACCGTCGGTACACATGCCCAGCTTCGCCGCAGTGGAAGCAGAGAGGACGTCGATCTGGTGCACGCCACACGTCTGATTTCCGCGGGGACAGACGAGGGTCGTTGTAGTACGGGGCCGCTTGGACCGTCTGCAGCATGGCCGGGGCCGCGGTTGGAAGCGGAATTGCAGGTGTGACCGGTTGCCGCAAAGCTTGAGCATACGACATGCGCGGAAAATCGCTCGGCGGTTGATGATCCCTTATAAAAGGCGGTTCTCTGAGGGCATGCTGGATTTCGTCTCGGACAACGCTGGACAGAGAGGAGATAGTGGGCTGTGAAGGTACGGACAGCTTCTGAAGTTCTTCGCGTATTACTGAGCGTATGAGCTCTCGGAAGAAATCCATGTGGCCACCGAAAGCTCCCATGTAGTCCGTAGTCGAGGCAGCGTTGACGTGTCGTTCGTACGAAGGGGCCCGTTGACGAAGACTGCTTTCGATGGTGACGGCTTCGGTGAGAAATTCTGACACAGTCTTGGGAGGACTGCGCACAAGCCCACCGAACAGCTGCTCTTTCACCCCGCGCATGAGGTGCCGCACCTTCTTTTCTTCTGGCATGCTGAGGTCGGCTCGTCGGAAAAGACGCGTCATGTCCTCGACATACATTACAACACCTTCATTCGGCATTTCGATGTGGGACTGGAGATCGCGCTCAGCTCGCTCCGGACGGTCAGGGCTGGCATATGTCTCAAGAAGGCGGCGTTTGAAGTCTTCCCATGATGTTAGGACACCTGCACGGTTCTCATACCAAACACCTGCGCCATCCATGAGGCTGAAATAGACGTGCCGCAGTTTGTCTGCGTCGTCCCACTGGTTGTGCACGGAAACAAACTCGTAGTGAACGACCAATCTTCCACATCCTCATGTGCAGCGCCATGAAAGGGATTTGGCGTTCGCGGAGTCGGCAAGGTACAATGAAGCGGCGTTGTGCCGTCCGTACCAGTTGTTTTGGTGTCGGTAGGGCTGGTCGGAGACGCCATGTTGTCTGGGAGCAGTCCAAACTCAGGGGCTTGTCCCCGGATCCTTCTGCTGGCGCGGTGCAAAGGAGTGACCACCGGTACGATGCTTCAGCTCTTGCTACACGGAGGGGTACGGGGCATAGATAACCCAGCACCTCCACCAGTTTGTCACGCGCTAGGGGCTGTAGCAGCAGAACAGAGGGACAGCAAGACACGAACGTCCATCACGATCAAAGGGCTATCACTCCTCGTCTTTGTCTTCTTCGCCTTTTTTGGCTGTCCACGGCTTGCTGGCTCGGAACACCAGGTGGCAATATATATATATATATATATATATATGTATATATATATATATATATATATATATATATAATAAAAAATTAAAAAAAAATAAAAAGAAATTAAAACATAAAAAAAATAAAAGAATAAGAAAAAATAAAAAAAACTAAAAAGAAGTAAAAATAAATAAAAAAAAATAAAAAAAAAACAGAAAAAAAAACAGGCGCTGCGCGGGACTCCCGACCGGGCTGCAGAAATTAGGCGCCATTTCCTTCTTCGAATCGCAACCACCATATATAAATGGAGTGAAGCGCGCGCGATATGCATTCGCATTTCCTCACGATTTCCCTTCGGGGAGGTGGGGGCATTTCTTTTCCTTTCACTCTTTTTTTTTCTTTTTTTTTACGCCGATTGGACTGCTTCGACGTTGTCCCTGGAAACGCGCGGATATTGCGCATTGTCGTTTTTCTTTTTTCTTTGCGTCAATTTTCGCACTGGCAATTTTCGTTGCGAACGATGGGCGCTTTTTCTGCGCCCTGTACCGGCGCTATGCCGCGCTGGGTCGTATATAATCGCAGCAAGAACCGTGAAAATGGTTATGCTGCGCCGTTTTTTGTGCTGCGTCATGGAGGCCCTCGAGAACTCCTCAGCGACCGGGGCCGCGCCTTCCTATCAGAGGTCGTTGAAAAATTGCTCGCTGAATGTGCTATTGTACATCGCACATGCACCGCTTACCACCCGCAAACAATTGGTACTACAGAGCGCTTTAATTTAACTCTCGGTGACATGCTGTCTATGAGCGTTGCATCGGATCACTCAAATTAGGACCTAGTTCTCCCATTCGTAACCTACGCGTACAATACGGCAACGCAAGCTACCACTGGATTCTCTCCTCTTTACCTCCTCTACGGCCGTTACCCTTCCCACACCATTGACACCATTCTGCCCTATCGACCGGACGCGTTCGAGTGCCCGCAGATCTTGGACGCCGCCAGACACGCAGAAGAATGTCGCCAGCTGGCCCGCCGCTTTACCTCCGATGACCAGAACCGCCAAAAAGCAATCCACGATGCCTAGAGCTCCACTGCTCCTCCACCCAGCCCCTCCACCAAATTTAAAGGAGATTTATTGAGCGTAGCGCTGGTAGCAATGCACCGGGCACAGTTCACTAGCTCGAGCCTCTGCTGCAAGCTCGATGCTGCTGCCTCTGTACCAGAGTACTTCTTCTTCGTTACAATGCGCTTTTTATAATACCTCAAGGTGCGCGCATTGGCATGTTGTGATGTTGGCGTCTTGTGAACCGCACCATGAGAGTGGCATTCAAATTATGCCGACATGACATATAATGGTTTTAATATTACCACTTGTCATTTATGTTCGTCATACAATAACGTCACGTAAATACCAAATTTGGTGTATCAAGCTGGCGAAGCAACCGTGGGCGTACCATTAGCATGTGAACCATGTACATGACATGGATGTCATGATTTTCATTTTACAATCTGTCACTTATGTTCGTCAGAGTAGCGTAGCGCAATCAGAGTCACGTAGCTAGCGAACTGGCCACGAGCACCCCTTCAGCGTGACCTGCATGTCATGCTTTACATGGCATGAATGTCATGATTGTCATATTACCACCTGTAATTAATGCTCGTTATACAGTCACGTCACCCAATACCAAATTTGGTTTATGTCAAGCCAGCGAAACAGACATGAATGCATCATGAGCACGGCATATATAGACCTTTTTTAACGTGGGCGCCGCCATATTGCTTAGCGGGCGCCGCCATCCCTCGTCTGGCAACTCTTCTGGCATGTGCAAAGCTCCACGGTTGCATGGTAGGTATACCTGCGGCCGAAGTTTTAGTCGTTTTTTTTTAAGTTCTGACGCGGTGAATTTCGATTGAAGTGGTGCAGGTTCATTAATGCGTCTGTGAGGCGTTTTGAGTAGGTTTAAGCCGTTGAGAGTCAATTGTATGATTATACGGTGCCCCGAACGAGTTCCACTTGGTGGATACATTATATATACAGCACTGACTTTCTGCTCGAAGAACGCGCAATATTTTCAGCTCTTTCCTTTCCAAGAAGAACAGCAACACTTCGAGGGCACAGTTAATTTTTTTCTCGCGCTGTAGGTATCGGCTTTTCTAACGCGATTTGTTTACGCCACGCCGTCGCATCGGCTACCACTCTTACATGAAGCCGTGTGTTGACGTTTAGTGGTTAGTTCCATTTCATGGCACGGACGGCTTTGGTTGCTGCCTTGAAACTTATCTCGATTGTTTTTCAACTCAATCCAGATAGCGCTTGATCACGATCGAAATTGCGCCGTGTTTCTCTGCACAACAGACTATTTGGCGACCTACTCTTCGTTTCTTCGTAGGCACCAACTCTTGCTTTACTATTCGTCGTTGGGGTACGTTGACCTGCGATAGATAGAAATGTTACATGGGGCTGTTTATCGGATAAAAATATTGTCATTGTTGGATTAGCCGTATGCTACGTACCTTCCGTTCACAGCCGAGCTCGAGCATCTGCGTCGATCGGGGCCATTGCGCTTCATTCGCCAGAAAGGAAGTGTTCTGAACATACCCGAGAACACGCGGAAGGCACAAAGTTTTTCCTATTTAAGCCTGCAAGCCATAAACGCCGCTGCTCCTCGTCAAGAGGACAACGATGTAACTTGAGGAGTCCGCAGCCGCAAAGACTCTGTGTCTGGTGATACACTTCGCATTTTTCTCCCGACAGCAGTTTCCTTTTTCTGTAGTTCTTACCACACCCAAAAACAGCACAGTGGTTCCCTTGTTATGGCACGGTATAGCCGATCCTGTAGCACACGGCAATGAAAACTCAACGCGTACTGGAGTGAAGTAACGATCGCTTTAATGGCGACAGAGAATCCGAAGAAGAAGGAAAAACAGGTGCGTAGTGGGTCGCCCCTTCACTTCGTCTTCTTTCCTAGGTCCCAACATCTTCCGGGGCCTCAGTTGTGGTAGCGCCGATCTCCAGGCAGTATATCTTCTGCGCGGGTCTTTTCAAAACTTTTCCGCTACCCAGGCGTAACAGGCAAGCGCGAACAATTCCGTCATTGCCGAGGTAAACTTCTTCAACTCTTGCCAGAGGCCACATAAACTTCGCCTTGTTGGGTGTATCCACAATCACAATGTCTCCAACTGCCAGGTTGCGGGAAGAAGATCCTGGAGAACAATGTGCGGATGGTAGAGTGAGAATATACTCGTGCTTCCAACGTCTCCAAAAATGATCCAACAAATTCTGGAGATGTTGCAAACCGCGTGAACATTCCTTCGCAGTGCTGTGGTTCACTGAATCTTCTGTTGAATCACCATCCGGCAAAGCTGTAAATTGTTGGCTTATAAGGAAATGCGCTGGCGTAATCGCGGATGGCTCACCGGCTTCAAGGCAGGCATAAGTAAGTGGTCGGGAATTAACCACGCCCTCGACCTCAGTAAGTAGCGTACTGAGTTCTTCAGCAGAAAGGCTATTTCGTCCGAGGACTTTCCGCAAAGACGTCTTCACTGATCTAATCAGTCCTTCCCACCAACCGCCCCACCACGGCGCAGCGTCCATGATGAATTTCCATTTAATCCGCTGTGTCGTGATGAACGACTGGAAGTCGGTCTCTTCGATTCGGTCCATTATCTCCTTGAGTTCCTTAGACGCTTTTTTGAACGATCGAGCGTTGTCTGAGTAAATGACGCTGGGCAGTCCTCTCCTAGCAATAAATCTTCGGAATGCCAGGAGGAAGCCTTTCGCAGTCATGTCGGTCACCAACTCCAAGTGTATCGCCCGCGTTGATGCACAAGTAAAAATTACAACGTACATTTTTTGGTCGCATTGTCCGGCTTTTTTGGCAAAGAGTGGTCCTGCGAAATCCACACCTGTAGTGTCGAATGCCTTGGATCGTTCAATCCTGCAGGTCGGAAGTGGAGCTTGTGGCGGCGAGCTTGCCTTCGCTCTATAGCGAGCACATAACGCACAACGGTTCATCACCGTCTTCACTGTTCGGCGAGCTCGTATAACCCAGAAGCGCTCTCTCAGGTGGTTTAGCGTAGCGGTTATGCCTCCCTGCATTGTGCGAACATGGGAATCTCGAACTTCAAGAAACGTGAAATAATGACCGTCAGGTAGCATCAGTGGGTGCTTTGTACCAGGGCTTTCATTGAGGTTTTGTAGCCTTCCACCAATTCGCAGCAGGTTTTCTGCATCTAGAAACGGTCTTAAATCAGTCACCTTTGAATTTTTAGGTAGAACCTGCTTCTTAAGAAGCGCAGACATTTCATCACCAAAGGCTTCACTTTGAACTTGGTGTATCCAATAACGCTCAGCTGCCAATACTTCCTCCGTTTTCAGACATCCATACCTCGGGCAACTTTTATTAGCGTTGTGTATGAAGCGCCGTACCCACGCCGTGACTCTCAGCAGTTTGATGAGAGAACTGTGCCTTGTTGCGTCAAAGATTGGCGCTCTCCGCTCATGCGTTTCGTCACCTACTTGAAGGGCTACATGTGCTGAGTTGCTTACTTCGTGATCCTCTTCAGCGGCTAAGAGTTTCCTCAGTGGCCATTCAGAAGGACTTAGCCGCAGCCAACTCGGTTCTTGCCACCAAACGTTCTTTTGTATCAAGGCGTCTAGCGATTCACCCCTCGTTAGCAAATCCGCAGGATTTTCATCACCTGGGCAATGCTGCCAGCTGCAATCCCGTATTTGTGTCACTGCTTTGATTTCAGCGATGCGGTTTTTAACGAAAACTTCTTGCTTGCATGACTCTGCTTGAATCCAATTCAAGACAATCGTAGAGTCTTTCCACATAAAAGAACGTGGTGTGTCAAAAAAAGGAGTATATGCTTCTTCTATATATTTCAGCAATCTGCTGCCTATTAGCGCTCCCATTAGTTCGAGGCGTGGTAGAGAGAGAGGATTCAATGGGGCGATTCTTGATTTCGCAGCAATGAGACTTGTGCTTATGTCGCCGTCAGCTAGCTCAGCGCGAACATATGCGCACGCTCCATAAGCTTTTGTGCTTGAGTCCACAAAGACGTGTACTTGAATGTCACGAATCTCAGCTGCCTCTGACGTGAAACGTCGGGGAACATTGATTTTGGGAAGGTGAACCAAATCACTTCTCCAACTCATCCACTGTCGTGCTATATCACCCGGCGGCTCTTCATCCCAGTCGACTTTACGGACCCACAGCTGCTGAAATAACATCTTCCCTCGTACCACGAAAGGAGCAACTAGTCCAAGTGGGTCATAAACTCTCGACACTGTTTGCAGAATAAAGCGCTTTGTATCTTGAGCCTTCTCCAGGAATGACAAGATATTTTGAGAGCTGTAAGTGAGGCTGTCGGTCTCCATGTTCCATGTCATTCCGAGGACTTTTGTATTGGATGACGTTTGTCCGCTGCTGTTAGGTAAAGCTGGCTCGTTTGAGTCGAATATGCCCTGCAGCTCTTGACAACTAGTTGTCCATTTTCTGAGTGGCATTCCAGCGTCATTCATTATTTCCTTTGCGGCGGCGTAGAGCTCCACAGCTGCTTGTAAATTATCCGCCCCAAACAACAAATCATCTACATAGAATGACTTCATCAGTAGTTGTGCCACTCCGTGCTGCTCGTTGTCTACACCTGTTTTGAGATGATGTTGAATGGTCGCTGTAAGCATGAATGAACTTGACGTCGATCCGAAGGGTACTCTTGTCATTCGCCAGACCTGTATGTCGTCTTCCCTGAATGGTAACGTCGGCTTCTCAGCAAACCACAAGAACTTGAACAGATCTCTGTCTTGTGCTCTAACACCAACTTGCACAAACGCTTTTTCTCTGTCTGCAGTCATTGGTACTTTGTACCAGCGAAATCGCATGAGGACTTGTAGCAGCTGAGGATTCAAGTTCGGACCGGTTTGTAGGCAATCATTCAGCGATTTCTCTTCTCTTGCATGCGACGAGGCATCAAATACCACCCTCAGCTTTGTAGTGAGCGAGTCCTCACGGATAACTTCTCGGTGCGGTATGTAGTAGGTACGCTCCTCGTTGGGTTTCCTTTTGGAGACTACTTCCGCGTGTCCCGAGTCCACATACTGTTGGATGGCATGGTCGTACCGTTCCAGCAGGCCCTCTTTAGTTGATAGACGTCGTACAAGGCTCTGAAGGCGGTTACGTGCTACGAGGTAGTTGTCTTCAATCAGGTCTATGTCAGGTTCTTTGCACGGCACTGCAACTTCGTACCGTCGATCTTTCTTGACAATATTCTCTAGGAACCTGGATAACGTGCTGGAAGAAGTTAGCTGTTCTTCGCCTGGGGAGATGCCCATAACATCCAAAGTCCAAAAGAACTGTACATCATCATTGATCTCTTCTTGCGTATGTATATCTGTTCTTAATACACATACCATGACCCTGGATGTGCTTTGAACAAAGCTCCTTTTCTTCACTGGTCCTTGTAGCGTCCAACCCAATATGGTGTTAATAGCCACTAGTCCTTCGATTTCTTGGCTTCTAATCACTTCACCAGTTATGATCTTCCATATTTGGTCTGATCCAATAAGCAGGCTTATTCCAGGCTCGGCTTGCGCCATAGGAATGGTAAGTTCGTCCGCTAATACCAGCTTTAGGTCACGAAAGTTCTTGCCAAAGGAACAGTCAGTATTCGTCACTGCGATATCTTGACAAATCACTGGTATCGTGATAGCTTCGATGACCTGTTCTTTGTCACCAAACTGGCTTCTCACATGAACTTCGACTATTTTACTTCGCCGTGGTTGGGAAGGTACTTCAGACGCAAACGTGTTGATTGCCAGCTTCGTTTCTCCGATTACTTTCAGCTGCAAACGCGTAGCGAGTTCTTCCTTTATAAATGAGCGCTGGCTGCCGCTGTCTAAGATTCCTCTTATGTAGCAAGCCTCATTTCCTCTTCCCACCCAGGAACGAAAGGTCTGTAGATGTACATCTTCGTCAAGTTGGCAGCTCGTTACGGCAGTTGATCTTTCGCTCTGATCTGACTGTGTTTCGTTAACACATGCCTGTCGTTGTGTTCAATTTCTCATTACTCCTTTCCTTTACGTTTGGGTTACACATAGTTGTTGCGTGCCTTTTCTTGCAAGACATGCACTGTATGCGTCTTCGACAATCTCTGGCTAGGTGTCCCGGTAAAGTGCATTTATAGCACCTCATATTTCTGGCTAGTCTATCTTTCTTCTCATCGAGCGTTAGAGAACCGTCGCATACCTCCGTTTCATGTTTGATAGATTTGCAGAAGAAGCACTCACCATATTTCTGCTTTCCCGTATGTGCGGTATGCAGCACAGATGCCGATGGAATATGCTTGCGGTTGTAAGTGCGTTCTGACGATTCTTGTGTCCCTGATCGCTCTCGGCTTTCGATTTTGATGCGGGTAAACTGTAGCAAGCTCTCAAGCTCTTGACACGATGACGCTGTTCCTTCGTTTGTAGCAACTGATGTTCGGAGCATGACTTCATTAATACGGCGCTGTCGGTGAAAAGAAATGACGATCTCTTGCGGCAGTGCTTTTAGTAGAATGTCATATAGCATCGCAGAAAAGCTGCTTGTCGGCACCCCGAGAGCGTCGAGACCACGCATGTTCATCTGGACTTGGTCGTATAGATTACGCAGCTGTTGTACGTCAGATGCCAGTCTCACGCATCGAATGTCTCTCAAGGCTCGTAGATGGTGTTGCTCTATTTGCCGTTTATCCCCACATCTGTCTTTGAGTAGCTGGACAGCATTTCCGTAGCATGCGCTTGTAGTCGCAAATCCAGCGATTGCTGCGGCAGCTTCTCCTTTCAGGTAATTCCGAAGGTAATGGAACTTGTCCGTTTCACTTAGTGCCGCATTTGAATGCACGGCGCCGTCAAACTGCTCCCAGAAGGCCGTCCACTCCTGTATATTTCCGTTAAAAGGCTTGATCTTCAGTCGAGGTAGGCGGGGTCCGATGTTTACGTTGCCGACATTCGTAGGAGCATGGACGGTACTTGCCGAATTTCCAGCGTCGGCAGCTCTTTGCGCGTTGTTGATGTCCTCGATTCGGCACTGAAGACGTGCAAGTGTCGCTACCGCTTGATCTTCGTAGTCTGCTGCTGCGGCATATTCAGACGCGAGCTCCTCCGTTGGAATGTGCTCTTCCATTTCTTCCGATATCTGCTTCAACTTGTCATTGCTGGATGTCAGCCGCTCCTTCAATGCGATGAATGTCGCTCTATCGACGCTTTGGCTTTCCAAGATAGCTTTTGCCTCGTTGATTATCTTGGTATTCTGAGCTCGTGCCGATGATCTCTTCTGTTTCAAACGATCCATTGCTGCAGTGCACTCACAGGAAACCTTGGGCTTGCGTCCACTTGCGTTGACGTTGCTAGGTGCGGCCACCGACTAGGCTTACCAAGCACCGACGATTATTCCTCGAAGAAATCGTTCTTGTCGGTGCTGCCTTCCGTGTCGCCGATTAGCCGCAGATCCCGGGTCTTCGGCACCATACGTTATGGCACGGCATAGCCGATCCTGTAGCACACGGCAATGAAAACTCAACGCGTACTGGAGTGAAGTACGATCGCTTTAATGGCGACAGAGAATCCGAAGAAGAAGAAAAAAACAGGTGCGTAGTGGGTCGCCCCTTCACTTCGTCTTCTTTCCTAGGTCCCAACATCCCTGTTGACTTATTACTTGCCGGCATGGCAATGAAAAAAAAAGAATCCGCAAGTTGACCTGCAACACGCAAAAATTCCTCGACAATGACACACATCCCAGCGTCAACACACGCACTCCGAGCCAGCGAGCACGAGCCAGAAAGGAGGAAAGCGCTGTTGCCAGACCTGTCCTCCTCGCCCGTTAAAAAGGTCTATAGATGTCAAGCTATACATGGCATGCAATGCATGATTTTCATATTACCACCTGTCATTTATGTTAGTCATGGAGAAATGTCTCGTCATACCAATCTTCGTAGATTTCAAGTTGACGAACCGGCCGCTAGAGCACCACGGCCACGGCATGTAAACCATGCCGTTCATGACAAGTAATCATGATTTTTATGATATGACCAGTCATTTGTGCTCGTCATACAGTCAGGTTACACCATACCAATTTCGGTACAAATCCCAATAACGATACGTTCCGAAGAGCCCAAAGTCGTAGGCGGCTAGATAGATAGATAGATAGATAGATAGATAGATAGATAGATAGATAGATAGATAGATAGATAGATAGATAGATAGATAGATAGATAGATAGATAGATAGATAGATAGATAGATGCACTCAAGGTCGTTGAATTCCGCTATGAAATGTTTCGCACTTAAAACAAAGATTACACTTAAAATTCAAGATAACATCTGTTTTGCAGCCGGGGTTACGCACATACTCCTCGTATGCGGTCTGCCGGAGCACGTCTGTGATCGCGTGTTGCGGAGGCGGACGGTGAGCTAGCAGTCCCACCACAGAGCTGCGGCGGCAGGCAGCAGCGGCTGTCATTGCAAAGGCCGTAAGGAGGAGCGGAGGAGCGAGTCGAGTCCGGCCGTGCTTCAGGAAGTGTGACTGTAGGATGGTGCGCCATCAATCGACGTCACCAATAAGCTATCAATAATTGTTTTGTACGAAAATACCTCTCGTGTCTTTCATATAAACTGCGAAAATGTATTCGGTGCACTACAAATACCAGCCGTTTCAAGAAACACTGCGTCACGAAGGAACACCTCAGGCATGTGTAAATACATTATCCAACATCGACAGAGGGGGGCTTCACCAAATTTGCTTCACCGCAACAAGACAAAAAAAAAAAAAAGATTGTGCCAGGCCAAGCGTTCAAAAGAGGAGACACTTCGATATCTTTCACTGCTTGTCTGTAAGGGTTATTCAATCTAACTGATCACGAAGAGGTACGACTTAAAGATACTCAGTAATACCGTAAATTGCAGCTTGAAATAAAATTGTGGTCCTCAGCAATAACGAACAGTACATCCAACATGCGCTGGAGACAACGGGTTAAAGCAGATTTAAAAATAAATGTGCTAAAAGCAATGTGACTGCTTTCTTGCATAACATTGTGCGGTGCTTTTACTAACAATTACGAATGAGGCCCATTTTCACGCTGCATGCAATGAAGTAATAAATTCTGTGTGATTTGGATTCTTTTCGGCAGCTTATGTTTAGCCAAATGAAATGACGCCAGAAGTATTAGCCTGCTGCTAAAGCGCCGTGCATAAGTATGCGTTGGTGTGTTTCTGCCGTCCGCCTGTATAGCACGAAGCGGTATAAGCTGTGACATGATTTTCGCGACTTGTCACTTTCACTCGTGTAGCTGAATGCATTATTTAAACAGCCCTGCATTGAAATCGAATTGATTAAACAGTCATTTTCTTCCATAATATAATTTGAGCTCTCGCATTTTCACACGCAATACACGCGTACAAACAAATGTCTTCGAAGTGCATTGTTAAATTCATGAAGTACCTCTAACTGTGCGTTTATTCAATCCAAATTTTACTCATATACCACCACACTAACAGGCACTATGATGCTATTGAACAGTGAAATAACGATATCAATTTTTAGGGGAGGAACACCAGCAATGAATCAGCGGGTAGAATAGTATAAGCGGCGTCATATACTGCGCAGGTGTTTCACGAAGGCCCGCGCGCTTCGTCAATCCTTTTCGTAGGCCACTAATTTCTTGATGATGGCGCCGGCTGAAACTGTCTATGATATTTCACTCAGTCAGCTGCGTAAAAGTGCAGTGGATTGTGCAGCACAATCGGATGCCTCCCTCCGCATTTGTATTGCTAAAAGCGTAGAAGGTGGTTCCTGACTTCTAAGCTATAGCGATAGGGAAAACTTAAGTATCACTTGCTGTGATGAGCTTTATGCTTTTAAATATTTAAAAAATTATATGAACTTTTTTACTCTCGGATAACGTCCCCAAAGGAACCACGTATACGGCTGCAAACTTTGGGTCTTTTTAATATTAAATTCAAGGGTCGACACGCAATGTGCTATTATTGTAAAGTTTTTTATAAGTGTGCGTTATGGCTGAGATGCAGTCTACTATTGGTGTATGTCAATAGCGCACGTAACGCACATAGCGCACGTAATTTGACAAAATGTCTCCATGAACGCCGCAAGGATGACGGCAGATTTTGTTTTTTGAACAATGTTTGAGCAGTTCTAAATTTAAAGTGAAGTTAGTATGAATTGAATGCTGCATGTCTTGTGTCACAGCCCCTCGTGCGATTTTTTTCTGTATTATTGCGCAATGCTATAAAGCCGGCAAACGGTAAGGAAATCGTCGAAGAAATTATCTGTTCAGTCGAGAGTAATGGTCCACCAGTGCACGAAGCATCACAAACGTAAACAATATATCGCGCTTATGAACTTCGGGGAGTATCTATGCCATATTTAAAGTATGACGTACTCCATTAATTGTATACAGATCAATTGAGCACAATGAACTGGTCCGTGCAAAAACGCATTAACGTGACAGCGTTAAAGAGCTCGTTTCGCACAAATTCCGGCGTCGGCGTAGTTAGTTGTGCGCGAAAAATCATAATCTTGTCCGTGACCGAAAAATCAAAAGCGATGCAAATAAAATAAATGATGAAAAACTTCGGTCGGAGTGAAAATCGAACCTAAGGCATCTGCGTGGCAAGCAGGTGTTCTACCACAAAGGCGCGATATTGCTTGTACCTAATTCGAAAAAAAAAATTGACGGCAGATCCATGAGGTGAATGATGATGAGATTGGGCGAAGCTCCTGGAAGTAATCATCGGTTAAACCGTGAAATTTCTTCCGTTAATTCGCCCGATAAAATTGACGTGAAACGATTGATTAAATGTTTTATCAAACTTTTATTGCTGGTTTCCGTTGTCCTTTCATTATGACCGCTTTGTGGTCGGTGAAATGTAAGCTAAGTGGTTCTTGCATACGAGCACACACCGACGGCAACGAGCATCGTCAACCACAAACCTGTATCGCGATATGGTTTTGATTATAAAACCATTGCTTTAGAAAACACCTGGCGTCTTTCGTTAAGCAGCTGGCGTCTATTCGTTTTGCTTTAGAAACATCTGGCGTCTTTTCGTTTTGCTTTTAGAAAACATCTGGCGTCTTTCGTTGGTTTATTTCATCAATCAACGGCGTTTTGAACAAAATTTTTATTGTTTAATCACGCACAGGAAAAATCTCACCAGGCACTACCTTGGAGGTAAACAATGGCTGCTACTGGGAATGAGAGACAGCAGAAGTCGGCTTTTAACACTTCTACTTCTAGTAACGTTTCCTACTGGAACATGCCAATGGCTGCTAATGGGGAATGAGAGACAGAAGAATTCGGCTTTTAGTTAACGCGCATGCTGCGAATTTTTTATTGTTCAACAACGCGCAGGAGAAATCTCCCACCGGCACCACCTTGGAGGTCAAAGCGTAAGACTGGTTACGCACTACGACGAGGGACGAACGGGTGCCGCTTTAAGGAGCTTCGCCCCTAAAAAACCCACAATGCGAATGTCGTGTAGTGGTAGGAGTCCCCTTGGCGCATGTAACATTGCCAGGCAGAAGCGTGGAATAGCGCCAGGCGTCAAAACATGTGTGCTGAGCAACGAGTAGTTCACTAGAGCCCACCCGTTACAAAGTGTTCAGGCATGTTCAATTATCATCAGCAGCAAAAGCACCAACAAACTGAACAGCTGCGTAGGTTCGCTGGTTGCCTTACAGACGTGTAGCAGGCCCTTCGCTGATTTGCAAGAGGAACAATTACGGTGTAGTCGGCACTTAACAATTGTACTTGCAGTAGACATTATAGGATAGTTTGAAACGGCCAATGTTACGTGCACAGTCAATCGTTTTCTTACTCCACGATTGAGGCATGCACCGATAACCGAAGCTAGGCTAGCAGTTGAACAGGCGATGCGCACGGCGCCCGATTACGCTATCGCGTTCTACTCTTGAAGACGAAGCTCAAGCGTCAGCCAAGCTTTTAAATGCGAATCATTTCTTTGCGTACTGCAGGCAGTTTGTGCGTTTCTATCTATCTATCTATCTATCTATCTATCTATCTATCTATCTATCTATCTATCTATCTATCTATCTATCTATCTATCTATCTATCTATCTATCTATCTATCTATCTATCTATCTATCTATCTATCTATCTATCTATCTATCTATCTAGCCGCCTACGTTTCGGTGCTCTCGTGATCACCCCTGTAGAAAAATAAGTGCTTTAATAAACGATCGGGGCTCGTAAGAAAAAGAAGAAGACGATGAGGTTAGAATGGGCCCCATGGGCAAATTATATCGGTCGCGAAACTTGGAACGAAAAGTGGTCGAAAATCTATTCCCACAGACATCAACGCCCGCCGTATGATTGAATGGCGACTAGGTGAGGAGGGGACAATTAAAGAAAACCAAAAACTCAAGACAATTTTTTTTTCGAATACTCATAATTTTATATATGCAGCGATGTGATAGCTGCGCCAATTGCGCCAAGAGGTAAAACCTGCTACATCCTGCTACACCTTGGCACAAATTTCATTATTTGCGCCAAGCATGCGCCAGGACGTCGTTTTTGCGTTCTTTCGGTGGGAAATAAGACGGCAGGCGCTACAAATTCTTAGCTTACCATTGTTATTTCGAGTGGTCATCGCAGCAGACAACAAAGTGTTATGTAGTTCAAGTAGTTCCTGGGCGCAAGCCTTCCAAACACTTCCAACTCACCCATATTGCAAAACTTACTAGTTAGATTTAAACTCGCCCATACTACGAAACTTACTGCGATAGTTTTCTGTTGCTTCTAGGCCATAGTGTGAGATAACATTATTGAGTTCAATAAAATAGTTTCTAACTGTTGTGGATACAGTCAGAGAAAAGTAATAATGACATAGTTCTTCTTGGACGGCTGTCTTACCTGACTGACTGTATTGTTTACAGAAATTCCATACGTGTACGCAGAACCAACCGTTTATTTAATTTGTTTTTTCAGGTAGTCGTGTTGTTTGTTCTAGTTAACTTCTTAAATATTTCATGCAGAGTGATTAATGGCATCTTCGTCTGGCGGCACCGGTGGCGTTTTCTGTGCACTCGTGCGGTGCCGCACGTTCGGCTGGGCCGGCCACGACACGAGTGCACGCCACCGCGCCACCGCGGAGGTCGACGGTGGAGCGTGGTGCAATCCCGTCGTGCAGCGCGCTCTAGTAGACGACACTGTGGCAGCAGACGACGTAGCAGGAGGGCGGCGAAGTTCAGACAGCATTTTTCGCAGACGGTCAGGATGGATCCCGCCTCTTGCACAGCGCTAATTTTGCTCCTAGAATCTATTAGTTCATCGGAAAGCGAAGACGAAATGATCATAGCTACCATTCAAGAGCATCGACGCGAGCGGTCGAAGGTGGACAATTTCGTCGCTGATGTTGTGGCATCATACGATGATGAAGAGGTACAAAACAGTTAGGTCACGTTCGACGTTTGATCCTCTAACGTTTGTTTTCGTTGTTTCCTTCCAGTTCAGAAGACACTTCAGACTCGGTCGCAGTACCTGCGAAATGCTGACAAGGTAGTTCGCCGCTTCACCCCAGTACCCCAAGAATGACTAACATGGCGGGACGCCACAGAAGAGTGCCGAAGAGCACATTTTAGCTTTCCTTTGGTGAGAGGGCGCCTATATTAGAATGCTGAAACGTTGTCGAAAGCAATTATAATAAACTGTGAAATAATGCGCAGTCACGAGGAGTTTTTCAGTGGAGATTTGGATGTGGCTACTTTTTACAGGTACGCTGGTAACAAAGCCACATTTAGATCAGTAGCCCAGCTATTTGGGATGGCCGAGAGCACGCTCCATGGAGTGGTGGACCGGGTCGAGGACTTCCTTGAGGCTGTCGCTCCTTTGTACCTGAAGATGCCGCGTACAGAAGAGGAGAAACAGCAGACGAGTGCCTGCTTTGAGGCGGTATGTATGTATTCTGAGCATGAACGATTTCACAAGGGCCAGCATAGGGTCAGGCCACGTAAGCAACGCTGACGCGCATGCCGATTGCAGTATCTAAAGGTAAGCGCTCGTCGCGATTTCATAAAAGGTCAGCAAAATTAAAGAGCAGCGCCAGTTAACGTTATACCAGGCACACGGAATTGTGTCTGGCCTAACGCCATCAGTTCAGCCGTGTGCGTACAATAATATACATGTGTATGAAGCCACTAATGATTACTGTTCTCGGTTGTCTTTCATTTCATATAGCAGGATTCCCGAATGTCCTTGGAGCAATGGATGGGACACACATTCGAACCCGGTGCCCTAACAAAAAAGTCAAGGCCAGCTTCGTCGACAGGCACGACACACCGACGTGCACACTTCAGGGAATCCGCAATGCAGATAGATTATTTTTGGATGCATTTTGCGGACCTTCGGGTCGTTGTCATGACGCGAACGTTTTTGAACTTTCATTCGTGAGCGTGGAGCTGCCTGCAATCTGCGAGGCTGGCCGCTTCCATATCATTGCAGACGCGGCGTACCCACTGCGTGAATTCGTCATGACGCCATACCGCGACCACGGTCACATGACCGGCGAGGGAAAGAGATTTAACCACAGGCTGAACCGAACGCGCGTGCGTATCGAGAACGCCTTTGGAGTTCTGAAGAACAGGTTTCAGCAGCTTTTGTTTCTTGAATTTCACACACCAGAGAGGTCAACAAAATTCATTCTTGCATGCTGCGTGCTGCACAACATCTGTATCATTAATGGGGAACAGGGTATGGATGGTGAGTCGGGGACTGATGGCAGCTCCCACGAGGACGCGCAAGACACGAAAGAGAGCACCGCCACCGCTTGGTTGCTGAGGCAGCTCGGGGAAGCAAAAAGGCGTCGCCTGGCACGATCTTTTAACTGAAAGTTACGTTTATTACCGAAATAACGATATTCCAGGCAATACAAAAACGCTTGTAAATTGACACGTTTTTTTTTTCTTTTTTGCGTTGAAGTTGCAAGGACCGAACGCAGACGAACACATGAAATTTTTATTGCGTTGTCCCTCAACGAGAAAGAAAATAAAATATTTTTTTTTGGTTGCTGACTATGTGTCATTTGTCGCATCTGTCAACACATTATTTTTTTTTCCGAAAACAGCTGCCTGATGAGGGCCAACTTTTCTTGGTGCCTTCGCTCCCTTGCCTCCTCTCTGTCCTTGTGAATCATCCACAGAACGTTCGCGAGCGACTGGGAGGTTTTCTGACGCTTGGAAGTTGAAGGTGAAGCTGCAACGTCGCCCTCTTCAGCAGCACCCGACCCGTGGTCGGCGGCAGATGCTTGTCCGTCCGCTTGGCTAGGGTAGGTGCTGGCTTGGCTCATCTGAGGCGGGTTCCGCTCTACGCGCACGACACCTCTCATTACCTCAGGGAACACGCTGTAGTCTACTGCGGCGAGCTTGCCCATCTCGTCGGCGTATGGGACTTCTATTGGGCTAACCCCAGACTGCCTGTTGTGTTTGCGGGCATTATTGTAACGCTTTTTCACCGTCTTTAAGCGGTTTTCGCACTGTAGCGGGGTTCTTTCGATGCCGGTTTCACGGCGCAGTTCTGCGGCAATTGCGGTCCACATGTTCTTTTGTCTTTGAACTTCTTCATTGGTCCGACTTCTGGTATATAGTTTGTAAATTTTTCCAGCAGCTTCCGCGTTTCGCCCTCACTCCATAATGTGTCCTTGGACTGGACGTCTGCAGTTGTGTCCCCTGCAAGGATTCAACGATACACTATAAATAAGCCTTCACGTAGCTTTCTTCTCTGCACAATAAGGACATTTCGTCCGCATAAACATATGCACGCGTTTATTTATTTATTTATTTATTTATTTATTTATTTATTTATTTATTTATTTATCGTGTACATGTGTGACATTCTTGTGGTCATGGATGCCTAAAACTTCATTATGATCCATGTGCGTTCATCTCTTGAAAGAAAGCCCAAAACCACATGTGATCAAATGAGAAAGCATCGCGCAAATGGTCTGTGCGCGCCGCGCGGCTTACCACTTTGAAAACTCTCCGCCGGTTCCTCGGTGCAGTCACCACCACTCGCTTGCAATGACGCAACAAAAGCAGGAACTTGAGATGGATCTAATATTTCATGCGAAGAGGAAAAAAGGGCAAACGCAAATAGAAACACTTGCGATCCTCAAGCGAAAAGTCGAAGCATGCGTATGTTACCTCCGACACAGAAACATATCAACTAAAATGTTATTCTTACCTGCCTGGAAGTTCTCCAACTGTTCAATAGTCAATTCACATGTGTAGCACTTGATGTCGACGTATAACTCTACCGTATTCATTGCAAAGCGATTGCAATTCAGTCCTCCGTAATGCGAGGGCGCAGAGTCGTCTGCTAATTGTCGTCTGCTAAGACGCGCAGCACAGGGGGCGCCAGCGAAGATGTGATGCCGCCGGCGCTTCGGATGTTCGTCTGGCATCGAGCGGGGCGCGAAACTCGTGTCGTGCTTGACGTAATTTCCGGTGTACTGGCATGGTGCCCGTGTTGCTCAGCCGAAGATGCCATAAGTTTTAAGGCCATTCAATGGGTAAATTTTACCAACAATACCACGTGCTATACAGTGGCCGTTACTTCGCTGAGAAGGCATGGTGTCCCAGTATTCCGGTATATCTCGGCTGGACTTCCCGACCTAGGCAACTGTACATGTCAAACAGCTTGTCAAATGTAAATACGTACACCCTTCCTCATCATGGTAAATTTTGTCGAGCACACAATAAATAACGGGAACGAATGACCAGTTACTGAACCTTGTTCCTTATTAACCACTGATTAAGCAGGACCCGAACTGTTTTTTACATAAAACACGACAGCAGACACTTCTGAACACAATGAAGGACTAGGTTGTACTAAAAGCACAAATGTAATCAGACTTTTTCTTTAAAGTAAATAGAATTGCATGAAAATTTTAGACGGGTTGCGCTCCCAGTGTTGCAACTAAATCATCAGGGAAAGCCAGAGTCATTTAAAATACCAAGTGATTTTCTGGGAAGTGTTAGGTGGCTTGAGCTTACTTGGAGATGTCTGCAGAAAGCCAAAAGCAGTGACATAATTTCGTGTTTAGGTGTACCTCAAATGAACATGCATGCATCCCTGCATAAATGGATTTCCTTTGACATGTGGTGTAACAGCTCCGGCAGGAGACAAATGTCTGCGGCCGAAAATTTGTGGCAAGTAACTGCTCCAAACAGTTGTTAAGCTGCTCCAAAGTGAGTTTCTAGTTGCTCCAGAAGCTGCGCCAAAATGGCTTTGGTCGATCGCATCACTGTATATGCCAATGTAAACTACAAATTTACTTTACGGTTTATCTGACACTCGGCAAAATGGTTGATTGCCTCATCTTTTGGTCAAGCGCCATAAATGGGGGGCGTATGCCAACAGTCTGCTATCATTGCTTGTGTTTAGTTCGGCGCATTGCCGGGTCAACGACGGAACGCCCACTTTTGCGTGGTGATTTGGTGCGTACCTTCAGTAGTTTATTTATTTGCTTATGTGCTGTTTACTGGCGTGACATTTCAGAGCTGAACTAGCTCACATAATGTGTAGATAGCCACTCGTGTGACTGCCGACTGCCTTCGCTGGCGCACGGCCGGCGTGCCCTCGCCTTTCGTGATGGTGAATGTGGCACGCTAAGCGAATAAACGCTGTGCTCTAAGGCTGCCAAAGGGATATTGTCAAGGCTGCTGTTTCGCTGCAGTTGTTTTTCATGATTGGGCAACGTGAGTTTTCGAACCTTTGTGCTATTGTGCTCGTGAACAGTTCTATCACAATTTCTTCATCTGCGAAGTTTTTGGTGTATATTGCAAGTACACTATTTGGCTAATAAAACAAACTTGCTTCCTTAATCTTTCTTGTTGGTCTTCCTTTTCTCTCGCCCACGCATCTGGCGAGCCATAAAGGCGCAATAAAATCGCGTATTTATCAAAAGACATGTACAAGGTCAGCAATAAAAAGATGTCAATTTCGCGCCATTTAGGGCAAATACACGCCGTCGCTACCAGTTCCGGTTGCGACGTCATATTTTAGTTTTTAATTTTTTGTTTGCTGTTAGTTGTCCCCTCCATACGTAGATAGCGACGGTGGCAACGAGCCGCCAGCTACTGGATAGATGGGCTCCTATGGAAGTTACGCTACCAGTTTACATATACCTTGTGGGCCCTCTGTGTCTGCGTCAGTCTATCGCGTTTTTAACATTATTTTGGTGCCGAAATCCGGGACACGTCTTACTTTCTTCGCATGCATCGAGGGGCGTTCTACTCTACCACTACTGGTGAGGAACGATAAACGCCGACGCGGAGATTGACTCCAGGACAAGCCAGCTGCGAGATTTGCACCTAACTTCGACGAATGGATCGACTGAAGGCCAAGCTAGCGTCCCGACAAGCACAGAATACCAAGGTCATTCAGGAAGCCAGATCTCTTCTGAGTACGCCCGATGTTGACATCCCCAAGCTCAAAGGTATGCGTGATCGTCTTTCTTCAAGTAACGACAGGCTATCGAAGATCGTTGACGAGATCGAGGAACACATCCCGGAGGATGAGTTAGGAGTCGAATATGCGGCTGCGGTCGAGTACAAAGACGAGGCAATCAGCATGCTTGCCGAATTAACTTGTAGGCGCTGCAAAGAGCCGAGAGAGATCGTGCTGCTCCTTCGCAAACGCCACCTGTGCAGCATAACGTAACAGAGAACGCTGTTCTACCGCGCAGTTTCTCGCGAAATAGTCTTCCCAAGCTCGATGTGCCAACGTTTAAGGGAGAGATAAATCAGTGGACTGGATTCTGGGAACAGTTCGAGCAGACAGTTCACCTAAATAACACCCTCTCGTCCACAACGAAGTTTTTTCCCTGCGGTGATATCTTGCCGGAGAAGCAGCAGCGGCCATAGCAGGACTGCCAAAATCTGAGTCTTGTTACAACGACACTATCGATATCCTCAAGGAACGCTTTGGTGACAGAAACCGAATCGAACAGCATCACCTAGCCGCCCTAAGGAATCTTGGACACGTTAAGTGAAGCACTGAAGTGCGAGGTTTGAAACGATTGTACGATGCTACGCAGCTGCACATTCGTCGCCTGAATTCTCTCAACGTGCCTACCCTAAGCTTCTCCGCCATGCTTATCGACATACTGCAAAAGGCTCTACCGTATGACATCGTTCTTGCGTTTACTAGAGAGCAACGCACTAAAGCATTGAGTGACTCATCAGACGGCGCTCAAGCTGTATCTGCATCAGCTTCAGCAGCGGCTTCCTCAGATACCAAGCTGAAAGAACTACTGGCATTCATTCGTGTAGAGTTGGAAAGTCGTGAGCAATGTATGACGCCTAGCGAAAAACGTCCTCAACGACCTGAAACGACAGTAAGAGGTGCCACAGCTTCTGTTTTGCACAATTCATTTGTAAAGAAAGCGGACTGCTTCTTCTGCCGCTCGAAGAAGCATGGCACTAGTGCTTGTGACAGCGACCTGTCTCTTGCTTCCAAGAAGGAGAAACTTTCCAAGGACAACAGATGTTTTCGCTGCACGTCCAGGGGTCACCAGGCACGAGCCTGTGAAGTGAAGCTAACGTGCTCATCTTGCCATAGGAGGCATGCAACAAGCATGCGCGATCCATCGTACTGAAAATCACGGGTCAATGCAGATGCAACAGGAAGCTGCACAGGAGTATTCGTTTCCCCCCGAAACAGCAGTGTCAAACTCCGGAGAGTTATCGTGCAGTGGGCAGAGAGTAAGCAACAAGGATAACGAAGTATATTTGCAGACCTTTCGTGCCTTGATCGTCCACAATAACAAGCACCGCTGTGTCAGAGGCATTCTAGATGGTGGAAGCCAGGGGCTCTTGATCAAAGAAGTAGTCATCAAGAGGAATATCAAAATCGTAGGAGAGACAAGGATACCGTTCAACACGTTCGGCAGCGCATCCCCTACTCGAACTGAACATCGGAAAATAGTTGAAGTACCTTTACGCAGTCAACAAGGCGCCCGGCTTTACCGTATACAAGCTATTGTCATTTCGGTGATATCCCACGACATTGCTGCACCATCAGCTGACAGCCATTTTGTACAAGAGCTGCGTTTGGAAAACAAGTTCCTGGCTGACGACCACATGATCGTGCACGTCGATTAAGAGCCAGAACTTAGTGTTCTGATCGGATCTGACTATCTGTGGAACATTCTGACTGTTGAAGTCATTCGCAGCACGGAAGTTTAAGGGCTCACAGCTTTGAATGGACGCTGAATGAACACCTGCTTTGAATGGACGCTGCAAGGACCGATTCGTCAGACAGGGTTTCTCGATCACAGCACTAACTTGATGGTTTACGTTGTGCGAGTGGACATCAGGGAAGCTGAAGACCAATGAACTTCGCAAATTTTACGAGCTTTCTGGGAGCTAGGAACAATGGGTATTGAGGACGTTTATGATTTACTGACAAGCAAGGTCACGGATCACTTTCGAAAGACCAGCCGAAAGTCCAACGGCAGATTCTCTGTCGCTTTGCCCTGGAAAGAGGGATGCAAGCACCTCATCGGCGACAATCGCGACATTGCCGTCAACCGTCTAGAGAAGCTGGTGAACAGACTATCGCGACAAGAAGGATTGCTGGACCGCTACGATACAGTTATTCGACAGTATATGTTGTATGGTCACGCTGAAGTTATGCCCAAGGATTTTCGTGATCACCATCCGGTTTACTACATGCCACACCGGGAGGTCATCAAACAAAAGTCACTGACCACCAATCTCAGGGTTGTGTTCGATGCATCGTCCCATGGCCCAGGGCTACTTTTGCTCAACGACTGTCTGGAAAAGGGAGCCAATCTAAATCCAGAGATTCTGCGCGTGCTACTTCGTTTTCAATGGCTCTTAATTGCCCTGAACTCGCACATCGAAAAAGCGTTCCTGCAGATTGAAATACAAGAGCCAGACAGAGACGCCGTCCGATTTCTTTGGTTTGATAAAGTACCCAAAGAGAAGAACGCTAATGTGGTCGAATGGCGCATGACGCGCGTGCCTTTTCGGTCAACGTGAAGCCCATTTCTGCTGATGGCTACTATCCATAACCATCTAGACAACGCTGGTGCTGAAGACGAGACGCTAGCGGTGAGTCTGAAGAAGTCATTTCATGTTGATGTCTTGCTTATTGGAGCGGTTACGTTCAAAAAAGCCCTTCAAGTTTACGGAAGAACGGAGGAAATCATGCATAAACGCTGGGATGAATCTTCGAAAATGGAGAACCAATGACAACACACTGCAAGAAGTTTTTCTGACGAAAGAAAACCCGATAGATGGAGGCATTAACGACACTACGGCTGTATTGGGTATGCAGAAGAATACATATTGCGACAGTTTTGAATTTACTCTCAAGTCAGTAATGGTATACTTAACGTCAAGAAAGGCAAATACAAAACGGCATCTATTGAGGACGGCATCCAGGATCTATGACCCACTTGGAGTATTCTCACCCTTCAGAGTAACAGTCAAGCTTCTATTTCAACAATTGTGGGTTCGGAAAGTTGCATGGGCCGAAGAGTTACTCAAAGAAATCGGCACACCTTGGAATAAATGGTGCACGGACGTCCTGCAGCTTGGCTCGATTAGAATTCCGCGCTGCGTTAGAAGCAGTCTCGATCTGAGTGTGAATGAGACCTAGTGAGTCGACTCATAAGTGAGTTTGCCGATCTATGCTTACGTCAATGTCGGTGGACTACAATGAAAGAAATAAAAACAGCAGTAAAGAAAATGAATACCTGTAGTGAAATAGCAGTTAAACCGTGGCAAGAACAGTACAAAGCCAAGACACAACTTACATTACGAAGCCTTCATTAGAGCTGTATAATGGTCAATGCAGAGAAAAAATGGTTTCATTACAACTGTGATGCAGGATATGATAGCATCTAATGTGATTGACCTTGTCTTATGCCCAATCTGTGCAAAAATATTGCTGATTGTCATGAAATTGTGAATGTATGAAGCACGTGTCAGCTAGGGTTTCGCAGCCTCTGCATTTGGAATTTTTGGGGTTCATAAAGGTCCCTTGTATTTCGGGTCAACATTTTAATACCCTACACTACACACCTAAAATGTTCGGTGTTACAGTGCCTGTATACACAGCTCTCAAGGGTTTGATGGACTACATAATCAGAAGGGGGACAGTTCGAGTTCTTGCACATTTGGTGTAATAAGTTATGGGTTTTACTTCAGAGGCAGGTTCGAGACCATTGATCTGGAGGCTTGAAAGGTTCTGAGGTCGAGCGTTTGGTACTAAACACTCTGGAAAGTTTGGTGTTAGAGTGCCTGAGTGCTTTTAAAGACGAGGGTATGATTGCCTACACGCTGAGACGATTGAAAGTTCAATACACAGACATGTTTGTAAGGTTCGGAGGCTCGAGTCTCCCTATAATGCGGAGGTCAGGTGGTTGATACGCTACACACTGGAAGGTTCAGTGTTCAGGTTCCTTTATACTTCAGAGGTCAAGGATTGAGAGCTCGAGGGGATCGATACGCTACAAGCTTTGAAGGTATGGTCTTCGTGTGCTTATATACTTCGGATGTCGAGGATTCTGTATACTGAACACTTGCAAGGTTTCGGATGGAAGCTTCTCGATGTCTTGCATATTAGTGTTGACGCCCTAAATGCTTGGAGGGTTTTGTGTTGAAGTCTAACACATTTACCATAAGTCACAGGTTTTACTTAGAAAGTCAGGGTTTCAATACCCTATGCTCCTGAAGAGATTGGGGTTTGCGTTGCAATATATTTAGTTTGAAAGTTCATCTAGGGTTCCGTATTTACACACGTGGGAAGATCAGGGTTTGAGTTCTGTAAACATTGTAGGTTGAGCGTTCTGTACCAGGCATATGCTCAGAAGGATGGGGGGTTCATGCCCTGGCACATTCAGTAAGTCACTGGTTCGAGTTGTTGCTCACTATATACCACGAAGTGTTTCCCATGTATTTACTATGAAGCCCTATTCGTATGCGAAATGCACAACCTCACAGACAGAAGAACATGCTTTGGAAGTAGCCAGAGAATGCTGACGCATTAACTGATTCTTGTGCATCTCCCACAGTATGCATTTTCAAGGAGGCAAACCCATTTGGGCTAAATTTAGTTTGGATTGAAGTTTCCTGCAAATAATACTACTCCAATCACCTGTATAAACAGCTTTGAAGTAGCACTGCAAGACAGCAATGCTGGGCTTCGCATGAAAACAAAAAGGCAATAGCCATGAGCCAACAAAAGCCGAAGAAACAGTGGCACAGGTGCTTGTGTTTTCAGGTAGCTCATCTTAACTGCAAATAAATGAAGCAAGAACTCTTCGGATGTGGTTGGACAAGGTTGTAAGGTTACGAGGGATTTTACTTGTGTTGCATGGTAACCGTGGGGGGTGTTCCCATTTGTTATAGGCAACAAATCTCTATTACAAAAACTAATAGTGTGGATTATTTGGTGCAACAAAAGTATGTACCTTCTGTAGCAACAAAAATATTTTTCTTCCTTCTAGGATTGGCTAATCAGAAGCTTTATGAGGTAGGCTGTAATGTACGTGTCCTGTTTTTTAGCTGCCGTTCGGTACACAACACAAAATTAACAGTTCAACATATGTAGCCACGCGTTTTTAACACTGGCAATGAAGAGCAGTTCCCTTTGCCGTAACAAGATCTTAAATATTCTTTTTGTTTAATCATAGCTATGTGGTTTTGAGCTATTCTGGTATTCTTACTATTAAACCACCAATGACATCAATAATAGGAGAAAGAGTCCTGTAAGCTTTGCAAACTGGAAAAATGCACTTGGAAAGATGCACTTAAAACAGGCACTCTCCCTTCGGCAGTATTTGGCAGTAGTGCCACTGTAGTATGTATAGCATGGTATAATACTCAGAGGCATGTTAATGTCACTTGCTCTAGCTACACTAATGTGCTTTCTCAAGGACTACATTACATGCATTTCAGAGGTCACACCATAAGGTAGACAATATGTACATGTGTCATAAACTACTGTACCTGAGTGTCCTGTATACGTTGGCATCTTAACTTTTCTAAGACACTGGTCTTGATAAAATATAGATTTCCTGCATGTTGTGCCATGCTTGTGCACAGCGTCATATGTACGTATGTCTCAGGAGATGTCTGCAGTTTTTGTTAAAGAGCTTCTCTATTTTCCATTTAGTCGCACAAAAAGTGTACTCTTGCATTCATGTGTTTCTCTATTCCAGCCATATAGTGGGAAATTATGAACTTACGTCCATACAAAAGCAAGCTCACTGCTTTCACCAAGAATGACTGGTGTTGCACTTTTAATGTCACTACTGTAAATAACTCTATCTACAGGTTATGTAGTCGATTGAAGTGTCTCATTTCCTAACACATTGTGGTACATGTGTGCCAATAACGATGCATGCTGTTCCAATCACCAGTGACGAATAACATACTTGGGTCAAACTGTGGCATAGCGCTATCTCGCACAGACGAGGAAGAGACTACAGGACAAGTGCTAACTTTCAACTGATTGTCCTGTTGTCTAATTCCTCATCTGTGTGGGTTGGCTCTATGCCACAGTGTGACACATATAACCATCTAGTCCAAAAAACCACGTTGACAAACATACTTGTGCTTTTGTTATCATTTGGAAGCTCGCTCTTGAAGATCCCAAACTTGTAGAAATTCAGTGGCTTACACCCCTAGCACTAATGTGAATGTCACGATTTGATTTATCACTCTTGATGCATGACATCAAGTAGCCAACTTTGAAACATGGAAGTGTGAACAAAATTTACCACTGAGCTCTACCTTTCTGAAGTTCGTGACTCTTTGCGCATGTTTATATACTTCTGAAACTACATAGGTACGCAGTGAGAGACAGAGGGAGAATAAAAAAAGGCAAAAGAAATATCGAGGGACCAGCCAGATAGCACTGATTTGTGGCCCCACGTTGCTTGAGGAGAAAGTGGGCAGAAAAAGAATAAGGAAATAGCGAATGAAAGAACGAGTGATGTGTGCAAGCATACCTTGCAGCATTCATTACAGATTGACAAACTCTCACAGAGCTAGGTTCTTTTGAAAAATTGCAATTGCTGGTGCTCTTGCATGATGCTTGAGATGTACACATTTGCATGCTGTATGACAAAAAGGGCCCCTTTTTAAATGAGGAGTTTGGAGAAGCAACAAATGATTTATTAGAATGCAGATCATTGGCTACAAGGAAACACATGTGTAACACAAAGAGTGTGACAGAGTAATGGCTGTTCACATGCACGATTTGATGCATGCGTTGAGAGAGTTAAGACTTTAGTGGATCAGCTGACCTCTGAATGAGGAAGCATGGAAGAACCATCTACAATATTGAAAAATGTGCAACACTATATCGCAGAAGCCACAATAGGCCTCGAGCCTTTACGCAAGCCTCGAGCCTTCTCTCTTCCATACAATTAACCACAGTGGTTCATTGTAGTAATAGCAAACGTGCTATTGTGTTATGGCAATAAAATTTTAATGCAAAGTAATGCAAAAGTAATTGATTACATTTCTGTAATTGCTCAATTAGTTTTCAGGGGCTGTAATTGACCACTGCAATTTGAAGGAACTAACTGTAAGTGTAATCGGTTACTTATTTTCTGTAACGTGTACAAATGTGGTATGAATACCTCTCGAAAAAATTCAAAATTCTCTATCCTTGGTCAAACAACCTCGTTTTATGTAGCCCAAATTTCTTAATCTCCTTACACTTCATTTTCTGAGTTCCTTGCTTGCATTCAATTCGGCACCCTTTGCATTACATAGGACACAGCTCTCCTCTAAACTGATGTCTTTATTATGTCGCATCCCTATAGTCCCCAGACCTTTAAATTATCAGTTTAACAACCTTAATTTCCTTCGTCGAGCTCAATCCAGTTAAAAAAAACAATTGGAACCATTTGGAAATATCAATGGGTCCAAATGGTAATGGTGATTTCCAATTGGGCTAGTGGTATCCCCAACAGGACCATTTGGAATTTTCAAATTGTTCAAGAGGATGCACCAACTTCCAATTTGGCCAAATGGGATCTCTAACTGGACCATTTGGAACAATTGAAATTACCAAATAGTATTACTTGAACCAATTGGAAGCTCACTTCCAACTGGGCCAAATGAAATTCCCAACTGGGCCATTGGATCAACGGGAATTGCCAAATGGAAACACTCGTCTTCAGTTGGGCCAAGCGGTTCCATTGGAAATTTGTGTGCAAAATTTGATCAACGAATTTGAGCTATCGAGCGCTTCGACTTCGTTTACTTGCGAAGTGTTGAAAAATAGCACCAATTGGTTGCATTGATTTTAATGGTGTGAAGAAAAGATGCGCATTTCACAGCCATGATATGAAGTGAACCGTATGAATGGACTGCAAAAAATATCGCTTGGAGAAAGCGAACTTTTATTCGACGTTTCCAGTAGATCTGCGCACGACCGACACGAAATCTACTGGCCGTTTGGTCATAGTGGGCTGTTGTGCAACTAGCTAATGTTTAAAGCACATACGGTTACTTCCCTGCGAGAAGGGTGCTTTTCTTATCAACATTCGTAATTAGATCTGCCCCGATTGGAGTGCAGCGAACTTTGCGCCGCCTCGACGAACACCATAGAGCGGCATTTTTGTTAACAGCAACAGTCGCATCTGAGTAGGTTTAGTCTCGTATATTTTATTTACGTTTTCCGATACAAATGCACAATAATAACGTGCTTTATAATATGAATATTATATTAAAAAGTAAGCTGCATTTTTTTTGCAGGTAACAGCATTACAGACGGCGGTCAAATATTATTGACCGCACATTAGATTCGCACATAGCGGTTAGTCATAGTTCTCTTTCCATGTGTGCCTGCGGCATGCATGCTCCAAAGTGCAGCATGTTTGCTTGAAAAACATTGCTGACATTAAGATGTGACATTTATTTTTAGTCACTTTTATCTGTGGAAAGTGTTACAAGTCAAGATGAGCATGTTCGAGTGGTTTTTGGTGCTGTATTGGTTGTACCATGCGGGGATCACTTCGTCAGCGTCTATCGAGGGTCACCGCGGTTTCCTCAGCTCTTACATATTTACACTTACATATTTACAACTTACATATTTACAGTATAAGCACCCGTTTTTCCCGAGTGTTTGTGTTCTTTATCATATACATTGTATCATTGCACGTCGCTGCAGTATGCGATGAAATGCGCGAAGTACATGCCGGTTTGTGTAAGCATCCTTTCTGTAATGCTTGTGCTTTATGGCGCACATGCGTCTTTGCACCAAGCTCTAGCGAATATGTGCAAGTGAGTTCATTGGACGTCTAGTCATAGTAGTATTGAATGAAAAATAATCGGTTGCCTTAGATAGTTTTCCTAAAGCATAAACTGTGCGAGTGCTTGTCAGACTGGGCTAAATGGTGGCATTATAACGCTGTACTGCTAGACACTAATGGGTTCATGCCACCCATGTTATTTGGTAAAACTATACGTTTGCTGTAATTGCACACGTTTGATGAGTCATTATTGCCTTAATTTATTTCAGGTGGTGTACAAGGATACACGCAAGCACATGGTTCATCTAAGGATATTTTCCAATTATAACAACACCTGCTGCACGTGTTCAAATAAATTCTTAATTTCCCCACCATTCTGCCTTCGCTGTGTGCAGTTCGCTTGACCAGCAGAACCAATTGGCCCAAATGGTTATGTACTGACTGCACCATTTGACCCAATTGGAATACAACCGATTGGTTCAACTGTAATACAACCAACTGCCCCAACTGAAATACATACGATTGGTCTAATTAGAATACAACCAACTGGTCCAATTGGAATACAAACGATTGGTCCAATTGGAATACAACCAACTGGTCCAATTGGAATACAGCCGATTGGCCCAATTGGTTATGTGCTACGACCCAAATGGCATACAACCAATTGACCCAAATGACCCAATTGTGTACTAATTCACAAATGGAACCAATTGAACCAAGTGGAAATTTTCCAATTGGTTCCAATTGTTTTTTTCTGCTGGGAATCGTGCAGATATTTAGCTGCAGTCATTTTGCAGAGAGTGTCGATTAGCCAATTTCTATCTCTTGACATTGTGCACCTTGCTTTCTGGTTTAGTTCAATCACTTGCTGCAGGCCTTATTTATTTATTTGTTTATTTTGTAATATCTTAAACTGAATTGTGACACAAAAAAAGTAAACTGTTTTCAAGCTGAGTACCATAATGCATTTCCTCTCCATTTTTGCGTGTGCGATCGAGTGTGTAGCCCGATAAAACATAGAGACAGCAGTGTAATAACTAGTTCAACAAAAAAAAAGGGAAATTAAAAATTGAGTGGATGCTCGAACCAACGACAGGCGAGGTCACTGTTTCACAACTACGCCACAAACCAACTGGCAATATGCAGCCTTAATATAAATAAAACTTCACTCAACACATTTGCTGTTTTCGAGCACGACATGCGATTGTATTCACAATTGTGAGCACACATTTGGCGATCGTATCTCGTCTGGCGACGGCCGCTTTTCTCGTCTTTTTTCACAGTCGGTTGTCGTGACACCATCAAGCTTTATTTGTCATCACTGCAGCTACTCGCTTTTGGTGAAGCTGTTGCAGTTGAAAATAAATACAGTGTAGCTCAGGCATCAGCTTGAGCAGCTGAAGCTTGTTCCTCAAGGCTCTTTTGCGATTTAAGTCGGTCGTCGCGCGAGATCAGAGTGCTTCGTGCGCAGTCTGTGTTCCACTCTAATTTGAGACGCACTAGTCGTTATATTGCTCGATCGCTAATTCAGCATGGGACATCGACCAATTGCCTAAGCGAACTAAGAATTCCATCGCACATACAGGACAGTCTCATTACGCAGCGGCCAAACCAGCTGATCACGAAAGTTTGCTTCCTTTTGCTTCGATGAAACGAAATGCCTGTCTCGTGTAAAAGCGTTACTACTTTGTACTCGTCCTGTAATTTATTGAGAACGTCCACACAACTAATGTAGAGCTTTGCTTCGGCGTAAAACATCACAGAGAGAAACGTCAAGCCGCACTACTGCGTCCGTGCTGGCAGAAACCTGTCGTCTGCTAGAACAACAACAAAAAAAAACGCGAAAATTCGCTACAAGATTACTTGGATTGAGCCGTATAAATTATTATTCAAGATAAGTAAACCTCGTTATATTTTTTTTATTATTTTGTGAAATAACATGCATGTAGTGCTGATAATTTTAAAGACTTTTTTTTTCATGAAAACAACGTAAGCCAAAGCCATCCACAGCCAAAGCCAAATGTTATTTCTTTTTGTTCAGCGTGGCGACTTGCGTCCACAGGAACATCAACGCAAAACGTATTAGTTTCGAGTGAGAAACCACCGTACTTCGTTTGTGCGGTGCTTAAAGATTGTGCGCGATTCCCGCGGTTCTTCGAGCACCGGTCAAGGTCGAGTCGTTCAAGGAATCAACGGAATTAGCCTCCGCATGTGGTGGCCGACCTCCATGGCTGACAGTGAGAAATTAAGGGTACGTGGCTCATGATATTGTTCAGTGTGTGCAACTTAGCGCAAGGCTGTGTTACCGCACTCGGGCGATGTGTCGTAGAGACGCAGCCTTACGCACCTTTGTGAGTGACGAACATAATCGAGAGTTTTAGAATACCGTACGTAAAGCTTGCGGGCGTTGTGGATGTCACCTAACTGGAGCCCGCAACAGGTTGGCGTACGATGCATGTGCAACGCTAACGTAAAGCTTTTGCATACGCTATTTTAAAATTCTCTAATAAGCAGAACCACTGCGCATTGACACGACCTTACGGGAGTAAATTTGTGACGACTGCGAGAACATGGACGTGTATAATCATCGATTTTTATTACGTGCATTGTAGCGGTCAGGACTCAAACGGCACTTGTGTTGCATCGTTGTTGAACAGTGCAGCGCCGTTTATTGTTTGTCAGCATCGCGCTCAGGTTCGTGTGGGATAAAAGTTGTAAATTGGCTCATTCCAGGTTACCTAGCGTCGAATTGTTGATAAGGTGGAATTCATGAAGTATTTGTTATGCTGTTAGACTCTGGCTTGGGTTAGTTAAATGAGATGTGCTCATTCGTGCCGTGACGGCTGCTTGGCATCTCTATTTAGTTTGCATGCACATGCTTGGTGAGTAAAGGAAGCAGATGGCAGCTCAGGAATGAAAGAAAACATGGCAATGCTGCTTGAAGTGGGTGCCTTCTGCCTCAAATTTATCGACCCATCATTGTGTACTGTGTTGCCCACTAAGCTTGTGTTTTGGTTTATATTTGTGCCTTGGCACTTCAACAGCAATGTATTCGGGAATGTGTTGCGTTGTTTCAAAGATGCACTCTCAATTTCTTAGCAGGCGTGACTGAGCAAACACCTCATCGCAATAATAAAGACAAAACATATCTGATGCTTTGGCTTTCAGCATTGGATGACACAAAGGGATTGCTCATTTCATCATTTATTATTTAATGTCTGCATAGTGGGCAAGTAAGTATCAAGCATGAGTACAGATCGAAGTAGGCAGTCAAGTCTGCATGTTGCTTCTTAACCACAATAAACAGGCAGTTACCAATACAATAATTAGTCGTAGGACGTACGTGCAAAGCGGGAATAATCTGTCATATTGTTACGTTGTGGTGTGTATTCTTGCACAACGTGCAGGTTCTTTTTTAAAGACGATAGTCTTTCTTGGGATACTTCAACGCAGAAATTTTGGTCTGGCTGTCTGTCCGACGTCCCCTGATTCAGCCACTCGGCCAAAGTTAAACCACTTTCTGAACGCCCAGCCATCTTGAACTGGTGTTTGCGTTCCTACTTGTGAACATTTTCGATTAAAAAGCAAATACTACACATATCTGAGGCGCGACATTAATATGTAAGTATCAGGACGTGTGTTTCTTTATTAGAAAAAACATAGATACGTAATTCCAAAGACCCTAGTATTTTTTAGGCGGCGCTGAAAATGCGACGCTGTGCACGAGCTGCGACGCTCTGCACGAAAAAATCACAGCATATCCAGGAAGTGAATGATGGTGAGTGGGCGAAGCTCGGAGGGATCATTCGGGTAACCGTGAATCCCCCCCGTACATTGCCCACTCGATCATGCAAAGACGTGACAACACGTGTCACGTCTTTGCATGATCCTGGGTGTTCGATCGTGAGCTGGGCACGAGCGTCGCCGACTTGTTTTTCGGGCGCTCCCAGCCTCAGCGACAACGCCAGTTCGCGTTCCACGACAGAGGAAGACGATGCCACCTACTCAGACGCCGAAGTCCACACCAGTGCTCGACGCAACGCCTCGCCTCCGCATGCATCGCCACAGAACGCTGCTGTGAGTTGTGAAAGCCACGCGTCCTTGGCTATGGGTTGTGCCGCCGTGAGTACCGGAGCCGCCTCATGCTCCGCGACGCGATGCTCGACTCCGAGTGCCGCGTCGGCCCGACGATCCCAATTATAACAGCGCCATCTATCCTCTTTAATGGTCAACTATACGAAAACCGCTAACGCCATCTAGTGATATTATTTCCAAGTTCATATACACAGAACGCCATCCAGTGAGCAATTCTTAAAACTAGAGCTGGCTACATACTACATACTACTACTACTACTACTACTACTACAGAGGAGGGAACGACCCACACCCTAAGGAGCTTCGCCCCTAAAAGCCATGTGCCGACGAGAAGGTGCTGCCGCTGACAGTGGCCCTTGGTTCAGCACAAGCTCATGTTTTTCGATGGCGTCCGTATCTCGCGCCGCGCCTCTATTTTATCAGGTGCGGTCGATTCAACATAGAGTAGGCGTTGTCTGAGGCAAGGCAAAATGGCCGGCACACGACTATCGTCTTTTGACGACATTTGCAGCGAAGCACGCAGATACGCAGCCAATTTTTATTTTTGGAATGTCCGAGGCGTCACCTCAGGACACTCCCCAAAGGACGAGACCACTTGATAACAACATTTAATAAACACCCTAACACCAGGACACATAACACGAACAAAGACAGAAAATTACAGTGCAGAAATACGCGACCCGAAACCTGAGCAAAGTCACTAAAAAGGTTTAAACTCCATGCTTAGTTCTAAACACTCGATTCTGGGATACTCAGTTCATGACGGACCGTTGCTCGCGGAGAGGAGGAAAACACGCGGATATGTTCACCAACGTCATCGAAGACGAAGCCTTGGAGTGAATCACGGAAGTCGACGAGGGATGCCCTTGCCGTACGCATTGAGCGGTTCGAGGCTCTACTGAATGCAGCCGCCTTCCTAGACTACCAGTTGACGTTAGAGTCGAAGCGCTGGCTCCGAGGATGGGTTCCGGCTGGACAGCCTTGTCCGAGCTCGAGCCCAAAGCCCGACGGCTCAGACCTGTCCACGGGCACAGGAACATCGGCCCAACAGCAGCACACAAGCGACCCACGGCCAGGAGCAGCAGGGACCCACGAGGTCGCTCAGGTCGACTGCGGTCGGCGCGTTGGCTCGGGTCCGAAACACGACGGCCGAGACGCGTGGCCTGTCTTCTCTTCCTGCTCCACTGCCACCTTCCCCTCCTTCTTCCTCCCCCCGCGTGCTTTCGAAAAACCGCCGTGGCTCTCTCCAATTGGCGTTTCCTTCATTTATTCTTTCAGCTCCTTCGGGCCCATGCAGGTTTCCTCTTCGTTGCCTTCCATCTAATGTCACGGCGCGCACTTCACCACACCGTGTTTGGGAGTCCAATCGGCCTCTACATACTTTGGGGAAGGCACCCGGCAGCTTGATTCCCTCCTCACATTTAACGAAATGTGTCGACACTACCCATTGGCCAGGCGTAGGTTCCCGCTCCCGCACCCGCGACTCTCGAGGTCCCAGTCAGTCACTTTAAGAATGTTACAAACGGGCACTTACCCGTCGCCCTTACTGTATAGTAAGTTTATTGACAGCATAAAGCCCCACTGCCCTCACTGCGACGAGAGACGCTGCTCATTATCCCATATGCTTTGGCAATGCACGGCGCTGCGCGATAGCGAGCCTCTCAGCACAGAGGACGCCTGGAAGGACGGCAATCACCAGCTCGGACCGGGAGGTCCAAATCCGGGCTGTCCAGAGGGCCCGCAGTGTGGCGGAGGGGCTTGCCCTTCCTGTCCCCACGTGGGTGCTGCCCGCAGCTGACCATCCCTCTTGAGGGGAATCGTCTCCTCAGGACATTTTATAAATGAAGTTCATTGACTGACTGACTGACACATTTCGCTCGGACATAGCATGCGCCAAACAAATGCAAATGTCTCAGCCTTGCAGATTATAAGGTGATTTCATATAGAACTACGTTTTGCTTAGTAAGTATGTAGCTTGCTAACATAGGCGTGCGCAGGGTTCCCCCTTCAGGGGGGGGGGCGAAGGTTCGTCGCAGCACCCCCCTCCCTGCTATGTCAATGTATGGGGCTGTATTTGCTCCCCCCCTCCCGAGTTTCAGCGCCCCCCCCCCCCTATTATGTCAATGTATTGGGCTGATTTTGCGCCCCCCCCCCTCATGGGTGACTAGAGGGGGGCGGCGATCCCCTCTGCCCCCCTTGTGCGCACGCCTATGCTTGCTTCTACGTCACAGCTCCCACCCTGCTGCAAGCAACTTGTGAGGGTGAGTATAGTTGTTTGGTCTGAAGTGAATGATAGCACATGCGGCATGGACCAAGAGCGAACGACACGATCGCTGTCTAACAGTGTTTTTCTTTAGTATTGTGCCAAGGCAACATATGGAAACAAAAACCGCCAGCCCCACAGGCAAAAGACCACGGAATAAAATGTAAACAAAGATGATGAAAGCAGCTTTTTAGTTGAGATTAAAACATTTGTAATCTCGAGACACACCTAAAAAGAACCTTCTAGGTATGTGATTTCCCTTCTCCTTCGAGGTATCGGAGCTGTGTTCTTGCATGAAAAACCATCTTTTTTTTATTGTGTATGCTTCCTCTATCAGCTGCATGCTTTCTTGACAATGTCTGCCCAAAGGCCTCCATGTGTGAAAGCGAGTGAGCTCCTGCAGGCTGCACAATGAAGAGCCAATTGCTCCCCTGCTTCTGGTGTAGATTGTTCTTGTGTTCTCCGAGATGTGTTGAGGCATTGACCGTTCTCGCTGATGTACGTTTTTCTACAGGTCAAGAGAACATTGTACATGACACTCGCAGTACACTCGACAAAAGGATCCTTGTATTTTGTGCTGCGCAGGGCCTTTTTGGGTCTTTCCAGATTCACGAGTCTGCAGATTCAACCTAACTTGTTCGGTGCTGAAAGTGTGACCGGAACTTAAAACGCGACAGGAACACCGGGCACATTGCAACTGTCTTGAGTCCATGCGATACGCGATGTACACAGGGGATGACTTGTTTTCGTCCAGTCACATGGACCCGCCTGGGTTGCATTGTCTTCCAGAGGGAGCTCTACAGCGCCTCCCCATAGAGTCACTGCAAAAATTTCAGAGTATCACACCTGTTTGCCGCGCGCCGCCGCCGATGCGATTGGCTTACTCACACCACATGGCCTCCCACTGCCATATACCTTCCAAGCGCTATGGGCGCGCGCGCGTTGAATGCACAGCGTGATTGAGCTTTTAACAATATCAACGGTCCTAGGAGTATTTCGTCTCTTTTCTAATGTGCCATGCAGATGGAAGGAAGTATGGTGCTGAACGTGGTCTGGTTGTGCTTTTTTTAGATGCGAAGCATCTTATGCTCGGGGCTATGTCCGTCCCTCCCGCGTCCCCCGTCCGGCGTCCCGCGTCCGGCCACTTTCATGAAGTAGGGAAGCACCCATTATGCGAAACAGAACACTGTAGTAATATGAAGGCCGTCAACCCTACCACAGTCATCAGAGTCACGGCCGAGAGCACAGAGAGGCTGCTTAGCAATGGCTAGGCAGGTGGTATGTGTCGCCCAGGTTGACCCCATTCCTTGAGTCATGGCCGAGAGCACAGAGAGGCTGCTTAGCAATGGCTAGGCAGGTGGTGTCTGTCGCCCAGGTTGACCCAATTCCTTAATCTTGCTTGCATGTGTTTGGAGGGGGCTTAGTCCGTCCCTCCTTCCCGCGTCCCACACCACCACATCGCATGCGCGTCCCCTCCCTTCTCTCTCCTACGCTCACCCCCCTTTCTCTCCTCTATGAATCCTCTACTCCAAGGAGCAGCCCCCCGCGTCCCACACCCCCCCACAGCGCATGCGCGTCCCCTCACCTATGCTCTCCTAGGCTCAACCCCTCCCTCTCTCCTCTAGGAATCATCTACTCTACGGAGCGTCGCCCGCGTCCCACATCCCCACAGCGCATGCGCGTCCTCTCCCCCCCTCTTTCCTCTAGGAATCCTCTACTCCACGGAGCGGCTCCGGCGTCCCACATCCCCACAGCGCATGCGCGTCCTCTCCCGCTCTGTCCTCTAGGGATCATCTACTCTACGGAGCGGGTTCCGCGTCCCATACCCCCCACAGCGCATGCGCATCCCCTGTCTCTCTCCTCTCCTACGGTTCCCCCCCCGTTCTCTCTAAAAATCCTCTACGGAGCGGCGCGCGACAGGTGGTGCGACAGCTGCATACTCCGCTGGGTGCACCACGGTAGTTCCTCGGTATAAAAATGACGGAGCGCGCCTCATTCTCTCTCCTGTGCAGCGCCGCGATGAGCGCCCGGGCCGCCGCCGCGAAACTAGAGCGGCGACGTTTCTCCCGCTCAAGCTAACCATCTCGCCGCTGCTTCGCATCCACACATGGTTCCCTTTAGCGGGAGATGGGGAAGTTTTTCATTCCATGCGGGAAAACGAAGAATGGCATCCTACATGACTGCATAGATTTGGCCGCAAAGAATTCACCCCCTTGAAGAACACTCGTTTCTGCAATGACCTACGTGAAGTTTGCTGGAAAAGCTTACACGCGACAGGGTACTTCACCTAATCCGTTCGCTCTGCTCAGTGATTAAAAAGAACGCACTACATACCCTTCCATTTGATGGGCTCTTTATATCTGTATCTTTCGAACAGACTGTGCATACATTTGAGTAAACGTGTAACGTTTACTCGAAAGAATACCTGTTTATTGGTAGACCTTGAAGTTAATTGTGAGGTGATAATTTGCCATGTCGCAGTACACAAGCCGGACTGATACATTGGTCGTAGGAAATGGTATTATAGGTTGTTATTAAGCTTATTTATTGCAAAAAAAAATCATGCTAATCGTTGCATTCCGCCGAGCGTATCCTTACAATATGGTTCATTCGGTGAGAATGGTCACAATAAAAACGAGTATTATGTATTTTGGCTGTGAATTACACTCATTCTTGGGCCAGTTAGAACAGGTGAATATATGGCATAAAAATAGAACGTGAATTTCGCAGTCTGAGCTTTTTTTTCCTTATTGTCTTATTGTATAGCTAGCCTTCTCACGTACTCCAACTGCTCAGATAAACGTGTAACAGACATTCTTTCTTATGAGGATTTGTTGCTGGGCTTGTTGCGTCGCGACACTTTCAGTGCATCATGTACGTGTTTCAACTGAGACACGGTCTTTCTTGAACATACACTTAAAAATTTTCTGGGCTATGCTATTTCTGACCAAAAAGCTAAAAGGTACTGTGTAGAGAAAGCTTTAATAAGCGTGCATGACGAAAAGAAAGTTGAAATTGAATCGCACCTACCGCTGCTTATGTGCTGCCAACGTTAACAAGAAAACTTTTATCTTGGAACAGCAAAATCTCAAGAACACACTTCATCTCGTGTCAATTAAGTGCGGTCGGGCACTTTTTAATCGCCTATTTTTCTACGAATCAGTTAGGAAGTGACAGCACCTTCGCAATTAAAATATGGTAGTAGCTACCGCACACCACTCAGCCCGTACAATGGGCTGCTGGCGTTCCATACCGAGAAATAAATACATCGTGCACAGCTTCCAATTACCGTACATACACCACTCCTATTGCACATATCAATAAGCTGAACAGCAAGTAAGGTGAGTAAGCAAGGCATGATGCAGCGATCAGTCGAAGGATGAAATCGAGCACTTGAAGTGAACCAGAACACTGACTGCACATTCAGCAGATTGTAAAAGTTATCGCATACACTTCCGTACCTAGCGAACACACCCGTGACATGAAACGAGGCTGATGAAGCCATGAAGAGAGTGTGCAAGCACATGGCAACATTCGCCGCACATTACATTCACAATCACACCACTTACCGCGCCATCAATGCCGAGAGCAACACGGCATCACACTGTGAAGTGAACCTGAACAGCGACTGCACATTCAGCAGACTTCAAAGTGAGCACAAACATGCATGATTCACCTAGCGTCCAAGTAAATGGTGTCGTAAATGAAGTCACTGAGCACATACACCTCCTTACTTAGCGAACACACCTGTGACATGAATGGCGACTGATGGAGCCATGAAGAGAGTTTGCGTGCACATGGCGACATTCGCCGCACATTACATTGACAACCATGCCGCTTACCACGCAGTTCATTCATAACCATCGATGACTCGATATCACTTCTAATATCCTCTTGAAAAAAAACACACCCATATATCGCAGTTGAGGCAAGCATAACACGGCATAGAGGCGGAAAGATTAGTCTCGTCTCTATTCACGCTACCAATGCGCCGGACAGCCTAAAAGGGAAATAGCCGCCGCTGCACAATGTTGCCCGCGTGCAGGCTACCTTTGCGGTACTCTGAAATTTTTCCAGTGATTCTACCTCCGCAAGGTCTTCTAATAGCACGGTGGGGAAGCCCGCATCAGTCAGTTTTCTTATTTGAGTGTTGGAACTCGATTCAACTGTGTGATGACACAACTTTGAGAGGGTGTTCTTCAGGCCAGTAGACCCTATTTCCCACATGATGAGTGTTCTGTGGGAGGAACTTAAGGGAAGTAGACCTTTTTCTGAGCTTTGAGCATACCGCTGACAGATGCGGTCGTTGAGGAAGGTTAGGCTGGTGTCAAGGAACCTTAGCTTGCCTTCGAGAGAACTCAAGAGCAAATTATGCTTAGCTTGCCATTCATCGGAATCTTGCATGCTTGTGAGTGTAGAGTTGTCCAACACCCGTGTTTCAAAGAATGGTGAGCTAAGGTTCTGTAGCAGCATCACTGTCCGAAAGGAAGATAACGGTGGCTTGTGGGGAACAGATCGCAGCCTGAAGAAAAGCGAAGCAGGTGCGTGGCTCAACACACAAGCAGCCTGTGCGACGCTTTTTCCGGCTCTTATTCTGCCGACAAAGACGTGGGGAATAATTAAACTGCTTATATTACAATACAGTCATCGTAAGTGAAATGTCCCAGCCCAAAATTTGACCACAAGTGATTCCATTGCAAAAAATTGAGCTAGAAGTTAACTGTGTGGGAGCGATTTTAGGAAAGTATTTTCGGAATTAATGCGATAGCAATAAATTGCAATGTCATGTGAGGAACGGTAAGCAGCTCTAAACTTGCAGCGTACTCTTCAAGCAGAAAGGACGCACGAAAAGAACATTCACAGGATAAGCACGAACAAATATCTTCAGTAGAAAACAGCGTTACAAGACGGGACGAAGAAAGGACACAAACCACCGTGCTGACTAACAGCCAAATGTTCTTTATTCTACCAGTTCGCATATATATACCCCGCCACAATTTCAAGAAAACAGAAAATCAAAACAACAAAAAAGCTATGATCAGCCTGCGCAGAGGCAATAAAAAACGCTCAATCTGACAGAAATGTTATCTCCTTCGGAAGGAGTGAAATCGAGTGAAGATTTCGTGTCGTATGTGCATCATTTTTGCATTTCCGTTTCTAAACTGCTGATGTGGTGCACATTTGCAAAACGCACAACTTTTTCGTCTGAGCACTACCTGCCTGCTCATTTGAGCGTATCAATGGTACCTCCTCTTTATCACTTCACATGGTCAAATAAACGTTATGCTTAGCTCTTTTTATGCTGCTTCACAATCCTAGTTTATAACTTTTTAGAATAAGTGTAGATTTGCGCTATTTATGGTAACAAATTTATCCAACAATGAGACAATGGATCAGCAACAAAGTTTTCAGAGCAGGCCTAGCTCTCAACCAGTGGCATCGGTTGCCACCAAAGTGGTGGTGAACACGTTGCTGCGAAATCAGCACCCAAAGGTCTGCAAACACCATGAAATTCGGCAGACCTGTTCTTTTTTCTTCTTTCCTGCCCTTTAATGCAGCCATAGTATGTGAGAAGCCTGGTAATAAAAAGGCAAAACTTAGAGCTTTGGAACATACAAAAGTGGTGGCAGAAATTATAGATTCTTTTGTGGTTTTCGGTTTTTGCATGGTTTTGAGCTCGTTTCTCATCGTCCAGACTAATTTACCTTTTCAGGCAAAGTGAGTTTTCAGCTAAATTGTTTACACAGCATGTATATAAAAGTCAGTGTGTGTATACATATATATATGCATACTCACAGTCACTCTTTTATAAGAGGCACTGATGTAACGGGCAGTTCAATATAAGAGGCACCAGTATGCATACATTGCAATAGGATCGATAAGAAAATGGAATGTGGTACACTGCTTATAGACACCTCTTATAAAAGACTAGAATTGCTTCCCGGCTCATGCCTTTTATAAAGAGGTTCAACTGTGTGTGTGTGTGCGTGCGTGTGTGTGCGTGCATGTAGCGGTAAATATACTGGCATTTAGCATGTCAAAAAAAAGGCTCATTTATTTTTTCTTTGCGATTTCTTTCCGTCCAACTGTGCCGTTGACCGTACATTTCAGTCTTTGTACTAGGTGTCAAAAATTTCTACTTTCAAAGCATTGACCATGGCCTATTTCAGATGCTTTCCACATGGTGGAACGGGAGACCATTTCTTGCAAAGCTGAGTGGTGACGAATGCACAAACTGTTACTTGGCTGATCAGGCACCTGTTTGGCATGTCTATGGCATCTGCATGCAGGCGTCGGGCAGATGAAGGCAAGTAAATGGCAGCGCCAAAAGAAAGGGGCTCCCCACCCAAAGAAGGTGCCTTCCGGTTTGAACTTATTAAGTTACCGTTGTTCGTTGTGTACTGAAGTTTGTATTTGATTTGTATTTGTTTTCCAACGCTTTGACGACAATGTGTTTGACTTTTTTAAATTGTTTCCATGAGCTGCTCCTAAATTCTTTATGCTTTTGGCTCAGTAGGCATGGCTGAATAACAGTTAATCTCACTAATAATGCGAAAACATGTGTTGCTCAGTCTTGGATGACAGAGTACACGAAGTGATGGCGAATTTCACACCATTTATTGCTGTCAGGGCAGCGGGCAAATAGTAAGCGCAAGTTCGAATTGAAGCGATCCCGCTTCAAACTGAACTTGCGCTTACTATTTTCGTCTTTGCCGCAACCTTTGATGAACACCTTCGACGACTTGAAGCAGTATTTCAAGCAATCCAGTCATCAAGCCTCACCCTCAAGCCTGAAAAGTGCCGCTTCACGTATGAAAAACTCCAGTTCCACGGCCACGCTATCAGTAAATGTGGTTGATCTTTAAGAAACGCGCGAAAAAACCCCAACAGACAGGTAGGAAAGAGACATGACCTGTCCTACCTGTCTGTTGTGGTTTTTTCGTGCTTTTCTTAAAGATGAACTTCAACCAACTCGCCCAACTGTCCCTGCTAGTTCAGTAAATGTGGTGTTGATCCTGATCCTCAGTAGATGGCTGCCATCAACAACTTCCCGCAGCCTGCTGACAAGAAGGCAGCGCGCAGATTTCTTGATCTTTGGGTATATTACAGGCAGTTTGTCAAGGGTTTGTCCACCATCGCTGAGCCACCGACTATCTCACGAAGTCAGACGTTGCTTTCAAATGGGAAACGCGACAGCTCAAAGCTTTCCAAGAACTTTAATGACGCTTATAGTCGCTATCCATCCTGGCCCACTTTGGCGAAGATGTCGAAACTGAAATTCACCCTGATGCATGCAGTGCAGGATTCGCGCCGTGCTTGTACAGAGAGGGACAGTCTAAAAAGAGTCATTGCCTCGGCCATTTGGTCACTAACAAAAGCTGAAGTCAGCTATTCAGCGAGGAAAAAGGAATGCCTTGCCATGATTTGGGCCATGTCAAAGTTTCGCCCTCACCCGTACGGCAGACCTCTCAAAGTGGAGAGTGGCCATCACACCTTTTGTTAGCTGGCAAACCTAAAGGACCCTTCCGTCTATCTTGCATGCTGGGTTTCAGACTTCGATAATTTGACAGCACCGTGGTGTAAAAGTCGGGACGAAAAGACACTGATGCCGACTGCTTGTCACGCTCCCCCCATTAACGCCAACATTGTTCATTATGTGTGGACATGCCAAGTCTGTCCGCGACGCAGACAAGGTCAGTGGGTTTCTTTCATGCAACACAACCCTTCCAGCAGACCGGAATGGACTTGCTCGGGCCAATTTCGAATGTCGATGTCTGGTAACAAGTGGATTGTCTTCGCCATGGACTACCTCGCCCGCTACCCCGAAGCCAGGGTCCTGCTCAAAGGTACTGCCCCCGGGGTAGCAAAGTGCTTCGTTGAAAACACCCTACTGCGTCATGGTACCCCAAAAGGTCTAATCGCCGACAGATACGGCTTTATTTGCAGGCCTAAAGCAAACGATTTTGAAGTACAGCCACACAGCTCAACAACTGCTTGCCACCTGAACACAAATGGCCTCACCGAGCGTCTGAATAAAACCATCACCGATATGTTAGCATTGTTCGCTGACCAGGAACAGAAGAATTTGGGCGCTATCTTTCTGTGTGTAACTTTCACCTACAACATGGCAATACAAGGAGCCACACAGCTGACATCTTTCAAGCTGGTTTACAGAAGTCCTGCCACAATGCTCGACGCCATGGCACCCAGTGCCACTGATGAAGAAATCCTTGATGTCACCGCCTGCCTTCAGCGAGCAAAAGAAACCAGACAACTCACGTTTCCGTGCATCAAGTGCCAGCAAACGACGGACAGTCGTTTAGTTTTATGACGCCATGTTGAATACTAGCCCGGCAATCGTGTTTGGGTGTAAACGCTGATACGCCGATGTGGACTCGATAAGAAACTTCAGCGATAGTTCGGGGCCTACAGGGTGCTTCAGCATCTCAGCACTCTGGACTACAAGGTCGTACCAGACAAACTCACAGTGGCGCCTAGCATTACCTGAAGTTCGTGTTGTGTGCCTAAACCTCTTAGGGGACACTAAAGGGCAAAACGATTTTTAGCGTATTAAGTATAATTTCACAATCCCGAAAACACCACTCTTACCCCGACACGACGCTTGGTAAACGAGTTGTAGTAGTGGTAAACAACTTTATTAGGAAAGCCATTGGTTTCCTAAGCGGAGATGGCTGCAAGGCCGTGCCCGGTCGCCACCTCGTCAGCGCGTTTGATGATCCGGAGCTGGCAGTCCAGGCTTGTGGTCGCCAGGGTTCTCTACCAGGCCTCACTAGACGTTGACTGTCCTAGGAGGTCTGGTGGGGGGAGGGTCTTTGAAGCATCCCCAGATGATGTGGTCCAGGGTCGCGGTCTGTGTCTTGCAAAGGGTACAAGTAGATATGAAGAGGGCTGGGTAGATGTGTCGATAGATGTACGGGAATGGGAATGAGTGGGTTTGTAGCCGCCGCCAAGTGATTTGTTGAGCTTTGTTCAGTTGCGGGTGTGGAGGTGGTTTCGTTTGCCTTATTAGCTTGTAGTGCTACGTGATATCGTGAAAGGTGAGTGGGGTTCGTTTGCTTCTCCTTCGTGGTCCGAAGTCTGGTCCACCACTCGGCGTACGAGTCCTTGAGTTTGTCTGTGGGCGGCTTCGTTGCCCGGGTTGCCTGCGTGTCCCGGGACCCAGACGAGTCGGATAAAACTGGGATCTTCATCATCGGTGCTGCTGGTGGCGGTGTTGCCTGAGGTGCTGCATGTCACTTGGGGCAGATGGCGGAGGATGCGTGCCGTGGTTGGGGAGACCATGCCACGTGCAAATCGGATTATGGCAGATTTTGAGTCACTGATGACTGTTTCGAATCCGGCCATTGCAGCAAGGGCTATGGCGGCTTCTTCGGCGTCGGTTGGGTCTTGTGTACATATGGAGCCGGCACATATTGTGGTGGGCTCTTCATCGACTGGGGTTAAAACACGCGAAAAGAAAATGCGAGTGGAGATGCCACCTTGAGATTCCCGCACCAAACACCGTGACGTCATAGATTTTGAAGGCGTCTACTGAGTCCTAAGTAGCTTCTAATCGACAAAAATGAGGTGCATTGTCATCTGTGGGTGTCATAGACCTAGCATACGATGTTTCAGAATATTTCATCGAGCCAATGTCGCGAAAATACGAAAAATACATTTGGAATTTCTGACGTCACGCACGCAGATAGGGCGCCAAATTTAAAAATAAAACTGCAACCTTGATTTTCTCCGCTAATAATGAACTTATGAGAGTAAAACATATCGCATTAGAGTTCTCAGAGTGCAGTTTCTCAATCTAAACCAAGTCATTGTTTCACTTTAGTGACCCTTTAACCATTTTGGACAAGCTGAGCTCGTCTTTGCCAAATCGTGCCCAAACCGCGTGTGGCTCGTCTGCTTGAGATATATCTCAACATGAGCATTTTGAACAAGACTTGTTCATTTTCAAGCTAGCTCTTTTGTCGTTTCACATATGACAGCACTTCCTTGGACATTTATTTTAACCGCCTTGTCGCATTTTTCCTTGCTTTCTTTAGTGTTGTCCCTCCTTCGTGTATGCATATATTTTTTTCGCTTCGTGTACCGCTTTAAAGGGGCCCTGCAACACTTTTTGAGCATGGTCAGAAAACGCTGCCGATCGCTAGTCGAGGCTCCTGAAAACGCGCGAGCCAAATATTATAGCGCAGTACACGGCCTGGAATTCATAACAAATTCTCAAAGTCCGCTTAAAATTGATTTTTCTCCTCTCGACAAGTACGCTACAAGCTCGAAAATTACTCGTCACAGCCATGATCGTGGCGTACTCGGTCGTTACTGGGGCCGCCGCGGGAGGCCGCGACTTGTTTACGCGTGCGCGCGCGATCGCACTTCGGGACGAGAGAAGAGAGAATGGAATTGCAGCATGCTACAAATCTTTGTAACTCCGCTCGTACTGGATAAATCCTAATTTTTGCTGCAGTGAATTCACGAGGCAATAAGCTCCTTTAGTGAATTCATTCGATGGCTACTTGGAAAAGTGTTGTAGAGGACGATTTTTTTTCACAGGTGGGCAACACCACGCGTGCTTCTTGTATTTTCATCTAACCAACACGTTACACGTGTAACCACGGCCTTGCGTGCCACGCTGGCGTGTCAAACATTCCTGATTACAGTAAAAGCTCATTAATTCAGCCTCGATTAATTCAAACTTATAGTTAAATCGAACTGACGCCTTGGTCCCAGCACAGCCCTGTGTATTTCTATGAATGAAAACTCGATAATTTTGAATGTGTCGGTATCCATAACGTTTAATTCGAACTCTTAGCCCCTAGTTTTCGTCGCTCCCCGCAAAAGTCAGCCAACAGTGATGACGTGTTCCAAAACCAAACCATGCGAAATTTACTAGAGATGGAAAAAAAGTAAACAGCAGCATTTGTAGCTCTTGGGCAGGCTGCAAACGATGCTCATGGAGTTCCAGCAGGAGAAAAAGCTAGCAAATGCAAATCAGTAAACTTTGCCATACAAATAAGCATGTTTTGAATCGCAAAGAGTGTCATATATTTTGACATCAAGGCTCACTTTTGACATGAATACATGTCGCTGCTTGTTTCTGGCATATCACTAACTCGTCGAATAATTCTTTTTGCTGTTAAGCTCCATAAAGGGACTGTCTACCGTCCTTCATCGCTTTTCTGTTTTGTATCGCAATAAAAAGAGTACCGTCTGAGGTGCCCAACCTTGCAGTGGTTTCTCTGGTAAGTGAGTAGAATTTTTTAAAAGAGAATTTTTCGATCTGCGTTCGGTCTACTTCCAGTGGTGTGATGAGTGCCCACAACACTGGTTGGTGGAGGCCATGACGATTTCAGTGCCGGTGAAAGTCGAAAACTGAAACCGCGTGCGGTTTTTGCAGACTTCATCTAGTTTTGTTTAATAATAAACAAATACCATAGTGGTCGTTTAAAGCACGCAATTTGCCAGATAAAGTATTATTACCACGGTTTCTCCAGCTTTGTTTAGTCAGCCTGAAGAACCACCGCAGTCGAGCGGAAAGTTTGGTCTGTTCCAGCAACACTAGTACACCGGCGTTATGGAACAAACTGTAGTGACTCCACTCATGCCAAACGTGCTACTAAAACGAACATGAGACGTGCTTCACAAAAGAGCAGAAGGTCCCTGCATGCTGTCTTTCATTTACGTTTAAGTGTTCTGTGTTACATATATGCGATATGAGAGCCAGCATGGACGCCTTGGTGAAGCGAAACGTGATGGCAAAATCTTCAATGTAGAACCTCGGTGAATACTGGTGTGCACCTTACGCAGGGGGGACTCGCGCAACGTTACTAGAATACGTTGGGCTCACGGGCACGGTTCGAAAATTCCGTGAAGTCAGTTGCTATATTATGAGCTGCGCCGGACGCAGTGCTCGCGTTTCTCCGCCGCAGGTATGCAGGCAGGCGAACACGCCACCGGCAGCGCCACCAGGCGCCTCGCGTGAAAAAAAGCAAAAATTACTCTCTGGTGCAACCTAAAGCTGCTTCAAGTACGTAAAGTACAATGTCAAGTTATACGTGTTTGTTTTAAAGCAAAATGAGTCTGCCTGCGAGGATTTCTTGTCCTGCCACATTGAGCCACATCGCTGTTGTTTGACGCTAGCGGTCATGCTTTGTCGATTTTCAACATCAAATTAAAATTATAATTCCTTTTTTATGGGACAAAAGCATGCTCGTTGCCGCCGACGTGATGAAAGATCTCATTTTCGCCACAATAAGAAATTTTTTTTCCGAGCGGTGGACAGTCCCTTTAAGATCACCGGCCACAAACGTGTTGCAGCACTTAATTCATGATAACCAGTCCAGAGGTGGCTTCTTTGGGTTTGGCCTTTGCAGTGTGGCACGATATCGGCTAATTGTTACACCCACCCGCTAATTCGATCACTTTTGTACTCCTTCGAGTTCGAATTAACTAGCTTTTACTGTACTTTAGATTGTCCTGATAAGCTTGAGTGTGCAACGTGAACAGTTGAGTTTACTCTGGAACTAACGCGATCACCAACGCTAAGGCTGGAACCTTCAATGCCACATGTATAAATGCCAATGTGCCTTACTGCTGATTAGATTACCTGACGGCTGCCAACTGTTCTTGCTGCCATCAGCGTACAGCGTGAATGGCGTGCACCTTGAGTTTTCATTTTCCGGGCACACGTTTGCCCAAAAGAATTTCTTCTTACTGCAGCCTTCTCCATCACTACCAAGTGATATTTACTGGCATAAATATCCTAAATATAGAGGCAGCTAAGTATTTATGCAGTTGAGTTTCCTTTATGCCACATTGTTGAACATTCGTCATCTGTGAGCCTTAAACCTTAGCAGAAAGTGCAATGAACAAAATGGTACATCTAATGACATCTTCGGCTGAGGCACACTGGCACCGTAAGGGTAGAAGGAAAGTTACGTCAAACACTGCCCGAGTGCCACGCTCCGCTACGGGTCAGACAAACGTGTTAACCACCAAACTTGAATCCGCGACAGTAGCGCCGTCTGCGAGAGACACTATTTAGCAGACGACAACTTCCAGCGTCCAATTCGTACTGAGAATAACAGCGCAAACGATGGAAAACTAGAGAACGAGAGACGCTTGCGCGACGCTACGTGTCGATTATGTGCGCATCTGTTGCCCAGGCGGTTGTGCAGCGTCAGTTTTGCGCCAACTCGACGAGAGTTGCTGTAACTTTTGCATCGCGTCACTAGCCTGTGAAATCCCAACAGGCAAAAGTAGCCTTGTGCGAGCATGGCCGGACGATGTAAGCTCACGCACGTTTTTCCTCCTGTCCGGCCGTGTCCTCTACACTGTTAAAACGTCGCCGCGTCGTCTGCTAGCGAGCGCAGAACCATGGCATCGTACCGCACTCCACTGTCATCTCTATGGTGGCGCGGTGGCGTGCAGTCATGTCGTTGCCAGCCCAGCCGAACTTGCGGCACCACACTAGTGGACTGAAAACGCCACCGGTGCCACCAGCCGAAATGCCGCAGCATTTTTCTGAGGGGTCCCCTATGTGCTAAGTGCATCCTTCAGGACATAAAGCTTTTTCAGTCCATCATAACTCGACCTTGAAATGTTTTGATGCTACCTTTTCTGTACCCAAGCAGCATTGAAATTGTTGGTTTATGCCATGACTGACTTCTGAACTGGTCAATATGACTAATATGCATTGTGTTCATACCATTAAACCTGTTCATGGCTACTGAAAGATACTGCAGTCGAGTTCTCTCACACAGATCATATGGAAAATGTTCTTGATGTGGTAGGTGCTATTCTGATCGTGCATGAAAAGTATGCTGAAAGTCCCAAATGACAAATTCGTACTCTTTATTCTTATGAGGGGTGGATATACGAACAGTTTAACATGTTGTGTACGGCATAAATGACATAGCATGCAGACAACTGAACTAGGGGTTAAAGCAGATAATATTCAGATTTAAATTATTGCCTGAGTTTGATGTTTAGAAAAAAAGCCAGGAAGACTGAGAAGTAAATGAAATGACTGCATTTAGCACATTTAGGCATAATTAGCTTATTCGGTTGTCTTAAGAGTGCAAACTATTCTGTGATGCTTTCATTTTATGTTTATCATGAAGTGCACGGTCACATGATATAACAAATTTTAGGGCATTAATGGTTCACCTTATTGTGCAGCTCTATACCATATCTACGTGGGTGCTGTGCCAGCAGAGGATGCAGCAAAAGAAGTTAAGGCTGTGCGGGATAACCTCTCGCAGAGACTTGGTGACATACTGAGGAAGGGTGCTCAATAAATGTGCCTTTCTTGTGGAAGACACTCTTCCGCTATTCCCTTTGTCTTTTATTGCTCCAGGTAAACCTGTTTTACACATGTATGTCGCACTGTATTTGTGGCAATAGCAACCGTTCCATACCTGAAACTACATTAGCAGAATGATATGATACATGAAAACTGAATTCGGTTCACGTGACCAGAAACAGACAGAAAAACGAGGTTGTTTTCAAGTAACTTTTTTCAAGTACGTGTTTATTGCCATGCAGCTACAGTTTATGACTCAATTCGAGTGGTTGACAAGCATGCAGCATTGTTGTATTCTTTTTCGTGTTGAACGCATATTTATTTTACTTGGAAAATCATAAACTCTCGTGCAGATTTCCACTTCGGTGGTGCTTTTTGCATGAAAATGTAAGAATTGCAAATGTGAATTGAATATTTAAATTCACTGAATGTTTTCCTTAATATGTACAAATATGCTGATGCTTGAAACCATTAAGAGAGGTGTGAGGTTGACCCGAAGCTAGTAAACTAACCTTCTGGGCCATTTCCTATCTGGAAAGCCTTTGAGCAGATATGCCCATTCCAATCCGCATCTTTCACAATGCCGTGGCCATACACCTTTTTCCTCGTGGAAAAGTCACAAAACGACCCTTGATCTCGGAGGGTTTTGTTCTGGCAATACGGATTGCCCTGGCATCTCCCAAAACTCCACCAAAATGAGAGAGGACAGCACAGGAACATGAAAAAAGTAGATCAGCCAGTGCCAGTAGGACAGTACCAGCGATCCTACACCAGCAGGCCAGCACCAACAGGCCAGCACCAACAGGCCAGCACCAAAAGGCCAGCACCAAAAAGCCAGTACCAACAGGTCAGTACCAGTAAGCTAGTACCAAAAGGCCAGTACCAGCAAACCAGCACCAACAAACTAGCACCAACATGCCCAAATTACGAATTTCCACACACCAGCAGGCTACTGGAATTTTCAAGAGGCCTGCAGCGAATGTTCGGAGCAACGCAATGCGTTGGAGAGTCTGGAGAGTCTTCTTCTTTGCCTCCTGAAAGCTGGACCTCACGGACCAATGCGATTATCCTGTATTACAACACCAAAAGTGTCAAGTCATCATGGCTACGCTATCACCTAAGGCTAAGAAGACATTTAGGCGCCTAAATGATATGCTCAGTTATTTTTTGCGTTTCGACCGGATCAGGAATTCTGAAGAAAGCGTTCAAACTGTGATCGCGGAAGAAGGCGAGAATCCATATACAACGCAGTCTGCCGAATGCCACGTTGACTCAAAGCGTTCACCTCGGAAGCTTTTGTGCCATCGTCGGCGCACGGAGAGCATGGAGCCTAGCGGTTCCTCAGATCATCAAGTAGCTCAGAGAAAGCTGCCAAAAGGAGGGAATACAAAGGGAAAGCCCTCTCGGTTGCGGCATTCGACTCTTACCGGGAAACTTGATTTAGAAAGATCCCAAGGAAACGCCCCCCAGTTTCGGAAACTATGCTTGAGCTTCTCCAGAAGTGGTCTCTTTGTCCCGCAGTGGCATCTACCGCTAACTGCAGAATTCTTGGAGTGGAAAGAAGAATTTGGATATTCCGGTCCAAAACATCGGGGAAACGAACAGCTGGTGACTTCAATGCCCACGAGCAGTCGCCAGTAATTGAGCATGTGTCGCGTGCTTCAGAAGCGGGTACTATTTTGTTCCTGTCACCATCAACAGACAAACGAATAAAGGCATCTTGGACTCTGAAGAAAGTTTGATTACGGCACCAACAGTTGGCAAACTGAAGCTAACCAAAAAGCCTTCGTTCCTGCGTTGGCTAGGAGCAAGCAGCCATCACCTGCAAGACTTGGCTCAAGGCAGAGCTGCGGTAACCATAGGCGTGCGTAGGGTTACTATCCAGGGGGGTTGGGCGAAGGTTCGTCACAGCACCCCCTTTCTATGATGTCACTGTATGGGACTGATTTTGCGCCTGCCCGCTCCGCCCCCCTCTTGCTATTATGTCAATGTATGTGGATAGCTTGCGCACCCCTTTCTCGTCTCCACTGCCTCCCCCCATGCGCACGCTTATGAAAGTCACTGTGGCACAATATTTCAGCATGAATTCATCGTTGTTTCTCGGTTACCTTACGAGGGAGTCCTTCTAGGCGGCGACTTCATGCGGTCCTCAAGGGTCGTCATTGACTGGAGCTCCGAAAGCTTCGCTTTGTCTGCTCCTTAGGGGCTACATAAGGTTTACTTCATTACAGAGAAAGCACTGCAGCTTTTTCTCAGAAGTTTGTCCCCGTGACCTGGCATCGTATATCTGCAGATAAAAATCGTGTGCACGAACCTCTTATACGTCCCCATATCACCCCGCTAAAGTGCTTGTGCGAAAGCGCCAACAAGGCAAGGCAATATCAAGCAGGTTATTGCCATGACTACCGCGGGTAGAAAAGTGGGCTGATTTCCTCCATTATGTTGTATTTTTTTACAACACCGGGTACTAATATACGGTTCGCCAAACTCCCTTCTTCCTGGTGTACGGTAGGGATCCGGTGCTGCCATTAGATGTTTTATACAGCCGCCGAGAGCTTGAAGAACTCAAAAGAAGAATCGGGCTATTTCACGGCAGTGGAGAACGACTACAAAAAGCCAGGGAGCTCGCAGCCACGCACATCAGCCTGGCTCCAGAAAAGCGAAAAAGACAACTTTGAGAAGTAGCACGAAGATAAGATCCTATTTGAGCCCCATTGCACAGATGGAACAACCTCATTCTTCGCGCTAAACTGTGCAGGCGTTCTGTGCAGTGTGAATTATTGCTACTGATTTTATGTACTTTTCCCTGCCTGAAAATGAAAAGACAATACTTGGCTTTTGTAGATAGTTAAAATACGACTGTTTAAGTTACATTAGTTATGTTTCACCTATGTTCTGTTTTAGTGTTACATTATGTATTTTGCTATGTTACACTTATAATTGCGATAGGAACTGTATGGACACTCTCGGCTGGCTTTTGCCATCGCCTTCATGTCGCGAATATATATATGTATTTGTATATATAAAAAGGCACAAAGAAAAACTAACCAACAGAAAAAAAATTCCATAGCACCTGACCGGGGATTCAAACAAGCGACCACTCACTGGTTCAAATCCCCGGCACGTCACATTTAGTCATGTTTACGCAGTCATACTTGTTTGTCACTAGTGAGCACCAGTGGTCATTAGAGACCGGACTTTAGGCAAATGCCTATTTTGTTCCTTGCGTTCCTATCGTGTCACATTGACATATGAGCAAGAATTAGAGCCGAGCTAAGAAGGACATTTAGAGTGTTTTTGTAGTGCCTATAAATGCCTATTTTCGGCTTCGTGCCTAAATGCCTATAAGTGCGTATATAGATGCCTATTTTTCAAATCGGTGCCTATATGAACACTATTTACCTCAAATTTAATTTTCGAGTTCAGTTTGAGAACGTTATTCACGTTACCTGGCAACATTGTTCTTTATGAACACTATGAGGTTCAAACTAGCCCTCTAGTTCAACCAACTTCCGGAAAACAACCGCCAGCAACCGTAAAATGGGACGCGCCGGCCATCTTACGCCAACGCGTTGGCATGTCACTAGCGGCTCGAGGAGGAGAGGTTTAGGGCAAGAAAATACGCTATTTCTGCAACCCTAAATGTTAGCGCGTCTCAGCGTCTCCTATGGAATCAGCAGAGAGAAATAAAGATGGGAAGAGGAGAGTGGCGCCCATCGCCGAGGACGCGGCGGGTCGCTTCGGGAGCCATTTGTCCATTCCAGTGTCCTCAAGAAGTGAACAACCTTGAAGACATGGGTGCGGCAGTGGACAGAAAATAGGAGGTCCCTCTGTGCAGCCGCGGGAAGGTGGTGAACGAATGCGAAACCGTGGAGTGCCGTCAGAGGAAAGGAGAGAGTAGATCCAAAGAAAAAAAATGTGATGTGCACGCGGGTTTGGTTTTGTTTGTAATTTGCTTCTTAAAGGGCCCTTTACCAGTACACATGAGAAATTGTAGTTAGACCCTAGAACTTGTTGCTTGCCCAATGAAGAGCGTTGGACCATAATAATTTTTCAGGTTCATTACGAGACGCAAAACCATGATGCCAGGAGGCGTCATGTGCACCCAAGGTCACGTGCGCATGACGTTTCTGAGTCAGGTTGCGCACGCGAGCGGTGTTGTGTCGTTTTGTCGTTCTCTGTAGTGCACTGCCTCTTTCTGTGGCATAGATCCATCCATGCTTGCACGTTTGGAGAGGCTGGCACGGATCATGGAGCCTTACCGCGATACGCCGCGTCGCACATCCGGAACTGCTGTTAGGGACGATGCACCAAAAGCGCACCAAACGTTGTCAGAGCTGGCATCGGCGCGATGCGGTAACGGCGAAAACATGAACGCATATGAAATACAGGCAGATTAATCTCACACCTTGCTGCGATTCGAAGTAAAAAAATACAAATAAAATGCACACACATTCCGCTTGTGTATTTTATTTCTCTCAACTTTCATTCATCCATTCAAGCAAAAGATTACACACATTACAAATGTCGCCTCATATAATTCTCGCAGTGTTATGCGCTACTGCGAGCGATGTAAGAGCACCAATGTCAACATAGAGGAGCGACGTCAGAGCTCAGATAATTACGCAGGACCATTTCTTGTACGTCAGCTAGTGATGCAGAACTATCAATGGCACTATCGATACTATCGATAGTTCTGTACTATCGAACTATCGATGGTAAAGGAAAATATCGATAGCGCTATCGACAGTTTATAATTTCGATACTACCGATAGTTTTATACTACGACCATTAGTATAAAATCAAGCACGCGAGCTCATTGCAGCATGAACTTGATTTTCCGACTGTGTGGCGCCGGAGGGGGGCTGAAGGGCACGAATGTTGACATGCTTGCGCTCCTTAACCACCATTTTTGGCTGACAGATGATAATTAGGTTGAATAATTCAGGTGTACAGGAAACGAGACAGTTACAATGGACGGTACAGTGCGGCTTCGAATTTGTATCGCATTTTGTAATTTTGAAGTCATAATACCAATAAATAGGTTTGTTAATTGTAAGATGCAAGTGCTTACTTTTGAATATGAATTTATTGATGGACATATTGCCGCATTTTCACTGCTGGAATACTTATTTCGCCAAAAATTTCGCTCCGGCCGCCAACAGAAAAGATATTTAAAGCAATATTGATACTATTAATAGTAATGTCGGTAGTAATACTACCAACATTACTACTACTGACAGTAATATCGATTGCACTATCGATAATAGTATCCATAGTAGCACTATCGATAGTTTCTTTATGCTATCGATAGTTCAAAAGTAAATATCGATGTTATTGATAGTGAATTTTCCGATAGTTCTTCATCACTAACGTGAACCCTTCCATCTTTGGTCGCGCACCTGCGAGAAGGGCAAGCGGCGTTCATTTTGAAATTTCACATTATTCCGCGGCGAGTAGCGTTGCATATCTTGGCAGAGGTGATCGCGAGCGCCCAGTCCATACAAAACACTTGTCGGCTCAGAATGATCAATCAGACCTGGTGAGGGGGCCCTTTAAAGGTGTTCACCGATAGAGGAGCAACTGACCCAACGTGATTAGACCCGGCCAATTTAAGGGATTCCCCCCCATATGGTCTTTTAGCGGTCTCGCTATCTGCTTCTGTGGAGGCCGAAAACAGAGAGAGCCAGGAGTGTGTAGATTTCACGGCAGACACTTGAATCACGATGATACAGAATACTGTGTTCTACGAACCGCGCAAGAAAATGGACAATTGCATGGCTATGTTCAACCGTTGGAGCCTGTGCCATCATAAACAATAATATTTTTGCTTTCTTATCGTAAATACAGGTCGCGGACGTCTTTTTTTTATATATTTTGAACTTATGGAAAAATTTATTGTGCCTACATTTCCGATTTTGGAAGCCTAAAACGGTGTTTTGCCTGCCTATTTTTGGTGCCTAGAACGCGCTTTTTTCGTGCGTAAAAATCCGCCCTCTAGTCATCATCCTCTGGGCGATTTTCATTACTTGTGTCATCGTGCAATAGTGATGCTTCACATATATTTATGCAGCAAGCAAAGGTTTGCTTAAGAATTGTCGGGTCCTTGGGCCCTTCTCTGCAGCGCGCACGCTGGAAACAACTTGAAGCCGGCGCCAGAATAGCACACGCTCTATTGGTCATGCGCGTGTGACGTGTCAGCGTTAGCTAAAAGCCACACGACATCCGCCGCGGTGGAGCAGTAGCTATGGTACTCGGCTGCTGACCGGAAGGTCGCGTGTTCGATCCCAGCCGCGGCGGTCGCATTTCGATGGAGGCGAAATGGTAGAAGCCTATCTACTGTGCGATGTCAGTGCACGTTAAAGAACAACAGATGGTCAAAATTTCCGGAGCCCTCCAGAACGCCGTCTGTCATAATCATATTGTCACGGGGTGAGAGTGTAGAAGGAAGAAATGTATTTACAAAATATACAGACAGAGATAGAAGCAGCTGCTGCCAGAAAGGCGGAACAGCAACAACACGAGCGTTATCTCATTCGTCGTATTCATCGTCGTTCTGAAGCATTCTTGATTCTTGTGGCTCGTAACATATTACCCCCGCCGCTGATAGCGCCGTCTCGGCGCCTATGAAAGAGCAGAATCGTGTGCTGGGAAGTATGGCTTCAGGCGGGAGACGTGCACGATGTCAGAAGCGGGTACGGAGGATGACGAACTACTCTCCAGCGGGGCGATCTCGTATGTGACCTCGGTGAGCTGACGTAACACTTCGTAAGGCCCAGAGTAGCGGGAGAGAAGCTTCGATGACAGTCCAACGTGGCGGCAAGGTGTACAAAGAAGGACCAAAGAGCCAGGGGAATAGGAAATGACTCTGTGATGGCTGTCGTCGCGGGTTTTCTGAGCCAGCTGGGAGGCAGAAAGACGATCCCGTGCGATCTGCCGAGCCTCTTGAGCGCGAGCAGTTACATCACGGGCGTACTCGATGATAGTGTACCTAGCTGATGGTAGAAGAGTTTCAAAGGGTAACGTGGGATGGCGGCCAAACAACAGATAGAAAGGGGAAAAGCCAGCGGTGTCGTGGCGTGACGAATTGTACGCGAACGTCACGTAGGGCAAAGTGCTATCCCAATCACGGTGATCTGCGGAAACGTACATGGATAACATTGTAGTCAAGGTGCGATTGAGGCGCTCCGTGAGTCCATTTGTTTGCGGGTGGTAGGCAGTGGTGAGCTTGTGACGTGTGGAACACGAACGGAGAATGTCCTCGACGACCTTCGAAATAAATGAGCGACCACGGTCGGTCAGTAGCTGTCGTGGAGCGCCGTGATGGAGAATAACGTGGTGAAGCAAAAAGTCCGCGACGTCAGTGGCACAGCTTGTCGGTAACGCCCGCGTGATTGCGTATCGTGTCGCGTAGTCGGTTGCTACGGCAATCCACTTGTTTCCAGTCAGAGACGCTGGAAACGGTCCAACGAGATCGAGGCCGACACGGTAGAAGGGGACAGTTGGAATGTCGATAGGTTGAAGAGGACCAGCTGGCGGTAAGGAAGAATGCTTGTAGCGCTGGCAGGAATGACACGCAGCCACGTAGCACCACACAGAACGGTAAAGGCCCGGCCAGAAGAACCGACGCCGTACGCGGTCATACGTGCGGGTTGCTCCGAGATGTCCAGCGGTGGGGGCGTCATGAAGCTGGTCAAGAACAGTGGAACGGAGTGTTGTAGGAACTACTAGTAGCAGATCGGGGCCCTCGGAACTGGTGTTGCGTCGGTAAAGAATGCCATCCTTGAGCACGAACAAATGAAGCGAAGGGCCGGGTGATGTAAACGTAGACGGTGGATGATAGACCGCAAGTGGTCATCACGGAGTTGTTCATTGCGTATGTCGGCGAAATCAGATATGGCGAAGACACAGGTGTCGGAATCATGCGCTGACAAGTCGGGAGGATCCACTGGATGACGGGATAGGCAGTCGGAATCCTGGTGCATTCGGCCAGACTTGTATGTCACGTCAAAGCTGTACTCCTGAAGTTTCAAAGCCCAGCGTCCAAGCCGTCCAGTGGGATCTTTGAGGGACGACAACCAGCAAAGCGCATGGTGGTCCGTAATTACCGAAAAGGTGCGGCCAAACAAGTATGGTCGAAATTTTCCGACGGCCCAAACTAGTGCGAGGCACTCACGCTCGGTGATGGAAAAGTTGCACTCTGAAGGGGAGAGGAGGCGACTGGCGTAGGCTATGACTCGATCCTGTCCTTGTTGCCGCTGTGCGAGAACAGCGCCGATGCCATGGCCGATGGCATCGGTGCGAACTTCAGTTGGGGCCGACGGGTCAAAATGGGCCAAGATGGGAGGCGAGGTAAGAATTGTTGTAAGTGTACGGAAGGCAGTTGCTTGTTCGGTACCCCAGTGAAACGGTACGTCCTTTTTGAGGAGTTCCGTGAGAGGACGGGAAATGGCGGCGAAATTCTTAACAAAACGACGAAAGTAAGAGCACAGGCCAACAAAGCTCTGTACATCTTTCGCGGAACGTGAAATCGGAAAATCTTTAACGACTCGGATTTTGTCTGGATCAGGTTGCACGCCTCGAGCACTGACAAGGTGGCCAAGCACAGTGATTTCTCGGCGGCCAAAATGGCATTTAGAGGAGTTGAGCTGAAGGCCTGCGGCTCTGAAAACTTCAAGAACAGCTGACAGGCGGCTAAGGTGGCTTTCGAATGTGGGCGCGAATACGATGACGTCATCCAGATAGCAGAGACACGTTGACCATTTGTATCCACAAAGGAGAGAGTCCATCATCCTTTCAAATGTAGCCGGGGCGTTACACAAACCGAACGGCATAACTTTAAACTGGAAAAGTCCGTCCGGTGTAACGAATGCGGTCTTTTCGCGGTCACGATGGTCGACAGAAATCTGCCAATATCCCGATCTCAGATCGATAGATGAGAAGTAGGCGGACCCATGTAGGCATTCGAGAGCGTCGTCAATTCGCGGCAGTGGGTAGACGTCCTTGCGTGTCACTTTGTTTAAGTGACGATAGTCTACGCAGAAACGCCAGCTGCCGTCTTTCTTCTTTACTAACACGACCGGTGACGCCCATGGGCTGCAGGATGGTTCGATGACCTCTTTTGTGAGCATTTTTTCTACTTCACGCTGTATGACTTGGGGCTCAGCATGGGACACGTGATAAGGACGTCGTCCAATTTAGCTGGCGTCTCCAGTGTTGATCTTATGAGTGACTAGGTGCGCCTGACCCAAAGGGCGGCCATCAAAATCAAAGATGTCGAGGTAAGATTTAAGCACGTGGCGGATATCTGCTTTCTGTGCTGGAAGGAGGTCTGTGGCAATCATCTTGTCAATGTTGTCATCGGCTGTGCTTGTTGGAGAAGAGGATCGAGCAGAGGACAAAGAAGCGTCGGCAGCGAACGCAGAAATAGCATCTTCGATAGAAGCGACATTGCCAGAGTCATGCCATCTGGAATAAGTTGCGTGCACCAGCTGAAGTTCAGTACCGGGAGGGACGCTCGGTTATTCGTCACTGTCAAAAGTGTGTGCAGAACAGCAACATTTCTGGACAGCAGGACGTCAGCAATAGGTGTCAACATGTAATCACCGTCGGGAATGGGAGGGTAAGACCTCAAGTTCACATGCGTAATGGCTTGAGGTGCCAGACGTACGTAATCTACAGAACACAAACGGGGTTAAGGTGTCGGTGGAGCGTCATAGTAACGTGGTAGTTCAAGCTGAATCAAGCCGGTTCCACAGTCAATCAGGGCAGAGTGGGCAGATAGAAAGTCCATGCCGAGGATAAGTTCATGGGAGCATTTCTCGAGCACTGCAAACAGGACGGTTGTGGAGTGGTCAGCAAGACTTATACGCGCGGAGCACATCGCAAGCACGGGGAACGTCCCATCATTGGCGACTTGGACAAGGTGTACCGTAGGGGGCGTTAAAACTTTCTTAAGGCGGCGTCGAAGCTCCGAATTCATGACCGATATGTGAGCCCCTGTATCGACAAGAGCAACAACGGGCGCACCGTCCACTTTAACATGAATTAGGTTGCGTCTAGTCTGTAGCGTGGTCAGAGGATTTGGTGAGCAAGTCGTCGATGCAGCGTCACCACCGGGAGCTGCATCGTCTAGTTTTCCCGAGGCAGGCGATCAGTCGGCGACGTTGGACGGCGAAAGGGGGGTGAGCAAGACGATGGGCGACGGGGTCAGCGACGAACGCGACTGACGACCATGTGGGGATGGTGAACGCGGACGATACGGCATGGAAGGAACGTCGTCGCTGGCGGCTTGAGATGGCTCGTCGTAAGGTTGGAAGCGTCGGTGGTCAATCTCGGTGCGACGGTTGTACCCATAGGGTCCCTGTTGCCAATACCACCGGTTGTTGCAATGGCGGGCCACGTGACCAATACGATGGCAATTAAAGCAGATGGGGCGGTCATCGGGAGTCCTCCATTCGTCGGGATTACGAGGGCGCATCGGAAGGTTCTGACCTTGGGCATATTGACGTGAGGGTCGACGGCGGTCCATCGGTCGGGAGGGTGCTGCAGTGCATTCGGAATCCAGGCCAGCTTTGGAAAGCTCCTGACGAACGATAGCATGCACAAGTGGTACCATCTGGGAACTAGAGTCAGAGGCGCGGGAGCATGTGGAAGTTGGAGCCATAGCTTCAAGTTCCCGGCGGACTATCTTCGTCACGTGCTCTGCAGTTAGCGGTGCCTGAAGGACAGGTACGTCTTCACACGACCATGTTGCTGCCGTGTTCGAAGTCGAGCAAAATGGTGGGCGATGCGTCGACTTTTTGCGGCCTCAAGACGCTGACACTCCTTGATTATTGCGTCCACGGTGCCACAGTCCTTGTATATGAGAAGGTTGAACGCATCATTTGCAATGCCTTTTATACGTGCCCTACTTTCTCGGTTTTATCCATGCCGCTGTCTGCTTCGCGGCAAAGGGCAAGAACGTCCTGTATGTACGTCAGGTACGACTCTGTCGACGTTTGTGCTCGAGTTGCCAACTCCTTCTTGGCCGCTGCCTTTCTGCCCGCCGACTTGCCGTAAAGGGCGCGCATCTTTTCCTTGCTTACGTCCCAGCTTCCAATTTCTTCCTCATGGTTCTCGAACCACACTTTGGCTGTTCCTTTTAAGTAGAACAAGATGTTCGCCAACATAAGTGTGTCGTCCCAGTGATAATTCCTGCTTGTACGTTCGTACATCGGCAGCCAGTCTTCAATATCGACATTGTCAGTGCCACAGAACGTACCAGGATCCTTTACCTGAGGCAGGACAATGGTTGTTCTGGTCGCTTCAGCGGGAGCCAACCCCTCTTCTGCCATCGCGGGAAAAGCCAAGCGTCGGCCACTGCTGAGTTCCGTTGTATCGTGTCGGTACCCCGCACCACCACCAAATGTCACGGGGTGAGAGTGTAGCAGGAAGAAATGTATTTACAAAATATACAGACAGAGGTAGAAGCAGCTGCTGCCAGAAAGGCGGAACAGCAACAACACGAGCGTTATCTCATTCGTCGTCTTCATCGTCGTTCTGAAGCATTCTTGATTCTTGTGGCTCGTAACAATATCCTCTCTTTGGGACGTGAAACCCCAGCTATTATTACTCTTAAAAGCCACACGGGGGCGGCCCAGACAGAGGTAGTGTGCCTGTATACGTGAGCCCCCCGGAGAAAGCGCGAATGAAACACCCTAAGGCTGGCCGATAAGAAGGCAGCGGAGACGAGGCCGAGGGCTTTTCGACCTAGAAGCCAGGGGATGCGAAGGTGGTCGCGCGACGCGTTCAGCGTTTTCCTGCGCGGACGCGGCAGAGTGGGGTGGAACGCCGGCTGGTGGCGTCCGCATAAGCGAGTCCTTGGTTTGCCAGTTAAGCGTGAGTTTGCATACCGGCGTTTAGGTAGCGCGTTGCATGTTTCCTGAATGAACACAAGCCAGCGGTGATTGCCTGTTTCGGGCCTTGGATCCTTCCCTTGAACGCATTCATGTCTTTTGTCGACGTTGAAGCGTTTCCGAGATTCACTTGTGTCGTGAATTAAACCAGTCCATATTCCTAACGTTGCTGTCGCAAGGACTGCGGCTCGCGGTCCACCCTGAGCGCAGACTGAGGCCTTCAAAATGTATACCACTGAATCAAAGGGGAGGTTCCATTATAGTTAAAAAGGGCTATGTCTACGACGTATTGCACTTTCTTTGGCGGTAGGTGGAAACAATCACTACCTGAGGACATAAAGTGTGGTTATCATACAGAATCTACATCGTCTGGCCATCTATACTGCGCCATTCATGCGTTTGGACTTTGTCGTCTCTTCGCCTGCAGGCAATGTAGTTCTAAAAGAGCGAGCGAACGGTCGCCGACGACCACACGTTGACGTTCGAGGCCCCTACGGCAGTGCTCACACAGTCTTCGCGCATGTGGATGTCTTTTTCTGAACTTAGCTAGAGTGCCCGAGAGGAAACGAACATTCATCTTCGAGCTCGTAGTCGAAGAATTCATGCAACGTGAGATTGCTACGACTGGTATGTCGACCCACACAGTGAAACGGATCGTAAAATCATACGAAGAGGAAAATCTAATCTGTGACGCACCGCGTAACCGGAGCCCTCGAGTAGCAGCTCCACAAGAAGTTCCCGTCGCAGGGGCATACGCCAGCCTCCTTAGCACTGCTACATAAACATGTGCATACTGCGTTGTGGAACCCATTGTTTCAACACTCAAGCGTACACTTGCCGAATGCGACTTCAGAATTCGCACATCAACCCAGAAACTCCACTTTTCCACCCAAAACAATATGTCGAGAATCGGTTTCTCGACATATTGGCGTAGACCGTGACTGACTGAAAGGAAGTCATTTTAGATGCGAACCATCTTATGCTCGGGGCTTTGTCCATCCCTCCCGCGTCCCCCTGTCCCCCCGTCCCGCGTCCGGCCACTTTCATGAAGTAGGGAAGCACCCATTATGCGAACCAGACCACTGTAGTAATATGAAGGCCGTCAATCACTACTACAGTCATCAGAGTCGTGGCCGAGAGCACAGAGAGGCTGCTTAGCAATGGCTAGGCAGGTGGTGTCTGTCGCCCAGGTTGACCCAATTCCTTGATCTTGCTTGCATGTGTTTGGAGGGGGCTTAGTCCGTCCCTCCTTCCCACGTCCCACACCACCACAGCGCATGCGCATCCCCTCCCACGCTCAGCCCCTTTCTCTCCTCTAGGAATCCTCTACTCTACGGAGCGTCCCCTCCCCTATCGTCTCCTACGCTCACCCCTTTTCTCTACTCTAGGAATCATCTACTCTACGGAGCGGCGCCCGCGTCCCACATCCCCACCGCGCATGCGCGTCCTCTACCCCCTCTCTCCTCTTGGAATCCTCTACTCTATGGAGCGGCTCCCGCGAGAGAGAGGTGAGGAAAGGAAAAGGCGTAATTTCTGCAGCCCGAGTTGGGAGCACGGCTCAGCGCCTGTAGGGGAAGGGGGAGAGGGCATTAAAGATGTGTAGAAGAGAGGAGAAGAGAGAGAGAGAAAAAAAAGAGAAAATGGCGTCCATAACCGAGGACGCGGCGGGCGGCTATTATAGCCGGTTGTCCAGTCCAGTGTCCCCAAGGAAGCGAAGAACCGCCTTGAAGACCCACACCCCCACAGCGCATGCACGTCCCCTCCCCCTCTCTCTCCTCTCCTACGGTACTTTCCTCTAGGAATCCTCTACGGAGTGGCGCGCACGACAGGTCGTGTGACAGTTGCATACTCCGCTGGGGGGCGCGACGGTAGTTCCGCGGGATGAAAATGAAGGAGCGCGCGTGCCTCATTCTCTCTCCTGTGCCGCGCCGCGATGAGCGCCCGGACCACTGCCCTGAAATGAGAGCGGCGACGTTCCTCCCACTCAAGCTAATTATCTCCCCGCTGCTTCGCATCTTAGCGGGAGATCTGGAATTTTTTTTGACGAAACGATACGAAAAACTTCCCCATCTCCCGCTAAAGGGAACCATGTGTGGATGCGAAGCAGCGGGGAGATGGTTAGCTTGAGCGGGAGGAACGTCGCCGCTCTCTTTTCGCGGCAGCGGCCCGGGCGTTATTCGCGGCGCTGCACAGGTGAGAGAATGAGGCGCGCTCCGTAATTTTTATACCGCGGAACTACCGTGGTGCCCTAAACGGATTATGCAGCTGTCGCGCCACCTCTGGCGCGCCGCTCGGTAGAGGGTTCCTAGAGGAGAGAACGGGGGGGAACCGTTGGAGAGGAGAGAGAGAAAGGGGACGTGTATGCGCTCTGTGGGTGTGGGAGCCGCTCCGTAGATTAGAGGATTCCTACAGTAGAGAAAGGGAGTGAGCATAGGAGAGAGGGAGAGAGGACGCGCATGCGCTGTGGGACGCGCGCGCCGCTCCGTAGAGTAGACCATTCCGAGAGTAGAAAAAGCGGGTGAGCATAGGAGAGGAGAGATAGGGGGGAGGGGACGCGCATCCGCTGTGGGGGTGTGGGACGCTCCGTAGAGTAGAGGATTCCTAGATGAGAGAAAGGGGGGTGAGCTTAGGAGAGGAGATAAAGGGGGGAGGGGACGCGCATGAGCTGTGGGGGTGTAGGACGCGGGATGCGGGCGCCGCTCCGTAGAGTAGAGTATTCCTAGAGGAGAGGAAGGGGGTGAGCGTACGAGAGCATAGGGGAGGGGACGCGAATGTGCAGTGGGGGGGGGGGGGGTGTTGGACGCTCCGTTGAGTAGAGGATTCCTAGAGGAGAGAAAGAAGGTGAGCGTTGGAGAGAGAGGGGGGAGGGGACGCGATTTCGCTGTGGTGGTGTGGGACGCAGAAAAGAGAACGGACTAAGCCCCCTCCAAACACATGCAAGCAATATTTAGGAATGGGGTCAACCTGGGCGACAGACACCGCCTGCCTAGCCATTGCTAAGCAGCCTCTCTGTGCTGTCGACCATGACTCTGATGACTGTGATAGGGTTGACGGCCTTCATATTACTACAGTGTTCTGCTTCGCATAATGGGTGCTTCCCTACTTAATGAGAGTGGCCCGACGCGGGACGCGGGACGGGGGACGCGGGACGGACATAGCCCCGCGCATAAGATGCTTCGCATATAAAACGCCGTGTGTGTCGTCCCGACTGTTCCATGTACAAGGAACGCTACCTCCCCGCTGTACTGTACGCATACAGAATACAGTTGTCGGACACACCGTATTGTCGGCTAAGGGCATCAGTGCAGTGGTCGGCTCTATGCAACCTACGGGAGCATTAACACTACACGCACGACGGCGCTGCAGGTTTTGACAACAGCGCCAACACGGATGACGACCCTTCCGGCTAATTGAGCAGTGATTAAGGGATCCAGCTGTCCGCGTGTATGACCAATTACCCTGTGGCCTTCAGGCAATCGGTCAAGGTGCCAAGGAAGCACACCCTTGGTACCACAAGTGGAGAGTGCGATGATCGCGCCCCAGCCAAGGACATTGACCTCGGCGGGTGTGGGAGGTAAACTTATTAGGGCTGTGTGTGACGCGGGCTCACTCGGCACGAAATGACCGTGACGTAAACTGTGTAAATATACCGACCATTCACTTTTTTCGCGTTGCTTCTGCATCTTCCTCTGGAGTCTCGGTGCCACCAGCGGCCGGTCGCAAAGGGCGCGGCTACGTTTGCCCCGACGTGATGCAATAACGACGGCAAAAGCATTGCCCAACGACAAGGCAAACGCATTTGCAGTGAGCTCATCGCTAAATCATTTGGTCAGAAATAGTGCGAATCACTTTGGTGACGGGGAGCAACTCAACCTTAAAATTGCGTATGATATGGTGTTGCTAGCTAAAGCTGGAGGCGAGCCTGGTGCATAGCCTCGGCGTGGAGTGCCCATTACAAGCTCGTTGCGCAGCAAGTGTAAGAGCATAAAAGTTAGTCTAGCGGCTACAATACAATCCCCCCCCCCCCCCCTCCCCCCCCCCCACACACACACAAAACAAAAGAAAAAAGAAAATGAGCCGCCTTCGCTTGGCGGACACTAATGAAACAGTGAACCGTGTGGCCTCCCGTGGGGTTTAATGAAGTGAAAATGACGCGTCATGAAGCGGGGAAGCGGCGGGAGCTGTAGTGGGCGTAGTGACGATTTGTGGGAGTAGTGAGAAGTGAGCGTAGTGGTGCGTATTGATAGAGGGATAACCCACTTTCTGTGGGCCAATTCCGCTGAGATAGACGATGGTCCCCGGACATGAAGTGTCGATCAAGAAGCTGCACTCTTACAAATTGCTTTAAGGCCACTTCGCCGGCGCGAACACCGCAGCAGAGAGGCAGACCTCCTGATTGAGCTATTTTGCGCACGAAAAATATTGAGCCATTGTATCCACATGCAGGTGCGTAACAGGTACACTTACATACCGTAGCAATGTTGAGTAACTGAAAGCAGCATTCATGAGGAAAACGTCAACCAGCATCAGTGATGCTGTCCTGGCAGAGAGCCAGTCAGAAGCACGCATTGAGATGGAAGCGGATGGTCTGGGGTGTATGGGGGCTGCCATGTTCCTGTACGTCATCGCGGTTAGGGTGGTTATTACGGCTACCAGCAGGTAATCTCTGCATTATTTCATAAATTGTGAAGTTCGTACGCGAAGGGCCTAACGTGCCACGTATCGCTGTAACGCGTCATGCGAGAAACGCCTCTAAAGCCCCTGTACCTCGTTGATAATGAAACAGTTAAGCCAGGAACTATATTATGTGCTGCGGAAGGATACTGCCTTCGTACGCCCCGTAGCTTCGGCAGTGCTGCAAGGTATTTGTGAGATGGAGTATAGTTGAAATAGGCAGGTATAAGCCGGAATGCATTCCATACACCAAGCTACTTTCACGCATGTCTCGCTTGCCCGAGGGAGAGAGGCCACACAAGCGATGTAGTGGCGGTATCGTGACCACAAACATGTACACCACGACACGCTGCCACTGTATTATTCATGAAAGAGGCCGTCTTCGCTCGAGTTTCATTCGCTCTAACCAACGTTTCTAGAACGTTGGCTCTAAAGCCCCTACCAGAGAGACGAATAATGATACGTAAATCTTATATCGGTCTCTCGTACAAAAGGAACGCCCAGTAAACCGAGGACCACAAACGCCGCCGCAGTATCACGAGCCGTGGATAGGCAGCATTCAGTCCAGGGCCTCCGGTGTCTTAGCGACACCAAACGCTATGGCTTACTGTAGGCCATGCGCGCTATCTCGAAATACAAGGAGAACGGATTCAAGCGCCTGAGCCTTCCAAGATCGAGCAGCAAGTGGCGACCACACCACGCTCAATCAACGCCGAATATGTAGGAAATACGCTTAGCGCGTCTGAATTGTGCAAAGAGCCAGTGGCGACCAAACGACGATTAGTGGCCGGCTAATGGTGTGAAATATGGAACTTGCACAACTTTGCCAGTTGGGTAACACACATCACGCTTCTTCTTATGTTGTACCGCTTGTATTTAACTAAGTAATCTTTTATCCTACGTCTCGTTTACTTCTCATTTGGTATATTTGTTTCTATTCGCCGTAATAACTGGACAAAAACATTCCATTTTTTATGCACGCTTTGACCCTTATAGGGGGCACTCCAGGCAAATAAGTGAGGAGGAAAAGGAAGGGTGTCGCTACCTTGAAAACTTGTTTTATCTAGGGACCTTAATTCCTCGACGGTTGCAGAATATAGTGCCGCTATAGGCTCCCAAAACATCGCTCAGTGGCGCTGCGACTCTTGACAGGCAGCGCCATCTCTGGCAGAAAAATAGAAACTGGGAATAGACGTTGCGTGTTTTCCCTTCTCTCCGTCGCGCTGCCGCTCGCTTCTGTGCACGTGCAGCGCTCTCGCGCTACGCTTGCTGCGCATCGCAAGAAACATAGAAACTGGGGGTAAACGTCGCGCATTTTCCCTTCTCTCCGCCGCGCTTCCTCTCGCTTCCGCGCACGTGCAGCGCTTCGCAATGTTACGCTTGAAAAGGATCTCCCCGCTGTAGAGGCACTTCGAAAAGCGAACGTAATCAAAGGAGAAAAGCTCGTTAATCACGTTAATCGATGTTCCACGTTGTCGACTATGAAAAACGTGTGATTGTTGTTTAGATGTGCATGTTGGCAGTGGCAAACGCGTACTGTAGTGAACGAACTTTCGCGAAGTGAAAAAAAAAGAGAAAGAAACAAAGATTACACAGCTATGGCACTAAAAAACCTGAGAAGGTTCGAGTCATGTCCTCCGTACCGCTGGAGCGTCACCCGCCGACTTAGCCACGAGGCAGCTCGCCTAGCTTAGCTTTATTATTTTTTTTTCGCTTCTCGCTTCGTGCTTTCACTCCCTTTTTTATGAGAATAACGACTTTACAGGTGTGTAAGACTTCCTGCTCGGACGCGGCTCAGTGTGAGAAGTGTCGAATTTCAGGCGCGATGTGGTATCGTGTGCGCGACGAGCTCGCGCAAAGCGCACCCGTAAACGCACACTGGAAGCAATGTACGGGTGCGCGTGAAAGAAAACCGCACGATCTCCGAAGGTGCCAATTAGAATTCATGAATTAAGTGCCAGTTAGATTCAGCGGCTTAAATATATACCACCCTAATAAAGCGACAAAAACAGAACAAACCAGCAAAACGATGTCAAAGTTTGCTGAAAATGCACAGGCGTTCGTTCCGGCGCGATGATGCAGCCTTCCCGACGCCTGAATTGCAGGCGGCGAACCTTTGACAATTGCGGCGTTCATTTGAAAGCAACCAACACCGCAACGCTAACCGCGGTACGACGTATGTGAGCGTGAACATTCAACAAGGACAGCTAGGTCTCACGAACACAAGGAATCAAAACGCAAAGTTGCTTCAAGATACAGCCGTAATTGGATGTAAAAATGCGAGACGGCGAGGAATCACTACTGCAGTCGTTGCATGCACGCGCCGCGTTACGCACTGATTCAGGTAGTCGAAACAAACGACTTCAAGCGAAGAATTGAGTCAGCCAAAACGGAAGGCGAGACAGAGCTAGAACATTATTCCTTTAACTGCGGTGATCCACGCTTGTGTACGTTCTCTCGTATGACTTGTCGGGAAGCGTACAGTTTTACAGGTGGATCGCGTGCCTTTGGTACTGTCTGCACTGCTGTGGCAAACAGCAATACCTCGCTTTCGCTTTCGTGGGGTCGCTTCTACCATCGCGAAAATGCAGCTTCGCAAAGCAAGCCTCTCGGTTTAGCGTGCCAAGCTCACGACGCAACGTCTAAGCTCCCCGCACCGACCGAAGACCGCGTGCGAACGCGTGCCGCCTCTGTCGGCTTTCGGGGAAACAGGCTGAATCGGCCGCGCCCTCTGCCGCGCTTTATTCCCAATTTCACCAGCGCTTGCCTCCAGAGCCGCAGCGCGGCGCTGTCGTCGCTCCGCAAACTTGAGCTTTGGTTCCCTATACGTTATGGGAACCACGCGCACCGGCTACACAGGGATAGCGCCACGTGTAACGCAGTGGCGGTGCGGGTGGCCCACCTGCGCTCTTCAAAAGCGGCAGCCTACGCGCTACCTACCAAACAGGTGACTATAGTGAACTCGAAACAACATCTAGTTCACTGTAAAGATGACCTAGCTACGAAGAAGGACACATCCTGCCACCCGCGCTGGCCGATTGCTGCCGCCCGTGAACCAGGGTTCGTGAACCAGTTGGCACCCAACGTGGTTTTTGCTCCCGCCCGTAGGAATAGCACGGTGGACGTAGGTCCGCGCCTTTGTTGGAAGCTTGGCGACAAAGGAGCCAAGCTTCCGTGTAGCGCGCCCTCGTGTGTGTCTTTTTGTTCCACGCAATTTTTTTTTCCTCCAATGGCGCAGGCACACGGAAAGCAACTCCGGTCCGGGAAGAACTTGGCTGCCGGCAGCAAAGAGGATTCGTCTCTCTAGCCGGCTGACCAGCTGCGGGCACAGCAGATGGACAACGTGTCGCTGAGATGTGCAACACGGTCATGGACCGCGTGAACAGTCTGGCCGTGGAGTGACAGACAATAGGCGAGCCACAGCTCCAACCTCGAGTCCAGCTACCCACGTTTACGGGCTCCGACGACACCAAATCGGTGGCTCACTTCCTAGACGAAGTAGATAGCTATACCAGAGCTACTGACGCCTCGATTGGTAATGACGATAGCGGCAGCACTCGTCACTTTTCTCGCGTAGACTGCCCGATAAAAACGACGACGTAGCGAAATCAAAATTCTGCTTTAGTTTTCTCCACAGGTACGGCGATGAGCCTTGAATTCATTCAACTCTCATCACATCCTAGGCAATGTTTCAGCCGACTTAGTTGTGCGCGTTTGCTCGTGGATCGTGAGAAATGGCCTCCGACCAAGTAGTGTCAAATATATATGTAGACGAACTGTATTACCATAGTCCTTGAATATTGAAGGGCGCTTTGTAAATTCCAGAGTGCGTTCGTCGAACGCATGTGCCCAGTGAGACGGAGTCGGTCAGAATGGAACGCGATGCCCGCGTCTCCCTTCTCGCATGATTGGACACACTGGGCTCAGCGACGCCGGACAAACAAAGCGCGAGCGCTGTAGAGTCCGACGCGACCGGCAGCCACGTGGCACCGTGCCCGGGCACGGACGGACGGACGGACGTGAGCATGAGACATTAAAGGCTTTCGCCTTAATACATTTATTGGTCATGACGCTTCTGCGAAAGCTTGATATAGGGTCAGGAGCAGACGCTACGCGCGCCCTCGCTCGTGTGTGGACATCGCAGCGGCAACAGCGTTGCAGTTCTTCGGCACGCGTCGGAACTGCAAAACCTGATTAAATGTACCCGTGAAAGTTGACTATACGTTCACAGTGATATTACCTTCAAGAAAATTCGGAGAAGGTCTAATACAGTGCAGTTTAGCGTCGAATGAGGCCTTGGAGCTAGAAACTTGATAGCAAGGAATGCATGCTATATCCGCTGTGTGGTATTAAGGCTGCACGAGTATGTTTTTGTAGCGTTCGCTACACTGGCCTAGCCAAGCCCGTTTCGCGCGGCACATCAAGAACCGTGCTGCGCATGCGCGAGGATCAGTGATGTCACACACCGGAGCTGACACCTCCCGCGCACTCCGCCGCCGCCCGTCTGCGAATTCCAGAGGAGTGACGTCCGCCACCGCCGCGCGCTACTCACCGCCGCCCGTTTGCGAATTCCAGAGGAGTGACGTCGTAGCCGTGGTAGACGCACTGGCGCCGTCGCGCGCGCAGCTATTCGCATTCGCTGTGCAGTCGCCGTCTGACACTGCGCTGGAGCCGCTGCGCTTCTGACTGGCGTTTGCCAGTGTGGTATAGCCATGGAGAAGGAGAGCGCAAATGCTGCTCAACGGCGCAGAAGAGCGGAGAAGCTTGACTCATCGGATCCCGAAGTAGTTGCCTGGCAATTAGCGGTTGAGCGTTGGAGGAATGAACAGAAGAAGGCTAAACGTTCTGCGGAGACACTGGAGCAAAGGGACGAACGTCTAGCAAAGCGGCGTCGCCAGGAGGCTGAGCGACGTGCCCGACCATCCCTGCAGCAGCAGCAACAAGACGCCGTAGATGACGTCAAGGTTCGCCGATCGACTGAATATACTGTGAAACTCAGCGAAAGCGCCAGTGCGACTCGGACCTTCCAGACAGATTTCGTAAACAATCCGTTTGGATATGTGTGCGACGTGTGCGAAAGACTATCGCACATGAAAGACTTGACTCCGCTGAGTAGTGTCATGCGTGAAACGTTGAGTTTAGCGGCGGCGCCTGAGTGGGCTGAAACCGTGGCGCGGGTTTGTACAACGTGCAATAACTTTCTCGTTAAGCAGAAGATTCCACTCTTTAGCGTTACCAATGGGCATCGTTACCCGGCCATGCCGCCAGGTCTACCGGTTCTGAACGATGTGGCCGAATGTTTACTTTCGCCACGCATTCCCTCCGTTCAGATCCGTGTATGGCATTATGTGGCATATACATGTGCCACATAATACGTATACATCGTGTGTGTCATTGGAGCAGCAGTAAGCATGATAATCAAGCTAATCCTAGACAATCTAGACAATCAGGAAAGCTAAGAATAATCAGCTGAACCTTTTCTAACGCTACGTATATCCTGGCATAGCCGAGCTAAGCCACTGCAACATTTTTTTTTCCGTTTCCCTAAAGCATCTCTTCGCAATCTGTGGATCATCGAGAGTCCTTCAAGGACTCTGGCGGATCTTAATGCGTCGCGGAAGTGTAGTGGTCGCAACTCATAACCGCGCACATGGAATCTAGTGTTTGATTACGAAGATATATTAAAAGAATTGGGGGGACCCTTAAGCTTCGCCTTTAAGAGTTTTACGCGATAGCGATACCATGTCCCTAGCGCGTACTTTAACCACTTAGTGCATGTTATAATGTGGGTCCCATGCTTTAAACCATGAGCTGTATGCGTGTGAAATGTTTTTGAATTTGCTATGCACCCACAATGTGGTGTTAACGGAATACGCGCATTAACGTGTATGCCTTTTGTAATGGATAGCCGGCTTTAAACCTCGATGTCGTTATGATATTGTCGCGGTACACCGTAAACAGAACACCGAGATGTTTGGCACAAGGACAAACGGCCCGTTTTTATGGAGCAGCCAAAGCGAAACCATAAACACAAACAAGTCTTCTTCTCCGGACAATGTCCCGTTGCCCGAGACTGTCGGAGCACAGATCGTCTTCTTTGTCTGCACACTTTGGGCGCGGCAATATTCACATGTTCTGACGCCCGATGGCAATGTACGCTTCTGCCACGCAGTATTCCTGCGATATTACATGCTGTGTTGTACCGCCTGTACACAGGACGTGTTTGTTTGTAAAGCATGAAAGTTACTTTCACTGCAATTTCAAGCAGAGGAAGTTATTTTCGATATATTTCCAAGCAGAGGCGTGGCTGTGTGGTAGAACATCTGTTTGCCACGCAGACGGCCTGGGTTCGATCCTCACTCGGACCCGGAATTTTTATTATTTATTTTATTTGCTTCTTTCTTGATTTTTCGGCCACGGAAAAGATGATTTTTCGCTCACAACCAAGGACGCCGACTCCGAGGCCGGAATTTCCGCGAAACGAGCTCTTTAACGCTATCGCGTTAATATCGTCGTATTCATCGAACGAACAGTCAGCTTGAATGAATCATTTCTTTGAATTAAGCAATAGGGGATATTCATAAAGCATAGTGCTCTGGCAACACTGGGCCCATCCGCCATGTTGTGTTGGGCACCGTCGCCGAATCGTCTGCTAGGGTCTCCATAAGGAGAGGCTCCGTAGGAGCAGTTTCAACGGCCCTTCAGGGCCATGGTTCCAGGCATGGTATACCTTCTTTGCCGGATTATGATGTTATTCTTGCCACAACTGCCTTCAGGACGAACAACAATGAATACGGTCTTCTTACACGCGGACGTCAAAACGAGGTCATACAGGATTGAAGATTTTAGTGACACTCTGGTTCGTTTGGCGCTTCTGCAAGAGGTTGACGCCTTGGGGGCTTACCAAATGAATCACGTGTGGGCCGTCTCTTTCAAGAGCTCCGAAGGATTGAAGAAAATGCTAATTGCGACAGACGTGAAGGTGAAAGGAGAGCGGTGCCTTGTCATCGATCCGAACAACCAAGACCTGCGAATCAAGCTCTGCTGGCTTCTGCATAATGTTCCAGATGAAGGTGTCAAGCTTGCACTGCTACCATTTGGCAAAGTGACTGATATATCAAGGGAACGATGGCGCATTCAAGAGTGTACAGCAGTGTTAGGGAATGGGCGCCTCCATTCCATTCCAATTGCATTCCAGGGAATTAGAACTTGCGGCAATTCCATTCCTTTCGATTCCTTGGAATGAAAAAACTTAGCCCATTCCCAATCCAGGAATGGCCAGGCAGTTCAGTTCCATTCCTGTAATTCCTCAACATAGGAAAGGCATCTTGATAGTTTTATCGAGCTAATACTGAATGCCCCATATAGCTGATGCCATCAGATGCATTAAGAACGGCAAAAGTACGTAAAACACGTTACCAAAGTCGAGGGATAGTAGGCTTGCTGACATATCTCGTGCAGCACAACCACCCTATTCGTTCCCATAGGGGCAGTTCACCCGCTACGTATAGTATTTGCATGGTCGGCATGTTTGAACGAATGGCGATGCTTTAATATTGTTTAAGCGTCAATGTGTTAATGCTAAAATGACGACATAGCGTATTTTTATGCTGACAAAAGTAGCCTTCAAGAAGACTAAGCAGTGTGGCCACCCATCTGGCGCGATCGTGAATATGGAGAAAACTAAGATTTGGTTAATGGGGAACGAAACCCTCTAGAGCTGCTTGTATTAGTTGGAACAGTGCACCGCTCGGGCACCTTGTGCCTTTGCATCGAATACAGAACACTGGCCCGCACTGCTCGTCAGCACTCACGCTTGTCAAGCGCGCCTTGCAAGCATGAATGGGGTGAGGAGAACTTTCTGTGTTCGCATGTGCACAGGTATGCAGTGTAAGGTATACAATTTCGAGAAGCGCTTTTTCGAATATGCGTCCGAGTCGCCGAGGGAGACAGAAGGAACAACAAAAAAGCCAGCAGATCCCACGCACTGTGGGAATCGATGAAATGCGAAGCAGCCAGGAAGGAGCAAATCATGCTTTAAATAATTTGCATGTCATGTTTTACATGTTAGGACCTGTCATTTGTGTTCGTCATACAGTCACGTCGCGCAATACCAATTTTGGTGCATATCAAGCTAGCAAATTGGGCGCAAGCGCACCATGAGCGTGGCATGTAAATGGAAATGTAGATGACATGCATACCAACATTTTCATGTTACCACCTGCCACTTATGTTCGTTATACAGTCATGTCAATCAATACCAAATTTGGAGTATATCAAGCTAACGAAACGGCCGCGAACGCGTCATGAGCGAGGCATGCAAGTCATGTCGCACATGACAAGTGATGATTTCCATAGTACCACTTGTAATTTATGTTCGTCATACAGTCAGGTCACTCAATACCAAATTTGGTGTATATCAAGCTAACGAAACGGCCGCGAGCACGCCATGAGCGTGGCATGCAAGTCATGTCGCACATGACAAGTCATGATTTCCATATTACCACTTTTCATTTATGTTCGTCATACAGTCCCGTCACTCAATACCAAGTTTGGTGTATATGAAGCTAACGAAACGGCCGCGAGGGCGCCATGAGCGTGGCACGCAAGTCATGTCGCACATGACAAGTCATGATTTCCATAGTACCACTTGTCATTTATGTTCGTCATACAGTCATGTCAGTCAATACCAAATTTGGTGTATATCAAGCTAACGAAACGGCCGCGAGCGCGCCGTGAGCGCGGCATGCAAGTCATGTCGCACATGACGAGTCATGCCTTCCATATTACCGCGTGTCATTAATGTTCGTCATACAGTCACGCCACTCAATACCAAGTTTGGTGTATACCAAGCCAACGAAACGAGCGTGGCATGTAAATCATGTTGTTCATGACATGCCGGTCATTATTTGCATATTACCACCTCTCATTTATGTTCGTCATACAGTCACGTCACTCAATCTCAAATTTGGTGTATATCAAGCTGACGAAACGGCCGCGAGCGCGCCATGAACGTGGCATGTAAATCATACTTTTCATGACAAGTTAGTCATGATTTTCATGATATGACCAGCCATTTATGTTCGTCATACAGTGATGTTATGCCATACCAAATTTTTTATAAATCCCATTAACGATACGGCCAGGAGAGCACAAAGTCGTAGCCGGCTAGATAGATAGATAGATAGATAGATAGATAGATAGATAGATAGATAGATAGATAGATAGATAGATAGATAGATAGATAGATAGATAGATACTCTCAAGGTCACCGAAGTTCGCTAAGAAATGCTTCGTATTTAAAAGGTGAAAGGCGGTGAGAGAACAGGCGGCTCTCTCACCGCCTTTCAGGCCGCGCCGAGGGAAAAAAATAAAAACCGCCACGTCTGCGCGGAACGCGCAGCACAGTCACAGCGAAAGCTGGGAGAGCGGCCTTTCTAGAGCCTTTTTTAAACACTCTTGGGGCAACTACTCCAAGCGCACTTGCATGGTAGCACTACGCCATAAATCATCATAATATTTGTATAGTGGGGAAGCGTCTACTATGCCATTATTCGTCATTCTACGGAAAAGCGCGGTACCCGCTGCACTCTTGCAACGCATTATGTGCACTTTGTTGATGCTGTGGCTGACGACGATGAAGAATTAAGCCTCAGGCTTTTGTAATGGGTTGGAGCATTGAACGACCCACTCCTTACGCAATTTTCATTGTGTGGCGCCATGTTGTTACTTTACTGTTCTAAAACGCTTTACAACACACGTTAACGCGATTCCGTGCCCGACATGAAGCCTGCATAGGGTCAGTTTGCACCGCAGTTTCAAGCAGCGGCGTAGCTCAGTGGTATAGTGCTGGGCTGCCACGCAGAGGAACCGGGTTCAATTCGCATTCTATCGTAGGTATTTTTTATTTATTTAGTTTTTTTCTTCTTTCCTGCGATATTGGATACGGACACCGGCGGCGGCGGACCCTTGTTGTGATCTCATAACAGCTTTCGCTGTAAAGAAATCACAAGGCGTAAGGGGGGGGGGGGGGGGGGGGCATGCCGCCGCCGTAGTACCCCATGACGAATACCAACTGCATAGAACCGCGGTTACGCGAAGAATAGGCAAACTTCGGAGCAACACAGTCTACATCAGGACAGAATTGCAGTAGGCACGTTGCTTATAAATGTACCATGCTTGTAATTAGCCAAGCCATTTTAAATATATTGATTTATTGTTAAATTCGATGCTTTGACTTACTCATGTTTGAAGTTTGAAAAATTGCGCGTAGATGATAAGGTGCTCTGTTTTCGGAAAAAGACGTAATCCCATTCCCATTCCATTCCGTGCAAAAGGCGCTTAATTCCATTCCAATTCCATTCCTCCAAACGTTGTCCCATTCCATTCCCATTCCATTCCGGGGTCGCAAAAATGTGGAATGAATCCGGAGTCATTCCCGGTGATCTGGCACATTGAAAAATTCCATAAGTGGTCTTACGGAAAACATACGTATTCCGTATATTTGCCAAAGGGAATATAAGGATTTCTTACGGTCATTTATGGAAGCTTATGGAAATTGTAAGCAAGATAAGGATAGTGAGTTATGGTGCATAAGGAATTCCTTATGGTTCTATGGATGTAGTTGTACCGAAGAAACGGCGTCCGTATACATTATATGGTAAGACCCATGCAGCTGTAAGGAATGTACGGGAAGCATGATGTGGATCGTATGGAAGCCGTAAGGACGTACGGACAAAACTAATGGAATCCTTATGTTGTACGGAAGCTCTTCGGCGAGAACTAATGGAATCCTTATGTTGTATGGAAGCCGTAAGGACATACGGACAGAACGGAATCCTTATGTCTTGCATGGACGAACGGTTGATTGCGATGCACACAGAAAAACATTCATGTGCCACATGTTAAAAATTTTGCTGCATATCTATGAATATGCAGAATAATTCAACGATGTAATCAGATAATATTGCATGTGAAGCACATTAACACTCAAGCCTCATTACACAGAAGTTGCATCTTACACGAAAATAAGTTCGTTATATCCGAAAGTTCATTAGAAAGGTGCATTCCTAACTAAATATTGCGACTATTCATTAACTTCGTTATAACCGATATTTCGTTATATCCGCGCTTATTACATCGATGTTAGGGTGTTCACTATACAGCAAGTACTCCTTATCGACAAAGTGACCAAGATTCAGGTGTTCCTCTAGTCTGTATACCAAGCTTACAAATGTGCTTATTTGCATATAATGCATTTCAATGGTGACAGAATGTTGCGTTGGTTGGTTGGGATTCATCATTAAAAAGAAGGTAAGGCACATAGAAACCCATACAGACAGAAGAACTTTAAGAAACCAAGACAACACAAATGCTGCTTTTGTGTTGTATTTTCACTTCTGAAGTGTCTGAATTAGTATGCCTTACCTCCTTTTGTGACGCATTGAATGAGCAGCTATTTTAGCACTTCCTAGCTGTTTCTGGAGACAAAAAAAAGTGCAAGAATAAGGCTCACCAGTAAATGTAATAGTGAGGTAAATTTTATTAAAAGGAATACATAAAAAAATACCAGTAAACTAAATATCTGTAATGAAATGTCAAGAATAATGCACATCACAATGCACAGCCAAGAGCAACACAAAACAAAGGCATCCCTATAATTACAAATGCTTTGAGGTATAGAAATCAATGCACAGTAAAAAAAAAAACAGTTTCGTTGAAGCTTCAATGCATGATGACTATTTCTTAATATCTATAGTGTTACCGATCTCGTCAAATACAGTTCAATCTAGCTCTACAAAAATATTGACATGTTTGAAGGAAATCTTCAATGCATGAAGCATATATGAGCTGGGGTTTCACAGTCTATACACATTTCAATGTTTCGGGTTCATGCCCATTGCACTTCAGGTCAAATGTTCGATACACTACACACATGAAAGATTCAGACTCAGAGTTCCTGTATAAGTAGGTGACGGGCTTAATAGCCTACATGCTCAGAAGGTCAAAGGTTCATGTCGCAACACACTTGGTGCAAGCTGTGGGTTACACTTTGAAGGTAAATAGTAAACAGGCAAGATAGGAAAAAAATATATGCTCGGAGGAAATTAATTGAACACAATACAAACTTTATCATCTGTATGGTACAAGTGGATTGCCCTTCTGACGACGAAGCGACATTGAAGAAATTAGACCTTTTGAAGGCTCGTAGCAACGGGTATCATTGACTCTACCTTGTACAAGACTTGATCGATTGTGCAAAAGGAAGAGTAAATTCAATTTAGCATAGGAGGTGTACCACTGCACCAACGAGGAAAGAGTGTAAACAACTACTTGGAGAGAAAGGAAAAAGTGGAAATTTTAAGAGTTCGTTTTTTCTTTGTTAGACACAATATTAATGTGAACTAACAGACAATAATGCCAAGGAAAGCATGGAGACAACTGTGATAAGGCTTTCACTCAACAATGCAAGCAAGGTAAAAGGTTTTTTCTAAACAAAGGAGAACTCCAGCGATACAAAACGGCTTTAAGTCAGTATCCTTTGCTCGGACACGCGGAGTTAGTGCCTGAAGACAATCCTAAGGCCAGAGCTGTCTATTTTATGCCCCACAGAGAAGTTATAAGAGATGAATCACAACTGCAGTGCTGAGTGTGTCTGAAGCCTTGTCTAAGGCAGAAGGTCTGCCATCCCTTATGACTGTCTGGGCAAAGAGGAAAGGTGCAAAAGTCCAAAATGGTTGAACCAGCCAAGACTGGCATGGCCCAGAGAATGAAAACAAATTTCCGAAACAGGCAAGGCCTTCAAGCCAACATACGACATGCCAAATGTTCATCTTCAGCCACAGCTACACATGGAACCATTCATTCATATCCCGAAATTCAGTGATCTGCAAAAGTTCCTGAATGTCACAGCTTGGCTCTTACAAGTGGTGAACCGAATGCCAGAAGCTAATGCAGAAACATCGGCGAAAGAGTTTGAGAACTTTTGGATTCGTCATGCCCAATGAGAGGCTTTCCTGAAACACATACGCCTTTTGCATGGAAAAGCATAGTTGAAATGTAAGTAGTAGATTATTGTGAAAACAGGCCATTTCCCTCCACGAACATTATAAAGCCAACGCAAGCCTATTTTTCATTGTTGCAATAGGGCCACACATCTCCAGTTATGACAGACATAATGTCAATCCAATTTCTTCAGAACTACATGTGTATATGTTCAAAATGAAAAAAAATGTCAATAAATAAAGGCACAACAAAATAACACGCCCACATGCCTGTAAGCAGTGGGCAATGGAACGTAATATGAATAACACTAAGAGATCGGAGGATGGCTGAATGGGTCGGAACAAACAGGGGTGGCAAACATTGTAGTTGACACCAAGCGAAAGCAATGGATTTGGCCTGGCCACGTAATGTGTAGAACAGACAACCGGTGGACAGTAAGAGCAACAGAATGGTTCACAAGGCATTGGAATTCGTAGTCGGTGAAGACCGAGAGTTCGATGGAGTGACCAAAGTAAGAAATTTGCACAGATAAAAGGAAATCAGCTCGCACAGCATAAGGTGAACTGGAAATCATTGGGAGAGGCCTTCATCATGCAGTGGAGTAGAACAGGCTGACAATGATGTTGATGATGATGCCTCTAAGAAAGTTCTCAAGCTCATGAGTATTATGAAAGTTTAGGCACTCAGAAGTACATTTTCTACATAGTACAGGATCTAAAAAGTCATCAAGTGTTGGCAATTTATGGCAAGTTTCATGCAACAATTGAACGTGAAAATAACAGCTAAAAACAGAACAACACGAAGAGAGAAACATGGTCTCAAAGTCTCAATTCAGGCTGATTAGTATACATTGAAAAACACGAAGCCCAAACCAATGATCAAGATACGTGACATAACATTCTTGTTCATAGGTAACCTATGTGTATTTTAGACCAGTACAATCTATAGCTCATATTAGTCATGAAGAAGTAAGACAAAATTGGTGACATTCCAATAACCAAACCTACACATGAAACATTACTCGACACCAAAAGGCCGGGATGTTTCCGCATGTTGCCTGATAATTTTTAAAAGAGTAGTCACTGGCTTCAACTGCTTTTTCGCGCCACCCAGTTTCTTCCCAGGCTTACAGCAGTGGTTTTCAAATGGGGGTCCGGAGACCTCAGGGGGTCCGAGAAGCCATTTGTGGGAGACCGCAAAATACATACGCAAAACTGGAAAACAAAAAAAGCCTTTCTTGGAGGCACCGGCGCATTTTAATTTTTGCAAGTTTGCATTGTTGTGCAGCCGACTTATGTTTCTCCCTTCTCCATGAGATGGCTGTAAACCTTTTGCTGCAGCTTCTTAAGACATTGTATGCAAGCATATTTTTTCTAGGCTTGCATATCTGAAGAGCAAACATAGCTAAAAACAGGCTGAATGCGGCTGCAGACCACACAACTTACTGACAAGCAGTTGAGATCAATCAGTGTGGCACTTTAGTTGGATGATTCTTTACAAGGGAGAAATAAAATGAACCTACTTTATGCTGCATGTCGTGCGAATTTATGCCCCCCCTCCTTTTCCTCTCACTGCAAGGGGTTCCTCACCACTTCCACCAGTCCCCAAGGGGTCGCCGAAACATCCGTCATTGAGAACCACTGGTTTATAGTATTGAATTATAGTCTATATCAAAACTGGTAGGCTTGTCTTTGGAAGTTCATTGCAATCATAATGGACTATAATATTTTGAAGAGTTTACACAAACTTGATTGCATTTCTCACCGAGTAACACATGCAAACTTTATACAGTACAACCCGACTGATATGTTTTTTACAGGACTGTAAAAAAAATTAAGAGCCTGGAAATGCAAGAGCTGAGAAGCATGAAATTTTTTAAAACTGAGTAGTGGTCCAAAGCAGAGCTTTATACTTCAACACTTACACTTCAGAAAACTAATTGAATTGCCTGGTGCATTTATTCGTGCCCAATCAGCACAAGTTTTTCAAGCACGTGCAGTGTCACATCACATCTTAATTTAGTAATACAGCTTATGGGGACATTGGCTGCTGCACCTGGCGATACTTTTTTGCATCTCTGAGCAATAGCGTAGCACGTTTGGCACAGTACCAGATTGTCGTGGCCCATAAACTACCGAACACCTTGAAAAAGGGCAAAAAAATCTCCCGAAGCAATTGTCTTGAGAATAAGGCCATTTTTCCACCTCTTCGAGAGCTTCACTAATTTCAAACAAAATTTCATCGTGGTACAAGCATTATTGGCACACTGCAGGAGCCACAAGTCTGTCGATGAATAGAATCACGGAGGTAAGAATATGCAAAGAATTTCAATTGCATGTGATTTTGTAGGTATCGACACCATGCCTGCACAACCACCGTGGCAAGAAACAGAAAAACTCCATTTGATTCACCTGCACCTCCTGAACCAATTCACGAAGTGACAGACCCTCCAGAACCCTTTTTCTGCTGCCAGCAGTGCAGTAATGGTGTCCTCTAAACCACGTAGTACATTTTAAGAGGTGTAGGAGTGGTGCTCCATTAGTTCACGGTTCTCCTGCAAGCTCTCCACTGACAAAGCCGACTTTGTCTAAACACATACGTGTGAAGCAGCGACATATAGCACTAGGGTGTAAGTGCTATTTGAAGCACATCTGCTATTGCACACACCTGCAGTGTCTATGCAATTTAGGGTGTGTTTACACCTCATAAACTGACCTTAAGTGTGGTTTCTGATTTCAGAAACTTTTGTCAAGTAGAAAAAGCATAGGCCTTGCACTGTGACAGTAAGGCCCCTAGTAAGGCACCACTCAATGACGAGCTCTCTGAGCAGTCTGGCATGAAAGATTCAACTTCATCATGAGCTACACATCTCGCTCTCAATAAGGAAGTCTGCATGAGTGAGCAGCCAGTTCGCCAAGTTCTAAATGTCTCAAGAAATGCAGGACTGAAGAATATATAAGTGATCTATCATAGCCTCCGAGCTAAAGCTTCCCCCCTCATGAGCAATCTTCTAAGTGCGGCGCACTTCAGAGGCCCGGTTTGTCGTTCATCCATACATCTCATGTAGCGTGATCACGCTCACAGAAAAGCGCTCGCAACAAGGCATAACAAAGCTAGCAGTGCTCTAACCCGGGTTAAAATAATATATTTAACAGAAATAACCAAGAAGTAATAACATTAATTAACTTAAAATCGCTCAAATGCTTCGCAAACATAGGGCTGACTCCAGCGGGGCACGAGAGGGCGCCACCACCTCGCCAAGCGAGTGAATGCCCCCTCCTCCTGCACCGCCTCTGCGTCGCTACATGACTACATCTGATGGGGGAAACAGCGTGATGAAAGTGGATAAAGCGCAGAAAAAAGTAGCGCACATGTCACACACAGAGTATGTGAATCTGCCAAGAAAGATTCTATTCGTGCGGGGGAAACCCTACATGCATACATCAAGCATTGGCGTTATTGACGCTTTGGTAAAAGGAGCAGTGGGAACTCTACGAAAAGGAATCGCTGGGTGCCCATGCTACCCACTTCCTCAGGTTTCACAGTAGTGGAGGTACCACAGATTTTTTTTACATGTCAGAGTTAAGACTTGGTTCAAGGACTCATGGTAACACCTAGCACTTAGAGAGTGTAATGAAAATGAAGGCAAACAATGGCACCTCGCACATCTGTATGAGAGTGAGCATGGAAGCTGCTTCAAAGTCACCGCTGCTTCAAAGTCACCGCTGCTTCAAAGTCAGTGTTCTGACTAAGGAACATGAGCTCGCACAGTCAATAATATTAGCGATTTTGAAAACAAAAAGCATCGTGATCACGAAGGTTGAAGTAAGCAATCATGCCGACTGATGGGAAAGGGTTATGAACTTTTTGTATGCTGACCTTATTGATAAACTTCAGCAAACTTCACCAACGATTTCACAACAGCCTTGAATGGATGGAGTATACTCATCAATGGGCCTATGTTGACCGTAAAGGAAAAGAAGTTTGCTTTTCTATTTGAAAAAGAGAACTTTAAATGTCATGCAGGCTGGATGCAGCTATTTCAAGACTAGCATGCCATCGTCAACAATAAGATATTGGAGGAAGCCGCATTGTACACGCAGAGGTAAAGCAAGAGTGGATGCAAACAAAGAAGTGGCGCTGCCTTTCCAACTACCACAGTAGAACAAGACACTCATGTTGAGCCACAGCTGATGTGATACAGCAGCACACAGATACAAACCACCGTAACAAAAGCTCGACTGAAAGAATGTTACTTGTTCAATGGTGCATAATCACTACCGTGCGCACCTACCACTATTTGCAGCATATGCTTGCCTACCAGTTCATCATGGCTGCCGATTAAAAATATGATTAAAAATGATTCATGGGATTTTCCATGTCTCCATGCCATGCTTAGACACTGACCAGTAAGCCTTCTGCTACACTGAAGATGACAGGAATCACAAAATGAGTTGTCGGTCCAGTTTATTTAAGGGTTGTTATGGGGTAGGCTGTAAAAACGTTAGAGGTACAAAAGAAAAAGATGCACGGCTGGAACACAAATATAAAAGGCTTTCAAAATGGACTAGTTATAAAATGAACTGCCTTGTATTTTAGCAGTGTACCTTTTAATGGTATCACTGTGTCGCCACGTGGTTCTTAATGTCCTTTTTGAGTTTCTTGATAACCTTCCTGCTTTGGCTCTATGGCTGAGCCTTTCTGTCCATATAAAAAGATATCAAAAAGTTTAGGCAATCTTACCGAACTTTGTCAGACGTTCCTCTTTCACTTCATTCAAGAGAAGCATGAATATGCCTTCAACCAAAAGACTGAAGTGGCTGAGGAACCGGTGAGGAAGGATGCCCCAGCAACAGGGCAAGGCATAAAAAAGAAGCAAGTGCCGCCACTCGCTAGCTTTAAAATGGCACCTGTCCTTCATCGACCGTGGCAGTCTGGTAAAGATGTGTGGGGGGCTTGATTTCCAGCAAACGTTCATCCACACGGGCCAATGTAGTAGGGCTTCCTGCATGTGATGGCAAAATGTGCTAAATAATAGAGACCAATGCTAAGAACAGAGGTCCAGGGCTTTTAAAATATTGCACACGATCTTGTCAAACCACAAAATAGACTTACCACAAGAAAAAAAAAACGATAAGGCACTGCTGTCGCATTTCAAAGTAAAGCTTCGGCATGCACCTTGCACAGCTATACTAACAACAAAGCGGCCCAAGTTTCTGTGTACAAGTTACTTGGACAAGCTAAGAAAAGTGAAATATGAGCAAAAAAAAATAAAATACACCTGGAGTGCTCACAATATGCTCTGCAAAACTGCAAGGATATTTACTTCATTCAAAATTGCCACTTTAGACCTGTCTAAACAACACATGAACGATGTAGAAACAAAAAATAATTGGGCTGAATGCATTCTTTGGCTACGATTGCATATGTTATTATGAGTAACATGCATGTGCCAATGCATACTGATTCATGATGAAATATTTTTGTAGGTACATGTTGAAGTTATATTTACTATGCAGTTGCGCTGCGCATTCTGTGTAAGCCCACAGCCAGTGAATCAAGTTGTCTGGTAGGCCAGAAAGCAGGCAACAGCAAAGAATGTCACTTCCAATGTGCTCTCTAAACATGCATGCAGATGTCGCACAGCCTGCTATTAAGCAGAGTTAGTTGCAGGCTTCACTTATTGGCCAGGAAAGGAAGACTATGCAGTAGCAATATATAGGATACTTGTCTATTTAAAGAAAAAAAAAGAAAAGAAAATAGGCTGAGCATAGACAATGTGTGGGTCCGAGCTAGTTGGTATTCCATGATAACTACTTTTTGCGCAAAAATTTTCAGTACAAAGAACGAAACAAACACGGACGGGCGCAATGTCCGTGTTGCGCCCGTCCGTGTTTGTTTCGTCCTTTGTTCTGAAAATTTTTGTGCAAAAACTAGTTATCATGAGCATAGACATGCACAGGGTTCCCCTTCAGGGGGGGGGGGCAAAGGTTCCTCACAGTGGCCTCCCCTCCTATTATGTCAATGTATGGGGCTGACTTTGCCCCCCCCCCTAGTTGCAGCGCACTCCAACCTATCAATTATATCAATTTCTGGGGCTGACTTTGTGCCCCCCCTCTCTTAGGTGACTAGGAGACCCCCCCCCCCCCCGTGTGCATGCCTGTGAGGCTGGGTAAGACTGGTGGCATCTTCCCAGCTGCCTGCCTGTAAAAGATTGCCAAAATACAGCACAGCTTATCGGTTTTTTATCCTCTTTGTTGAAAGTTTCAACATTAGTAATTAAATAAGATCTCAGTTAGGTCAGTAATAAAAAGACTTCTCAACGTGCACAAGTTTAGTGGAATAAATACTCTTTCACCAAGTCACAAAAAAAATCACTGAGTTAAAAGTGATGTCGTTACTAACACTCGCGCTTACAGAAACTATGTTACTAACACATTTTTTAAGCACCCAATAATCTGGAATGGAAGGTCCACAATGCACTATAAGCACGGAGAAACCGCTAATCAATGAATGAACAATACTCTTTTGCCGCGGCCTGTCTTGCATACAAGTAATTTTTCACCTAAATATAAAAACAATATAAATATCATTTCTTTCAAATGTGTATGCTGTCATTAAAAGCAGGTAGAGGCAAGGGTGCAGCACTCGCTCAAACATAGATGCACACCACAGTGTGCACATAAATAACTGCAGTGCTCCGATTCATAGCCAATCGCTTATTCTACGAGTTAATATGCAGTTGCAGTGAAAAAAGAAATGTCTACACATTCACATTTTTATTGCTAGATTCCTCATTTACGTTATCAATGCAGCCATGCACTCCTAGCTCCGACTTCATTTGTCTTATTCAAGGGGTAAGAAACACCTTGTGAGACAAGCGTTTGGTTTTCAGGACATTTTGAGCGTTTACAAACATTTTATCGGATATTAAACTTAGAAATTACAACGAACTTCTGTTTTAAGCCACATCAGTATTACAAAAGAAGAAAGCTCCCACCTATGTAGAAGGGTTGCTGACTGTTGGACGAGTCAAACCAGTTGTCTGTAAAGCACTTGGTCACGCCTATGAGCACACAATGCATGTACTCAACTGCCTGACCCGTGACAATGTCAAAGTGCTTGAGTCTGCAGAGGGGAGATGGACCCTTAATGCCGTTGACTGTGTCCTTAGCTTGTGCAGCGAGTTTCATATCTTCCTTCACATCCCTCGCCGTTCTTTCTTCACCAGGCTGTGTGTTTGTGTACCGTTGTGCACCTAAAAAGCAGCCACAGTATTAAAAACACAGCACTTACTGCCCACTACAGGCCAGATGTCACACATAAGGGCCACTATTTTGTAGTGACGCAGTGTGCAAATTCTAAGAGCTTTTCACTCCTCGTCTATTGCCACTGGTCCGTCCAATCAGCAGGATAAGTCGACCATGATCAGTGCATGACAAGAGTTGCATGTAATTCAGCACAAGGCATTGCTACAGAACAGTGGCTCAGAACAGCTCTAAATGACACAAAAGCCCACAGACAGAACAACATGAATATCCACTAATATCACTGCAGATGCTTTCTACTTAATGTTATCACTGCTCAACACGGAGATAAGTGAATTTGGTTCTGGCTGTGATGTAGCTTTAGAAAAAGCAAGAATGAACAAAATAAACCTTGTCTTTTTCTTGGGGGGCTACAAAGCAGGTAAAATTTTAAGTGAACCACTCACTAGTAAAATACATGTGTTTCTGTAAAAGAAAATGTATTCCATTTGCATGTGGCTCCCGTGCGCATCTTGAATTGGTTCACGTATGGCGCACTGAATTGCAACCTTCAGTTATGTAGTGCAAAATCACTGCCATATCAACTGCTGAACAGCTCAGCTGCAGTGGCAATGTGGTACAAAGAACTTCCCCATATGCTATAGAGGTGGGGGGAAAGACAAACAGAATTCAGCAAAGGATGCTCCCCAAGCTTTGCTTTCAGTGGTTTGTATTATAAAGTGGACCTCGATCCACATGGCTGGCATCAAGATGGCAGCAAGGAAGCTTGTGAAACATCCTCAAGAAGCACTTTTTTACGGCACAAACAGCTTCCTAGAAATACCCCGACTTGGACGCAGCAAGTAAAAAATGTTGGTGTGCTTGTTTACTGCAATCACTTGTGCTGGTACAGAAAGAGCACGAGTAACGCTCCGTTACACTGCTTCGTCAATACTTCTAGACATTTTAAGGGCTTCATGCTGTTTGATGGACGCATCAATGGTGCGTTTTCATGCCATGTCCAAAAACGAGTGTGAGGCCCTACACATTGCAGTGATAAAGAAATGTTGGCATCTATGAACCAAAGAACACTTGTTCACGTTTGGGTAGCAATGCTTGAGTTCATGTCTATTTCATAGCTAGGGTGTTTTACATGGTTTTGTTTTTTCAAAAAAAAAAACCCAGGCAGATTTCAGCACAAATCTGATGCTTGATTGTGAGGTTCCTGCAGTGACTACAACAATAAGTTGATATCTTAGGGATTTGAGCAAGAGCAAAAAACTGGGTAACTTAATTTTTGGTAAGGAAAAAAAATATAGGTTTTATGTACAGGTGCCTGCAAAACAATTCGGAGTGCCGCATAGGTGGCTGCTTGTTTTCAGACCACACCTGCAGAATAACACAACAATGATCTGCGCATGCGCGGCATCCCTAGCAAGCAAACTTGTCTCCCTGGTGTATATAGATAGGCGTTGCCTTGTGTTAAAAATACATGCAGTTTGTCTCATATGCTCTGGGAGTGCGGGTCGTTGGGCCCGCAGTTCACCAAGGAAGAGTGGGACGCACTCCTGCGAAGTCCCAAGTATGAAGACCAAATCCTGGCCGTCCAGCGTGCCTCTGATCGGGCCGGCAAGCTAGACCTGTCGGTCCCGTCGTTGGATTAGCCAGGTGCGCGTTTTATCGCGTTTTGCTGGACCCAATAAATGTTGATTCACTCACTGACTCACTTTTAGTGCTGCAACAACACATCCGGGGAAGTGGAAACTGGGCCTGTAGGCTACACCGTGCTCGCACTCTATGCAGTAGAATGTCCAAATTCACATGTAATCCTTGTGCAACCTTAATAACTCACTTAGTTATGAACGTATGATTTAATATAACTCTTAATAAATAATGAACTTAAATGAACTCCCAAATAGTCTTAATATGGCGTGACTCGTGTCTTGAGAGTGAGTAGTCTCTAGCACTGTTTGCAACACTTAATTCCTTCTAGTTACCGGTAATTATGTTATTTAATTAGCAGTACACTTCAGCATGCTTTATTAAAAGTGTCGTCTGATGTCTATGTTTTTGCCTTTTTCATTACTTCAATTTCTTTAAAGTAGTCCTGAAAGTTTTGACTTACTCTGTTACTCTGTGCTTAATTCACTTTTACATGCTTTATTTAACTGCAGCAGTGTAGTATGCCACTCTATGATTTTTGCTACCACAAGTGCTGCCGGTGAAGGGCGACCGGACGCTTAAATTTTGTGATTAATGAGCCAGTTGCGTCATTTGCTTGTAAAGGCACTGACGCCGATTAACGCGCACACATGCACACATATGCTGCATCACATGTACAGAGCATTTTAGAGAGTGCCTCCACACAACTCTCCAGTGAAACGCTAAAAGGTACCCAACTCTATTTATATAGGGAACCCCTATCTAGATACACAAGGGAGTGAGGCAGGCTTGCTAGGGATATCACGCATGCACAGACTCCGGCGCTATTTTTTAATCAATGCGCTCCTCCGACGATGACCACTGCTCCGGCGCTCCTAATTATTTTGTGGGCCGGCCTGTGATAAAGGCTGATTCTGCAGCAAAAACGTCAGTTCTCGCAATGCGATTTTTCCGACATGCTGGATTTTTTAACTATATATCACACACACATGGGGTTATGCAAATTAGCAAAATGCTGATAGAAGGCACTACATACCTGCAACAAATTCAGCACAGGAATAGCACCAAGGGCATCCAAAGAGGCCATTGAACTGGACCATGTTGCACACAGATGCACGGGCCGGTGCATCAACGCAGCAGCATATTGCATACAGTGATGACCTCATTACAGTTTCAGCATGCTTCCAAATAATGTGGCCAAATGCGTTGAGCTCGTCTACAAATTTGCTCATGAACTGAAGCATGTCCGGGTGCTTTCCAAACCACAGCCCTCCAATCAGACAGTTCTTTTTTTGGCTTTCTGGTGTTAGTTCATTTATTAGCAGTTGGATAGGCCATACTGAAGATGATGAGGCTTTGAAGACCGGGCTGCCATCAGTGTTAAATGTGGCAGTCAAATCCATCCTGATCTTGCCACTTCGCCTCAAATTTTGGGATGCCTGTCCACTAGTGATGTCTCGTAGGGCTGTGGCGTTTTGTTCGCTCTGTGTTCTGATCTTTATGAGATTCTGGAAAAGCTCATCCTTGGTCTTGGCGAGCAATGACTTGATCTGCTCCTTGAGATGAAGGATTACAAAGAAGTTTCCCCTTGATCTTAAGGTGCTTACATCAGTGTTCACAGCACACTCTATACAACGCTGATGTGTGTCACTCACAGTTTGTAGAAGTCTGCCACATAGGTCGCAATAGTAATGGCTCTTCACAAGGCGCTGCGTCCTTGCCTGCCACAGCTTCCTGAAGATGTGCTTCGACCGAGGAAGTACTGTTCCCTTAAAGCCGAAAACTCCATCAAAGGCGGAGCAGATCGTCAAGTGCAACCCATGTTAGCCCGTGTGTCACAACAAACGCCAGGATCATTATTATAGCTGCTGCTTTGGTGGTGGTTGAGCCTGGCAGAGTCGATCCGTCGAGGTCAGTGAAGTCGGACGCAAGTAGTTCTGCATCTTCCAATAGCGACACCCCCGGGGTCGTGGAGAAGTGTTCTTGCGAAGACCCGCAGTCATCAGCGATGTCATCAAGCGACACGTCGCTATCGTCGTCGCAATCACCCGAGTCACTCAGCTGAGGTTCGGCGTCCTGCTGTGCCGGCGGCTCCTATCTGGCACAGTCACCTTCAGACACGTTCCCGAAGTCTCCGTCTGAGTGCTGGTCAGAACATTCCGCTGTTGCAGGGGATGACTGGCCGCCTACTAACGTGTCGCCTGCATCCGCTGCTGCAGGCGGCCCGTCTGAGTGCTGGTCAGGACATTCCGCTGTTGCAGGGGACGACTGGCCGCCTCCTAAAGTGTCGCCTGCATGCGCTGCTGCAGGTGGCCCAGGCGAAGGAGTAAGCGCGCCGCGAGTTCTTTCTCTCTGTTGCCTCCAGTACTGCGTCGATAGGGGAACGATGAAAGGCTCATCTTTATCAAGATATCGTTTTCGTCGCTGTCTGCGGTCACTCATGACTCATGCAGTCAATCGCCAAGTAAATGCCTGTTTATTAACCACGTTGTTTTGCGTCGCCAACATGTGGAACAGAGACGGTGCAAGCGCAAGCCATCGGGCCCTCCATGCATCGGGGAGACCCTCCTCCATGGGGCAGACAGACGTACAATGATGTCAATTTCTCTGTGTTCGCCGCTAAGCTAGAGGACACCTGTCGAACCTCAAATGCACAAAATGTGCTAATGTTACATCCTGCGTAACAAAAAAAATTTGCGTAATTTTCGTCATTCTTTTTTCTGTCTGTTTTAACGAGCATGCGCTTTGAAAAGTGCCTTTCTCAGCCTTTCGAAGAGAGAAAGAGGAGATCTAGAGAGGTGAGAGCAACGTCTGGCAACGGCGGTGGCGAGTAACACCATAGCCCATAGCATCTATAGTACAAGTGGCTGCGCTCATAGAGTTTCCTGAAACGCTGAAACTCTATGGCTGCGCTGCTGGAGCGGCTGCAGTGCTTGCAATTGCTTTCAGGACGCAGGGGTAGGGCCAGCAGCGACCGGTTCCTCAGAGTTTGAGACACGCGCTTTGCTTCGCCCGCTAATGTGTGCTGTAATCAGTGGAGCGTTCCAAATCGCTCCAAATGTTCTTCCTATCGTTTGGGGGAAAAAAAATAAGAGAGAAACGAGGCCGCTGCGAATTGGAGACTGAGAAGGAAGAGTTTCTTGCGATCATTTTCGTAGTCGTTGGGGAGGGGGCTTTTAAACTACCGAAATTTTCAATTTCGCATGCGTATACATAACCGCACGCACGAACATAAAGTTTGGTTGAACCCTGTCGCCCTCGCTAATGCGTGTGATGTACTGACTCCCGCATGCTCGAGCATGAAGCAGTCAGTTCAAATTGTGCAATTCGAACGCAAATAAATTAATTTTCTTGTATGCAGTGCATCCAACACGAACAGTCGTGACCAGTTACCATGCATGCTCGAAGACACATTTCAATGAGAAGTACGAATGGTTTTACATGGTGCGATAATATGCGCCGAAGATCTTCGTGCTCAGTAGCCATATGCTTGCAGTGATCTACATTTTATTTGCCGGCATGTAGAAGGAAGCAATAAATTTTTTTTCTTGTTTTTGTTCTTGTTGAGGCAACGCGCGTTGATCGCAAAGCATATCTTGCGAAGAACACCTTCAGCATCACGTGCCTAATTTTTTTTAAAAAGCACATTCGCTGCTTTTTAGCGGTTGAACTTGAGCTTGTTGCAGGCCCGTAGCCAGGGGGGGGGGCCCTAGGCCCCCCCCTCGAAATTCGGATGGAGGGGGGTGTTTTACCGAGAAAAAATAATAAAAATACCTGTTTTTCAAGGTTTTCAGCTGGTGCCCCCCCCCCCCCCCGAAAAAAAATTCCTGGCTACGGGCCTGGCTTGTTGGTACATATTCATAGTAGAAAACAGCACGAAACAACAAAGACGAGAAAGAGCAAACAGGACATAGCGCCTGTGTAGCAAGCAGCTAGCTAGGTGTTTTACCACAGAGCCACAATCCTCCAGAGTGGGTATATGTGCCACAGTCTCCAGGCTACAAACAAACAAAAGGACTAGCGCTGCAGAACACGATCGAGACCCGTTATCTAATACCGGCGTCACACGGGCACTTTTGATCGCGATTAAGGCAGATCCGGATTCGATTTCTTGATCGCCATCTCGTCGCTGCTACACGTGTCCCAACTGATCGATCCGGATCGAGTTTGCGCAGACGCCAGTCAAATGATATGGGAGACATATCGTGATAGTCTTGATCCCCACCGGGCAAGATTGCTTTTAAAGGTGACCGTGTAGCAAAACCTGATCCATGAGCTGAACCCGGTGCGGCCTATGCAGCTCCTCGCGATCAAAATCGCAAGCCATGTATGTTGTTTGATCCCATTTACAGCAAATGGAATGCCTTGTTTTTTGGGGCGAAGTTTCCGTGTGAAGGCTACGTGGCCGATCACAGTTCAGATATATCACGCAGCTATAACCTACACCAGTACGCGGAGACCGTATTGATCTGATGGAGACTACAAATCGAGATGTCAAAGTCTGTTATAGTTCTTTCCTAGTACCTCCACCTTCTATAAATTCTAAAAGCTTTAATTTTGGCTTGTCATGGCCCTTCTTTTAATCGAGCGGCCCTAGTCGTATGCAGATGCCGTGTCAAGAGTAGGTTCGGCACTGAAACGGCACCACAACCGAAATGGCGTCAGTCTGGCCAACGTAGACGTTGCAAAAAAGCACGTACATAACGTAATTTATTATGGTGACTCCAGTATACTGGACACATATATGGTGTCCGGTGATCTTGAATGTCAAGTCCGACAAGCTTGCTTTTTTACACATGTCACGACCCCATATTTTCCAGCGAACTTTTCCGCAGGGACGATATGTACCAGGGTTCGATTTTGCTCCGACACAAGGTCCTTCAGGTCCTGCGTTGGCGCTGATGACGAAGAAGTTCAGCCAGATTCGTATGAGATGTAGTTTTGGATAACGTTTACAGTTCCTTCATAATTTTCATTCAGTATGGCATCGTTGATAATGTACAGGACTCAGCCACATCATTACTACACCTTCACCGATGCCACCATTTTTATGTTGCCCACCCTGCACGTAACGTCCCATACGGGACCTTTGACGAATTAAATTAGTAAAAAAAATTAACTAATTCATGTGATCTGAATAATGTTGGTTTGACAGGGTGATATGCAAGCAGCGCAACGCCATATGTCAACTGTGGGCATTTTAGGCATGCCTACCCTAAAGTTCCTACCACAATACGTACACCCCCCCTGTCGGAGACAGATGGGCCGACGTTTGAACAACGGGAGACTTTAATTAAACATTCGGCCCGTTACCATCTTTTAAATAACTAATCTGCCTAATCATCACCGGCAACCATGAAAAGTTTTTTTTTAGCTGCCGTTTTCTTGTAGAACACGTACATCGCCCAATGTGCAACTCTGTGTTAAGCAGTGACTGTGTCGCTTAATAAAACTTTTTGTTGGGCTAGTTGGTCTGAAATAATGTCACTACAAGCAAGTGTAATTGCACAGCGTGAACATGTAAATGGTCGAGCGTAGACTAACAATTTCCGAAAAGAGAGAAGCCAGCCGAGCGCTCTCGCTGGCTCCGGCAACAGCAAAACTGCCGCGGATGCATCATATGCGACGGGCGCGCCGCCAGTTGCCGTCATGAATTGGTGCTACTACGCGCTACACGTGCCTCACACTTTGACGCCTGCGCCCACTGCTACCAACCGCAGCCTCGTTTTTCTTTGCGTGTGCGTTCGTTTTGGTCCGTGTATTATTTATTGATTTTGCGATGGCTGGACCCTCTCTCTCTCCCGCATACGCGTATGTGATATATAAAGACGGAGCCAAGGCAGTGGTAGCGGCAAATTTGATTCGTGACTTTCATGCTACCAGCGTCAATGACCGCGTGAAAAATGTGGAGGTTTACTGGCGAGACGTTGAAGCGGCCACGGAGGACGATGGCGAAGGGTACTACCAAGCCAGCATAGAAGAAATGGGAAGTAAGTATAAGTTTACACGCTACACTTGTGCAATTTTTTACGGGTGCAACTCTAGTGTAGGGTTAACGTGTAGCACATGTAACACAGGATGTGAGAGAACAAAGCAAACACTCATACTCTTGGCCGTACTGTGTTTTTTGCTTCTTGCGGTGTGTTAAGTGCACTGCTCATAAACAAACAATTGTGGCAAGAAGTGCGTGTGTGTGCAGTCCAGGGACCCAAGATGCGACTTCGAGTAACTGACGTGTTCGCGCGTGTTGTAGGTTCATGAAGCGCCATGCTAACCAACGTCTTCGTGCGAACAAAGCAAACAATAAACTGTGTGATTCACGGACTACTGTTCGTGTTTAATTTTTCAAGTGGATGCTACATGGTCGGTTTCACAAATTCTGGTGTCAGAAGTTGGGGGGCTGCGTAGTCTCTTGAAAGAGTGCCAGTGCACAACATAAGGACGAAGGGGCTCGAGACGCGTGTGCGCTGGCTTTCAGCAGTGTTTATTTTGTACAAAGAAACTTCATATATTCCGTAAATAAACCTGTTATATTTTATGCCTGTCCGGCACAAAATTCTAATCTTCACACCGATGTCACCGGGCCCGTAGCCAGAATTTTTTTTCCGGGGGGGGGGGGGGGGGGGGCACCTGTTGAAAACCTTATAAACCCTCAGTTTTCATTACTTTTTCTCGGTAAAACACCCCCCTGAATCCGAATTTTTTGGGAAGGGGCCTGCCCCCCCCCCCCCCTGGCTATGGGCCTGGATGTCACCAAACGTGACAATCAATTACGCTTTAGTAATTTCGCTAGTCTACTGATTAGCACTATTACTGGCAGTTGAGCAGGTGTTGCATATCTGCGTACACATGGCCATTGTGATCACGCGTACAATTTCTAAGAAGGCATCCAGAAACCCTCCTTTCATTTCTCTCATATTGTAGCAATGCCCCTACGATGCCGATTGTTAACCTACGCTCTTACTCGCATAGTTTGACGTTGCACAAGTTGAGCACACTTGAAGCAATGTCTCCGTTTGCATGGAAGTTTCTTAAAAGGCCAGGACATGTAATTGCATCCTGGTGGAAATGAAGACTTAATTATAGTGACTGACCCAAACATCCTTTTCATGATCTGAGTAGGATTTATATTCTTAAATGACATGTAAAAGTCGCAAAAGAACCGTATATTGAGCAGCCTATCGAAAGAGCCTTGAACCCCGCAGGGGCGTCTGCGCAAGCAGGCGTTTGGTGTGTGGCGACACCACGGACCCGAGCTAACGGGGGGGGGTTTCAACCTCCTCCCACGCCTAGCCGTGCGTGGCTGAGCCGTGTCCGGGGAAAAGGGGATCCTGGGGGGTTGAGCCGACGCCGGGTGATTGGACCTTTAAGGCCCCCCGGCGGAGGCAACACACCCCCTTTGGCCCTAGCTTCACGTAGACGGCACCCCTGGGCTGACCCACCCAGGGGAAATCGGCAGTCGCCTTTTCCTGTCTCTCTCTCCCCTCATCTTCGTCTTTATCTCTCACTTTTTATCTTTCCTGTCATCTTCTCTCTTCCATTTACTTCCTAGTTTTTTCCTGGCGGCGAGGGTTAACCTTGTGTAGTTATCCAACCTCGGATAGTTATATTCGGTTATAGCGGCGATGCATGGCTGGCGTCTCCAAGTGCTTGTTATTCAACCTTGTAGCGTCCCCTTGTTGGGCTCGGTGGTGGGTGGCCACCATCGCCGCCGAACTTTATATTCTCCATATGGCAAACTCTTTCCCCCCCGCTTCCTGATCGCTCCCTCAAGAGGTGGCGCACCGATGACCCATTCATACTAACTCTACCAAAGCAGACCTTCCCCAAGTATCATGTTATCCACAGCCAGAACGACAGCAAGACAGTCCGATCAATGTCACCCTTCCTCGTCTCGAAAACTCTCACAGAAGCAATTGGTCCAGGTTATAAAGTGACAAAGATGGGAAGTGGCGACCTCCTTCTGGAAGTTCGCGACAAAACTCAATACGACAAGCTATCCACACTTGTAGCATTTGGAGACATCCCTGTTTCAGTGGGCCCACACAGGTCTATGAACACAGTCCGCGGTGTAATTTCTGATGACGACCTTCTCGACCTGAGCGAAAGCGAACTCCTAGAAGGATGGCAAGACCACAACGTTGTAAAAGTACAGAGAATAATGATCAGACGCGACGACAAACAGATCCCAACAAGACACATAATCATTACGTTCGGAACCAGCAACCTGCCCGAGTCTATTGAAACTGGTTATTGTAAGCTCCGTGTGAGACCCTACATTCCCAATCCCCGTCGATGCTTCAAGTGCCAGCGCTTCGGCCATGGATCGCAAAGTTGCAGAGGGCGCGCTACTTGCGCAAAATGTGCATCAACTGAACACTCGTCCGACACTTGCAATTCGGGAGCCCGTTGCGCCAACTGTGAAGGAGATCATCCTGCCTACTCGCGGTCGTGCCCCTCGTGGAAAAAAGAAAAACAGATAACAGAAGTTAAAGTGAAATTCAATCTATCCTTCCAAGAGGCACGTAAACGCTTCTCCGCACAGAACCAGTCCGATCCCTCCTTCGCCGACGTAGCGCGCCGGGGCGCCACGCCACGTTTTTCGGCGCCTGCGAGATTCACACGGAGTGTGACCGCGGCCGCGCCAGCAGCGCCCCCGGCTGGAGTAGCCTGCGCTGCTCCGCCCCCTTCCAAACAGGGCCAGCAGACACCCGAGTCTGCCGGACCCCGGGCCACTGCAAACGCAGCTAGGTCCGAAACTCTCATGAACGTGCCTGCCGAGCAGGCACCATCCGCCATTTCACAAGAGGTGATGGATACAAGTCACACTCCTCCGGCGTCTGAGACGCCGAAGGACAGGCGCAGCTCCCTGGAGCGCACCAAAAAAGAAAAACCCCGCATTACAGGGCCCCCAAAAGGCCCTGTAACCTAAGGCAACACTCTCGTACACACAGCACTAAACTAAATTAAATATGGAGACACAAATTCTACAGTGGAACGTCAGAGGACTGCTCAGAAACCTCGACGATGTCCAAGAACTTTTACACAAACACTCACCAAAAGTGCTGTGTGTACAAGAAACACACTTAAAATCCAAGAACACCAATTTCCTACGTCAGTGTGTTATTTTTCGAAAGGACCGAGATGATACTGTCGCGTCATCCGGCGGTGTTGCCATTATAGTCAATCAAGGGATTGCATGCAAACACTTACCACTTCAAGCGTCCCTTGAGGCGGTGGCTGTCCGAGCTGTCCTTTTCAATCAACTCGTCACCATTTGCTCGCTCTACATACCTCCACAACAGCGTCTTGAAAAACATGAATTCCAGTCCTTAATAGATGAACTGCCCGAACCTTATCTAGCCCTCGGGGACTTGAATGCACATAGCGGTCTATGGGGTGATTCTCGCTGCGACGCACGAGGTCGCCTAATTGAACAGTTCCTCTTTACTTCCGGTGCGTGTCTGTTGAATAGGAAAGAGCCAACTTATTATAACGTCGCCAACAAAACCTACTCGTCCATAGACCTCAGCATTGTATCTCCATCGCTTCTACCCCTACTCCACTGGAAAGTCATAAATAATCCTTTCGGAAGTGACCATTTTCCTGTAGTACTGAGCACACCAATATCAAATCAATGTCCTCCACATGTTCCTAAATGGCTCACAGACAAAGCTGACTGGGAACAGTTTCATGAGATTACCCGTTTAAGTTGGACTGATATAAGCGGCTTAAGCATAGATGCAGCTGTACAGTACTTCACTGATTTTCTGACTGATGCTGCACTTAAATGTATCCCGCAAACATCTGGACTGCCCGGCAAGCGACGTGTGCCATGGTGGAATTCTGACTGTCGGAATGCACGAAAAAAGCAAAATAAAGCATGGAAGTTGCTTCGGGAGTCCCCGACAGCCGAGAATCTTGACACTTTCAAGAATATTAAGCCTCATGGGAGAAGAACGCGCAGACAGGCTAGAAGGGAGAGCTGGCAAAAGTTTTTATCCGCAATCAATTCGTATACACAAGAGGCGAGAGTCTGGAGCATGGTTGGTAAGGTTGCAGGACGACAAGCACATTCACTTCCACTAGTAAACACATAAGGCGACAGCTTGGAAGACCAGGCGAACTTCCTCGGCGAACACTTCGAACAGGTGTCCAGCTCGTCGCACTATAGTGAAGCTTTCCAACGACACAAAACAAGAATTGAAAAACAGAAGCTAGAGCGGAAACCCACAAAACACGAGGCATACAATGTACCTTTCCGTTTAGCTGAGCTACACGCATCACTTAACTGCTGCAATAAATCTGCCCCAGGCTCTGACCGTGTCGAATATGAAATGCTTAAACACCTGCCTTCTGAAACTCAAAAAGCCCTCCTTTCCCTGTATAATGTTGTTTGGTTTTCCGGCGAGATCCCTTCTGCCTGGAAGGAAGCCATTATTATTCCGATTCTTAAGCAAGGCAAGGATCCATCTTCCGTTAGCAGTTACCGGCCGATCGCACTAACAAGTTGCCCGTGTAAGCTCTTCGAAAAGATGATTAACCGCCGACTTTTACATTTCCTGAAACAAACAATCTGCTGGATCCATACCAGTGCGGATTTCGCGAGGGTAGATCCACCACTGACCATCTTTTACGTATCGAGGCACAAATCCGTGAAGCTTTCGTCCATAAACAATTCTTCCTTTCGGTGTTCCTCGATATGGAAAAGGCTTACGACACCACATGGCGCTTCGGCATACTGCGAGACCTCTCACACTTAGGTGTCCGAGGTAATATGCTGACCATAATGGAAAGCTATTTGTCCGAACGCACGTTCCGTGTCCGGGTGGGGAATGTTTTGTCTAACACATTTGTCCAGGAAACTGGAGTGCCTCAGGGTGGTGTCCTGAGTTGCACACTTTTTATCATCAAAATGAATTCCTTGCGACTGTGCATTCCATGCAATATGTTTTACTGCACCTATGTAGACGACGTGCAGATTGGTTTCAAATCATGTAATCTCGCAATGTGCGAGCGACAGGTTCAACTTGGCCTGAACAAGGTCTCCAAATGGGCAGAGGAAAACGGGTTCCGACTAAATCCGCAAAAAGCGCGTGCGTCTTGTTTTCCAGGAAGAGAGGGATTCACTCCGACCCTGACATTGACCTGCATGGTCAACGTCTTTCTGTAAATACCGAGCATAAGTTCCTGGGCCTAATATTGGACACCAAACTAACATTCATACCACACATCAAGTACATAAAAAACAAGTGTTTAAAAACCATGAATATCCTGAAAGTGTTGTCACGCACTACATGGTGTAGTGACAAGAAATGCCTCATGAATTTGTACAGAAGCCTCATACGCACGCGCCTGGATTACGGGGCGATCACCTATCAGTCTGCGACCCCAACATCCTTGAAGATGCTTGACCCTGTCCACCACCTAGGCATTCGTCTTTCCACGGGCGCTTTTCGCACTAGCCCCGTGGAAAGCCTGTACGTTGACTCGAACGAGTGGTCGCTGCATCTCCAGAGATCGTACCTATCTTTTGTATACTTCCTCAAGGTAAACGCAAACAACAAACACCCCGTACACTCTACCATAAATGACTTGTCCAGCTCTGTCCTGTTCGACAACCGCCCTGCCATGAGACAGCCATATGCACTTCGCGTGAGGAGTCTAGCCAGAGAAATGAGTGTGCCACTGCTTGAACACCGTTTGGCTGCTCCCGCTGCATACGTCCCGCCATGGCAGTGGCAGGTCATAGATTGCGATGCATCCTTCGTAGAAGTTACCAAGCACGCGCCTACTGCACATATCCGTACACACTTCCTCGAACTCCAGCTGAAATAGACCCTTTGCAAAAGCTTCCGAACAGGGCGCGCTAGTCTGGCAACCAAGGCAAGCGGCCATGATGAAGTATCCGCGCCGATCCATCCGCAGACTCGTTGGGTATCCGCTTCGTGTGTAGATTGGCTGTCGCGTCGCCTCGTACAATTTTTCCCATTACGGGATGGGAAAACGACTTGAAACTTATCCCGCCATTGAGTGATGAGAAGGTATTGAAGTTTTATTCGACCAGGTCGGCCACAGATCGCTGTCTCGACCGCAGCTACAACTTTCATGTTGAATCGTACGTCATACCTTCGTCCGTGCGGACAAACAAGTGCAAACAGAGGTGAGTTTTTTTTCTTATCGACATTGTTTTACGGTGCCACTGGCTATCGGGAATGTGATGGGGGATTGGTTAGTTATATGTTGTGAGGAGGTCATTGATTGTGTTTTGAGGAAGCGCCGAAACTGTGCCCGCGAGGATCAAACGGAGACGGCGGAGCACATAATTCGGCTTTCGAGCGTGATGTGACACTGTTTACCCACGGTTCAGGGCGCAGATCTGGCGCTGTTAGACTAACCTAACCTAGTTTCTCTAAACGTAGTTTCAATTTTAGACTACTGCTTAACGTATAGTTTGTAAGCGTTTTGCTTACCGCGAGCCGACAGCCGCTAGCAAGCGCTGCCTACAAGCCGTTAACATGTGCACAAAAATCGATAAACAGATTACGGAGTTTCAGAGCGCCGCTCGTCCTTCGTCATAGTGAAACTTGATATAACAAGGCGCTTGCTCAGAGATATATTGCGGCACTGAAAATGACGAGACGGTCTGTGGAAGTAGTTTTGATTTGGTGTAGGTATGACTAAAGTATTAAGCATATCTTTCTTCCCTCCGGTCTATCTTTGTGAGCACGAAGTAGCGGCGCGGGACGTAGAAAAGTCTTATCCTAATTAATTCATTCAGTAAAGTGCACGTGAATGGTGGCATATGAATGATTTCAAGCTACGTCCGTAGCTTAAGATAAGTCTGTTGTTTACAGCTTTGTTGTTGAACCACCTTCAAAGCGTGGGTTGGCGACCCACTTTTTAAGAAAGGATTAGAAAGCTTGTTCTTAAAGTCGATCGTGTATGAAACTGAAATGCAGGCACTATTTTGAGCACATTACATAGCATAATAATGTGAAAAATTAAAGATTAACATTTGGAATTTCTTATCCAGTGCTGGTGTCGTCTTCATCAAGGCGTCATGCTACAGGAGCAAGAAGAAGAATTCTCCTCCCTACTCCGTAATCGTTGCGGTTAATCGACTAGCTGAAATAATTGATGGCAATTGTGAATGCCCAGCTGGGAAGTTAGCATGCAACCACCTTATGGGAATGTTGCGCACAATTCCGCTGATGCAATCTAAAGGCTTTTCAGAAGCCCCAGAACAGCTATCGTGCACTGATCTTCCACAGCAATGGAGAGTCCCACGCAAAACGTCACTGAAGGGGTGCTCTATTCAAGCTGTGGATTGGAGAAGTGTGAGAGAAGGTGGTCTGTGTACCCCTAAGCTAGCACGACCGAAAGAACGGCGGCAGCATCCCCGTAATGAGGAGCAGCAAGAAGCTGCAGTACAAAAGTTTGCCAGCCGTTTATTGTCTCTCGACCCAGGGAATGAGTTTGCAGATGGTCTGCTGCTCACACCACTGCAACCCTTCAAGAAGACTCGGTACGGCTATGCTTCAGCAGCATCTCCGATGGCGTATCAACAAGCACTGCGACCCTATGGTTTCGCTGTGCACACCGCAGGAATTCTGGAAGCCGCAGGTTCTTCAACAGCAACTGTGCCTGGTCTCAACTTTTTTAGTGGTGCCAGTGTCTGGGATCCACCGCCTCACGTCAGTGGGCACCGGATTGTGAAGTTCAGCGTTGGCACATGAATTTTACATTTTATGAATATTCTTGACATTTAAATTTTTTTGTTACAAAATCAAAGAGCATGATTTTGGCATGCTTCGAGAATTTTTTAATTACTCTTATCTACAACATAGCATTTTGAGAATTCATGTTAAAGGTTGTGCCGTGCTGTTTTACAATTTGCAGGAGTTGCACACAACACCAGCTCGTTCCGCACAGATAGAGAGAGACACTCGGCAGCAGGCAAGAAGTTCTACGTGGAAGAAAGAGCGAAGCCTGCGTCTGACCGCTTCAAACTTTGGTGTTGCACTTGCCAGAAAGGAGTGGACTGCAAAAGGCCTGCAAGCCATTGCAAGTAGCCGACACATTTCACATGTCCCTGCTGTAAAGTAAGTGGATCCCTTAGGACTACCTGATATAAAGATGACATTCAAGCTATATGAAAAAGCTGCATGGCGCGAGTGCATGTGTACCAGCTGGTCCAAAACGCATTACAACAAAATTGCCTGGTGCCCACATTTCTTGTGATTTTATGAAATTCGGACAGAACATTCATTATCACGTGGTACCAAATGCCTTCGAGAAATACTTTCCTGCAGTTTGTCTTTGGTAAAATAAGATGGAGTTGCAATCACTTCTGCATTTAATGGAGAGTTACTTTCAGAAAGGTAATTTGCAGCTGTGGTCCTTTTTTTTGTATAGCACATGCAAATGTGCTTGCAAACATTATTTTATGCTGTAATGCTCGGTTGTAATCGGTGATTCCGCAGTGCATGCTTCACTGCTGTTAAAACAGATGTTTCAGTACGTATTCTCTGAACATTGCCTAGCGATTCAGGGGCTTGTTATATTTGTGCACTGTATGCAGGTATGGGATTGCCAATGAGGCAGTTGCTGCTGTCCGTTATGAGGAGGTGCTGAAAGCCATGGGCCATAACGTCACAGTGAGCACCTGTGGCCTTCTGCTGAATCCAGCTTTTCCTTGGCTTGGCGCATCGCCAGACAGAATAGTCTATGATCCGTTGGAACTGTCGTATGGCGTTGTGGAAATTAAATGCCCATATTCTTTGCGAGATACTAAAGGAGAGGAGCTTGTTGGGCTAAGCTTCTGCTCCGAGCTGACCGATACCGGCCCAAAACTGAGCAGAGAACACCACTACTATTCTCAGCTAATAGGTCAGATGGGTGTGTCCGAACTGTCGTGGGGCGACTTTGTCATTTTCAGCAAGAATTTTATTCTGATTGAGAGGGTGAGGCTGAACAAAAATGAGTGGGAGGTCATGAAGGGAAAGCTACAGAATTTTTACTTCTCAACATTGCTTCCATTTTTGGAAACCACTGCTAGGCCCTGCTTGTAACGCATGAATGGCACAACAAGTAAAGAAAGATCAAAAGCATGTTTTTATTTTGTGTAAATGTACAAGAAAGTGCAATAAAGGTCATTGACAGTCACTCATCAGCATTGTCATCAGTGTCTCTCAAGAGTTGGTGGTTGAAGGTTGCCCAAGATAGGACAGACGGCCCATATTTGGTTGGCTAATCGAGCCAAGGAAATAGGAAAAGGGCGATCAAAGATGTGGTAGCTCTTGATGCGCTGAATCCTTCTTTCAACGTGTATTCGAAGTGCAGCAATTTCTTGTGTATTTCTGACATCCTCTTCACTGAACTGATCACCTCATGCAAGAAAGGTGGCAGATTTAACTTTACACCTTTGTTCTGTAAGATGTCTTCAATGCGAAACCCTTTGTCGGCCATAACGGAATCGCCTTCGTCAAATTCTAGGTCAAGGAAATGACTTTGAATCACACATTCTCTATCTGACGTCGATCCTGTGAAGAGCTCAGACACAAATGTCACCAGTCCATGAGGAGAAACTCCAATCAGACCCTTCATTGTGTGGGTTGATTTATAGTGCGAGTATAGCTCGGACTGAGTGACAAAAGATGTTGGCACATTGCAACGTATCTCGGTTGCATCAAGCAACACTCGTGTAGAGGCATACTTTTCCCTGAATGCTTCAGGCATGCGCCTGTCAATTGCTTCTCGGGATAGCCATATGGGTATTTCTGTCAGCTGAAGGTACATGTAGTCTGTCCATGCCGAAAATATGCGCGACACTGTGCTTGCTGATATGGAGAATAAGTGACCTAAATGCTGATGAAACAGATTCAGTCTCAGTTTCACAAGCACCAAGAACCGCTCATTTTCTACGGTTAATTTCCTTGGTCGGCCACAGTTCTCCTGTCCCTGTACGTTTCCTAGATTTCTTTTGATATTTTTCCCATCTGTGCCAGGGTCCAGAAATTCAAGAAGGTTAAGGAATGACTCATAATTTTGCAGGCCAGTGTAGAATTGGATGTCCCTGTCGGATTCCGAGAATTTTTCAACTGTGAATGGCATGACATCTTGCCTCAGCTTTTCGACATTCCTTTGTGCTACTAAAAGCTCACTTCGAAGAAGATTAAGCTCCTGGGTCTGTGCATGAAGTTTCTCTTGAGCATCATCTAGCTTCTGTCCCAAATTAATTTGATTTTTTGGGGTTGCATGAAGTTGTGCTTGTAACTGTGCCACTATTTCTTTGCTTCCAGTAAGTTGTGCCTGCAGTGCATTGATCCTTTCAGTGTGCTGTTTGCACAGTGCGCAAGGCTGCTGTAGTGAAGGCAGCTGTAGTGAAGTGTAGTGAAGGTTTCCAGGAAAAGCTTCTTGAAGTGGGCTTCTGCAGTGGGCAGTTTGGATATCTTGGTGCACACCATTGTTATCCATGGACAGACCTGGTGGGGGTGTCATTTTCGCTGTTACCATCACATCGGACCTGGCATTTTTCGTTCAGTTGTTTTTTTTTGTCCCACGTAGTTTTTAAGGAGGGCAATCAGCCCGTTCACGAGGCGGCTTTCTTGTTTGCTTTGGTTTGCTGAAAGCAAAAATCGATGGCACTGCTGTCTCTCGCAGGAGCCGAAGGCCGCTTGCCATGTTCGTCCAAAAGTCCGAGTCAATGAAATGTTTCGAGCAAACTTTGGTACTGTGGGATATATTGAAGTGTGGTCCCTCATCCCTCTTTATGGCCACTATCCACTTCTTTTTCGTTTTCTCATTTCTTGGGAAGCGGTGGAACGAAACCTGCAAGCAAAAAAATTCAGAATATGTACTCGTTATTGTTCAATGGTATTTGAAACGCGAATTGAGACGGCCCGAAGCAGAAAGCGAAGCTGACCGAAGTTCCGGGTTCGCTTGCATCGGCGTTGCTATCAAAGTCCGACCATAACGAACAGCATCCCCGGACTCACTGCTGCATGCTAAATCGATAAACTCAGTCACAAACACGCCGGAATGCCGATATCTGCGATTTTTCTATGCGCGCCCGCACACTGCCTCGGGCGGCGATCACATCTGCTTTCCACTTACACGATCGCGCAACTTCGAAGCGCGTTGAAAAATCAAGGCCACGCGGGGAAAAAAAACGGACTGCATAAAAAAGAAAACTATTGTAGTTCTCTTTAACGACAGATGGTGCAGTGTGCCCGTAAGCGGTGCGGAATGTCTCAAAAGTGGCGATTCCATCGCTAGCGCGCTATCGCCTATCGCTGCCCGATGGGCGCGGTGCGGAAAGAGTGAAGGCGTCGTAGACGCTGTGTTTGCCTCCAACAAATGCCTCCGATAGCACGCTTTGGGTCTGGACAATTTATTTCGCTATCAAAGCAGAATAAACACTGAGATTTGCAAGTGGCGTACCGACCCGCGAACAAGTCAGAGGTCAGAGCGCGACACTAACTAAATAAAACGTACGTACCTTTCTTCCAGTTGAGTCCACGTATCCAGTTTGTTTACAGAGGGGCACACAGCAGTGAGTCGGCATGCTGAGCCTCCTTGAATAGCATGGAGAGTATACAAATGAAATATTCTGCGTCTGGTCGAGCACTAGCGGCACTTTGTGAAACGCGAACTACCGCCGGGAATCCTTTAAGATGGCCGCCACGGCGCCCAGTGCACAGTGTTGCTCGACCTTTGCAAAGGGTCTATACTCATGTCCAGAATTTTTTACTGATGCCTCAAAGACCCACACTTCTGTGTCTTACGCAGCGGTCGGTCCATCTTTTTCAGATGCCGGTACTCTGCATCCTAACACCAGCATCTTCACAGCAGAAGCTTACGCGATACTTGCGGCCGTTACACACATTCAACAACTAAAATTACAAAGATCAATTATATACACCGATTCCCTCAGCGTCGTCAAAGCCCTCAAAACTATGAAAAGACACAAAAACCCTATCCTCATCTCGATCTACTCACTCCTGTGCACGGTCTACACTCTAAAACAGCATGTCGTAATCTGCTGGGTGCCAGGACACCGCGAGATACAGGGAAACGTGTTGGCGGACCAGCTAGCTGCGTCCGCCCACGAAAGAACTGCCGATTCATCCATAGGTGTCCCCTGCACTGGACCTCAAACCTTTCCTAAAACGAAAGCTCAGGGACTATTGGCAGCACTTATGGGACAGGCAAACACAAAATAAACTTCATCTTATCAAGCCACATCTCGCGAATTGGCCGCCAGTATCGAAGTCACGCCACACAGAAATAACACTCACCAGATTAAGAATAGAACACACACACAGCACACACTCATACCTTTTGTCCGGTGGTGACCCACCTTCGTGTGATAAATGTGGTCAACCACTCACTGTCCTGCACATACTTATCCAATGCACTGAATTAGATCATATAAGAAAGAAGTACTTCCCATTAGCATTCCGAGAACAAATACCACTACATCCATCGATGCTCATAGGAAGCGAACCGGTTTTTAAACATCAATCTGTGTTGGCGTTTTTAAAAGAAATTATTAGCTTTCATGTTATATACCATGGTAATCCGTAGCACAACCTCTGAAAGGAGATTTTGCTGCGGCAGCTCTATTAAAAAGGCACCTGCCCCCCCCTGCCTTTGGCCTCAAAGGCCTCGAGGAGGCATTCGTGCTATTTTACGTTTCTCACTTGTAGATATCATACTCACTGGAAACTCATTCCAAACCCATAGATCACATCACGTATCACCACCATAATTTTATACTATATACACAGCTTTTACGCTTCTATATAGCGCGTGATTTTAGGCCTCTATACAGCCGTAATACACCCTGTCATCGAAATCATTGGCCATCGCTAACACCACATCAAAGACATGGCGCTCTTTGGCCACCCATGGCCCTTGCGCCATAAAACCCCACTAATCATCAGAGCCTTGAAGCTGCATTATGGAGGTCACTTAGCTGTACAGCACTCGTGGAATGAAATAGGCATAGTACGGTCTACTGTTAGAGGGAACACGCGAATGCGTGGCCGGCGGTCCGCAGATCGCTAACTGCTGGTGAGATTTTGAAATGCGGTGCATGCGCGTTGGTTCACCAACGTGGTGCGTGTGCCGCGTCGTCTGCTATACTTCTCTGCCCATGCACTCAGCGTGCGCTAGCGAGCCATGACCGTTCGCGCTTTTCATTTTCGCACTCTATATAAACTGATACCAACTCGGCCTTCCGCTTCTTTAATAAGCCGATATTTCATGGTCGCAAAGGCGAGCTTAGAATGTTGGCTGCATCAGACTTGAATAGTCTTATCTGTTATCAAAAGCGGGCAGTTGCAGCGAGCAGTACATGAAAAATATGTAGGGCTTAACGGTGAGAGCTTGCGAAAAACTGCAGCAATAAATAAAACCATACATTGCTGGCTGGAAATCCAATGAGCAGTAGGCAGAGTGACAGCTAGCTGGATAAATTTCACCGCAAAAATACGGAAGCGCTTTCAAACGCATTCTCGCGCACAGGTGGAGAAGTAGTAGACGAAACTGGGCGCGTGCCGCCTTTCCACTTGTATGCTCATGCGCCACATTTACAATTATCGCCCACAGTTAGCGTCGCACGGCCCGCCAGCCACGAGCTTGCGGGTTCCCTCTAACAGTGGTCCGTACTGTGCATGTAGCGTCGCTCGTGGGTGCTCATGGAACCAAGGTGTTGGTTGCATTGTAGTATAGAGTGAGGGGTAGAACATCTACGGAACAGGAATGCTGCTTCCGGTCGCTAACGAGTCTGCCTGTAGTGCCTGTGACATTTGTTTGTTCACACTGGGCGTACGTGCACTGTGATCGAGCGTAGCACTCAATATGCGTGCGAGCGCATTCGAAAACGTGCACTCTGCAAGCGTGGCGCTGCAAGGCTCGCGCGCTTTCACATGCCGACGGGACTGGCTTGCCGGTGCGCCCTGTGCATTTATATTGTGACGTGGGCAGACGACTCATTCTGCACGCTTTGGCTATGTGGCACACATGCTGTGCAAGTAAGACAAAGGATTCAGCAAAAAGATTGTGCCCTATTTGCTTTCGTAGAAGTGATAAACACCTGCACAAGAACACAGATAGCGTATTTCATGTTTTTGTCCCTGTCTTCGTGCAACATCGAAAGGATGTCTTAGTATTTTTCTTGGTTCGCCTCCAGCAGCCAGTCTGCGGCCATTCTGTGTGACGAACATTTGTTAAGGCTATCGGCCAAGGAAGAACGTGGCAGCTTCTGCCAATCTTCTTTAATGGCCACCCTCAGGTTATAAGGGGTGTGCACCGCCGAGCCAGTTTGGCTGGCATGCGAAAGATCACGAGCCTTGCAGTGCCACACTGGCAGTGTGCACATGGTAAACTACAGGCCGACTCGTTGTCGACCGGAAGCAGCGATCCTGCGCCGTAGATGTTTCCCCCCTCACTCTATATATACCACAATGCAACACTTTGGTTCCACAAGCACCCACGAGTGGTGCTACGTGTACCGGCGGCCATGCGCTATGAGTGCCCTATTTCAATCTGTGAGTACTCTACATGGTCTGATGTACAGTACGTCATAATTAGCAGTCGATATTAGGGTATGTGCGGTATTCATTTCCACTCTGTTTTGTGCGTCTTATGAGGTGAAAGGAGTTGACACTGAAAAGCGGTACTGCCTTCACGGGAAATAGTAGGTCTGTTCGATTCGCCTGCACCAATCTGAAACAGTTCACGGCGGTGCATGAGAAGTTAAGAAATTGTGCAGTGCGAGTGCAGTGGGGCAGGCCTAATTTTTGTTCACTTAATTTACGCCCTCCACTTAACATTGACTGGTGGTAAATCGCACATGTGGATAGTTTTAGGTTCAAACGCCTGTAGACATGGGTACGGTGCCTACATATGAATGCTGCGCCATCTGCTCAGCCGCTAGTGTGCACGACTGCACCAAGCCGGCGTCGTCACCATGGGGAGGTGCAGGAAATGGTGAACCAGTGCTGCATCGTTGAAACGAATGGCAGGGTGCAGCACCTTGTGAACTGACACAGGTGGTACAGGCTAATTGAACGGACCCTAGTGCAACATGTCAAGCCACAGCGTATGTGCGCAGAGTGCTCACCACCCACTGTCTGCAGCATGTTTTCTGTGTATGGATGGCTTGTATTGGCATCAGTGAAACCACCCTGTTGGAGCACTAGCATGGGGGGACACGAAATTTGCTATGTCACATTAATGTTCTCAAGACGTGACATGCATGTGCCTCGTTAATGCATGCAGAGAGGCTTTTCTGCTATGTCTTATCACATTGAAGCAGAATAATCGCAACTTGCTTGTCTCCAAAGTCACCGTTGTAGAGTGCCTTTTTGTTGAGAAGCCACGTTTGTGACGTCACATGCAAGCTATCTATACAACTTTATAGTTGTCACAGATAGAAAATTTCTGATCATAAATGTTTCACGGTGTTTTCTACGTCACCATTTCTTAGATTAGACACAGCCTGACTGGTAAGCTTTCCATTGCACTGAAAAAAAAAACTGCTACTATAAAAATTACTTGTCGGTCCCTTGAATGCAGTGCTAAAGTGAAAGATTAAATCAGTTTAGACAAATAAAGTATTCTTTCAGAATTCTATTGTCATGAATTTCACCATCATAGGTTTTATCAGAAGAAGGAAACAAGGTAGAAATTTCACGTTCAGTGAAATTTTCTGAAGTTTGCTGTGTGTGAACTTTGTGCCGCTGGCAATGCAATGTAAATAACTTTTAGCAAAAAATATTGTGTAGGCTTTAGCATTCACCATGAAAGTCTATTATGTTGTGGTGAGCAGGTGCAGTGCCACTACCTGTATTTTCTTCTTGAGCATTACCGTGCTTATACCGGTGTCACACGATCACTTTTTGATCGCGATTGACCTTGATCCGGGTCTACATTCTTGATCATAATTGGCCCATTTATGCAAGCTTCTCAAGGGAGCCAATCACTGTTGAGGAATTTGATCCTGATCAGGCTTAAATGCGATTAGCAATGCACCGTGTGACACCGGTATTAGTAAGTATTACCTTGTGGTAAAAGCTGTGCTTTCAGTAATATGAAATCGTAATTTACTCGTACAAGAGAAATCGTCTCTCTTTAGTGCCACTTTAAGGGCAGGGCAATCTAATCTACACAAAGATTCTACACTAGCATTGGCCCCCCTTACAGACAATGCGATCAGCCATGAATGTACAAAATAGGTGCAAGTTCATTATTTTTTGCAGAAGAGAAGCATTTGTCTAATGTGACAACTTCTTCTTCAAAGCCCTCTGACAGCAGTAACAAGGTCATGCTTATAGGGTACCCCAAGGACGCAAAGATCCTGTTTGTAAAAGCTATAGGCCATGTGGTCTGGGCTACACTAGTATGAAGAATTGCACAGGCATAAGTTCCAGATTTCTTTTTATAACAAGATTTCAGTGCACTGACTCGTGAGAGGGAAGCCTTTTTGGCCACCTGGGGACTAAACATTGGCATTGAGGTGTGGGCTAGTTGAAAAGGTTAATCATTTAACATAATTTTGTACATGTATTGCATTAATAGGTTGTACAAAAAATTAATAATTGATCAGTTGGTAAGCACCCTGGAGGGCACATGCATATACAAGCTGATTCTGATAGTGGAAGCCACATTTTAATGGGGATAACATGTAAAATGCTTGCGTGCAATACTCGTGGATTGAAACATTACAGTTGAGGGCAAAGTAACGCACATACTTTCGTTCCCACAGCCTTCAGTTCAGGTAATGTCAGCATAATTTCAACTTGGAATGAGTAGATTGGAGCCAACATTATCTTTAGAGACCAAATTTGTCATGACTTGGTTATCTTGAGCAGTTGCTCATGCCAGTCGTTATGCTAAAAAATTTGATGTCTCATTTGAATCCGTGAGGTGTACATTGATTTGTCCTGAAAAAATCCCACATCTGTTAGTGGAGGCTTTTGTTTGTTTGCATGCCCCCCTTTAGGTGCCTTGAACTTCTCACAAGCACCTTTGGTTTGTGCCTCATTCACAAACTTTGCCATGGATGTGGAAACAGATTTTTTGCCATTCTGATTGATTGTTGATATTTCAGTTTCGAAGGAAGATCTAGCCAAGAGGCTCAATAAGCGACGAATTCGGTGGCCCTCTGTTGTGTTGGAGAACGACACCTCAGATGCTGCGACAAGCTCACAAAAGGTAACCACACCGTCAATCCTTCGACCACAGAAATGCTTGCAACACCTCGTTTACTGCAATCTGCACAGTTTACTCTTGTATACACTATGAATGCATGCAGGTCTTCGCAGCCAAGATTAAATAGGGGTACCACAGGCCACACACTAATTATTGGCTTCCAGAAGTTAGTGCTTGGTTATAACAAGAGTATGTGAGTCGACGTTTTTGCGAATGCATGCTGGGTGTCATAAGCTGCGCTTAGTTTTTGCGGTGTACAGTAGTGGAGTTCTAACCTGGTTGACTTCTTTTATATACCTGCTGTCTTGTGCCACTCATTCCAATCTTATCCTTGAGCTATGAATGTTTAAAGGAGTGCTGATGCAAAAGTTTTGTATCTTGTTTTTTCTGTATTAACCTTTTCTCTGTCTGGTGTTTCTGGCCGTGACGCACCCCCCAGTGTCTCCTTGGTTTCAGGAAGGTCGGGGAATCTTGAAATGCTGAGAAATGGCACGTTGTGAGGTCAAGGTGACAGATAGGGATGGAAAAAGGATACAACCTTGTTTATTATTGATAGCAGCAAGTGAGGCCGCTGCAAGCGAGCGAAAGCACTGATTCCGTCACATTTGGATCAGCTGGAGAGACAACGGTGCGCGCCCATGAACTTGATGTGCCAATGCAGATGTGACACCGAAACACACACAAAAAAAACCTGCAAACCTGCGACAGATGGCAGAACAACCTTTGTACCCGCAATCGCACGCCCGCCGCAGGGTCACTCATCTCGAGAGAGTAGTGTGCATGGAGCAACCATGCCCCTCAGCAAGAAAGGATGGTTGTGGTCCATACGTATTCTTCATAAATGTATCGGCACAGTTGGAGCCAACAACACGTGATTCTAGAAGGATTCGACAGATATCACAAGTAGAATTGCGCTAAATCAACAGCTTTCAGCATTGGTACAAATTTTTGCGCATGATGGAGAGTGTACCGCTATGTCAGTGACACTGTCAAGGAGAAGGGAGGAGTGGGGGAATACAAAATGTACCGATACATCGGGGCCAGTGAGAGGGCTTATAAGTGCTTAGTGACCTACTTACCATGGCTGGAAACCTTCATTGCTTGAGAGCACGACAGTTAATAATTTGGGAATGCTTTAAACTATGACTGGGTGCTATTAAGTGCCCAGTCGTAGTTTGGGTATCGGAGAGCACTGGGAAAGTTGAGAGCAAAGTGGTTTTATTAAATAAACACAACTGTCCATGCGAATGCACGGAAGAGTGGTGGGTGTACCGCAGGCGGCAATATGTGCACGTGAGTTGCATTCACAGATGTGGCTGTGAGCACATGCAAGTGAAGTAGCATGGCACCTAACACTAATTCATGGCATAAGTGATTGTGCCATGTTTATGATAATTCTGAGCTAATGTTGATGTTCTTGCTCTGAATGACCAAAATTTCTGCAGCCTTGTAAACCACATTTTTACCCAAATTTTTAATGTCGTTGCTACATTTTGAAAAAAATATTGCCATGACATATCGCAGTGGCCCTCATGTTCTTAGTTTCGTTGTAAATAAAAAATAATGCCACTGAAATGACACGTGACCAACCAAAGCTCTTATTTACTTCACTGTAAACACTTTTTTGTATCAGTGTGTTATTACGCGGATCAACTGTATATTGAAAATGATTGCAACTTGGCACCAGGTGCTTTCTGCAATGGCTTGTAAAAGCCACCACAAGGCAGAACATCTAATGATCAGTAACAGAGTCATGTGAACACGTTACGCTACTGGGACAGTGAAATGTGAAATAGAATATTTTGTCTTGTAGGGTTTTAAACTTAAAAGACAAATGACTTGAGCTCCCATGCACCAGCTTTTATAATGCTTTTTGTGTTCATCTCACTACTAATGCTAAACACACACACACACACTGGCCAGATTAGGCAGTCAAAGTGCCTTGTAGCTAGGGCCACTTTAGAATTGCTTTTAAATGTTTCTGGCTATATTTGCTCTTGATATTTTGTAGACGATGTGTTCGTGCAAATCTCTCAAGTTATTCCACCCTCAAAATTTTGTGCTACTACTCCTTAAAGGAGCACTGACACAAAATTTCTAAGGCGAGATAATGAGCGAGATAGATTTATGTGGAGATATACACATCTACGAAATATCGAGGGCAAATATAGCCTAGAACATATTTAAAATCAATTTTAAAGTGCACTCCGCGCGACTGAGCGAGATCCGCAGCCCCTCGCGATGCCGACATCAATGCAGTGGCAATGTAAACAAACTACGTCACGAGTTTGTGTGGGCTCATTGCTGTCACGCGCCTTTCGCTTGCGTTGCCTGCGATTCCTTCCTCCATGCCTGCGGCTTTGCGTGTGCTGGCTGTCAGTGCGGCGCCCGCTCACACGCGTGGAGCCCACGTCACAGTTTTGCGTGGTCACGTGGCCAGCTGAGTTTATCTTGCCACCGGAACTGCTCCCGCCTAGCTCGGTGCTCTTTGAAATCGAAACTGCGACTGGGCGCTCTAAAAACGTCTCTAAATAAATAACTGTTGCGCACTCGCGCAAACGAGGTTTCCAGCCACGATAGGTGGGTCATAAGCTGCCTATTGCGACAAAAGAACAAGGGGCAAAGTTTTTGTGTCAGTGCTCCTTTAAAGGGCCCCTGCAACACTTTCAGCATGGTCACAAAATGCTGCCAATCGGTAGTTGAGGCTTCTGAGAACATGCGAACCAAGCATGATAACGCAGCACACCGCCGGTAATTTATCATTAATTTTTCAAGTCAGCTATAAATCGTTCCCTCATTTCTCAACAAATGATGCCCTAGACCCAAATGACCGCACGATAAACCCGTCCATGGCCATTGGCTGATTTGAGCATCGTGGGCTGCATAGCTACCGTGGCCACCACGGGACGCTGCAACGTGGCCGCTCGTATGCCCGCAGTCACATTGAAAGTAAGCCGCGCATTCAAAAAAAGAAAAGAAAATACTCATGGTCATGACGCGCGCTGACAGAAGGATGCATCTTTTTTACGCTCTTGTCATCCCCCCTCCTTGCGTAGTTTTTAGCGTGCTCGCTAGTATGAAAAGATAGAGAAAGCGTTTGAAGCGTGCAATGAATCCTTATAACTGCTTGTACTTGACGCCCTCAAATATTTTGCAGCTGTCAATTCGTGAGGCAACAGGCTCTTTAAATGAAGTCATCCATTGATTATTTTAAAAAGTGTCGGAGGGCCCTTTTAGGGGGTATGGTAGGGTAAATCAACCAAAAAAGCGATTTTTTGATTTCATTACAAAAAAAAGATATACTCTAAGGAGCAAAGCCATGCATTGGCAAGCGGGTTAAAGCGCTCCAAGCCCTTTAAAAAAAATGACGCCAGAGACGGCGCCTCCTAATAGATACGCAGGGCTCTTTTTCATTATTGTTTCTGCATGTGTGCATTTTTTTAATGATTACTATGGTTAGATTAGTTGGATATATTCACTTCCTACCATTTTCATACTTCTTGATTGCAAATTTTTCCCCCCAAAATGCATTTCTACCGGAATTGTTCCTGTATGTTGTGAGCACGTTCTGCAAGTGTGTCTAAATATAAAGGCGCGTTTTTCTCACGATCATGTTTTTGAAAATTTTGCAAACATGATGTACCTTTCCTGGAAAACTACCTGATCGATCGCAGTCACATTTTCTCAGGTTATACCTAAATGCCTTCCAAATAGTATGAACCTAAAAACTTTTAAAACCTGTTTTAGTTACTGTTAAAAAAAAAGACTATGAAAATCTCCCTCACAGCATGTGACAAGTAAGAACAGTACATTTTTTTTCTTGCGAGATAAACCCAACAGTCAGTTTTTATAGGTTCGGATTAATACCAATATCATGTTGAATAAGCATGACAAATATCACGGTCATACTGTTTTGGTTTTTGAGAAAAGGTACATTGAATTTGGTGCACCAGTTTGAAATTGGATTCTCCACCAGAAGCAAGTAAGAAGAGCTACAGAGTCAAAATTTGGTAGACCAAATGCCACTAGTACTCATATTAAGCACGCAAAATTTCATGACAAACATTGGTGTAGTTCCGGAGATACAAAGCTGAAACCAGGATAACATCTTTTTTACCCCTTAAGAGGTTTGTGAACCACTGACACGGGGAGGAAGCCTAGCTTGATAGACTGCACGCGAATGACGTACCACTGACATTGTGTTACATTACTGATGTAGGCGTAGTCACGACGATGGGCTACACCTACCCCTCTGCATGGGGAAGAGTGGCAAGGCACAACAGGAAGCTAGAATCAGGCAAAAGAGTTGTTTTATCCCTTTAACCTCGTTATTACACCACTTATTCACAAAATTCTTGCAGTAGTATGTTCACAATGGACAACTAACTGCACAGCTATCTCTTCACATATTTTGTACTGCAGGGTTGTTTACTGGCACTTAATGTGCTGGCATGTATTATCTGACATTGCAAGGGGCCCTGCTTGGCACATGGATGGTGGCTGTTTCGAATGTGGGAAGGGGCATGCATTTCCTGTTAATTTCGAAAAGGTTGCAGCGTTATTAGCATCTTGATCAGCTTTGAAACATGGTTGCTGAGCCAAATAATCTGATCCAATGATGATAGCGACATCTTCATACTGTTGGTGTGGCAAGACCTGCATGTTATGAATCCTCTGTAGATATCATATCCAGATAATTGTCAACTCCCGCTTTTATTTAATCTCCTTGAAGTATAAAATTAGCAAGCCAGTTCTAATTATTTTTTTCTTCACATATCTCTGGAATGTTTTTTACTGGCATCCCCTATTTTTGCAGATATGTTTGGCATTAGTACTTGCTAGTGCACCTTATGAATTATATTTCAGACACACATCAGCCAAAAAGAAAGACGTCAGCGGCAGACCGCCGCAAGGCAAGAGTGTCAAAACAATCAAGCTTTCTTGCCTTTAGACGATGAAGGAGGCAGCCATGATCGTGATAAAAAGCGAATCAAAGAGTTGGAGAGGAAGGTATCATCTCTTCAGCAGAATCTGCATGATGAACGCAGGCGAAATTATGACCTGCAGGAGCTGGTGCTGAATGGATTTGGTAACTACCCTTCAGTTTTATCTAAATGTAGTCTACGTGCAGCACGGTAATAGCAAGGTACTTGTAGCTGTATTGGTTGCGACTTCTTTTGGCATTTGTTCATAAAGATATGCACGTAGCTTTCACAGGGTTCGTTGTAGAAGTCCACCCATCATACGCTTCGCTGAAGCAGTAATTTTGATGCGCTAGGTGTTATTTCCAATCAATGCATAATCAAGAAGAAAGCTTTTTTCGGCACACATTTTTAAACTGAATTTTTGTTGTGCATGAATTGTGGTACAGGTGCTTGAGCAAGAAACCATATTGTTTTTAAATAACTAATCAATACTGTGTGTAGCCATTTGTTTGATTAGACGTTTTGGTTGGCAGCAAGGTCTTAATTTTTCATGCCTGTTTGTTACAGAAAAAATGCAAAAGAAGTTAGAAAGTATCGAGAGCAAGGGAGCGTGCTCTTGTACATTACACAATGAGGTATGTGTATTCGTAGATACTGTAGCTTCCATATGTTCCACTGCATAGTCAGTTTTTAATTTGCATGGTGTAAGGGCATAGAATGAGATTAAGGGCATAGAATGGGTCTGTGCTTTCATAGTGCATATATATTGGTCTGTTATTAGAACTTCGTATTGTATACTCGGCGGCAACTTATCTTGGCAGTGGAGTGAAGGCTATGGAAGCGGGATTCGCAATTTTATGTTACTACGCAAGTAGTCTGGCAGCTTGCAGCCAAATTCAGTTCGAGTTTTGGTTTTGCTTGCTTTCAGCATTTGTAACATTTGTCAACAATGCTGGCTGATTGCACGCTGCCACAGAATAGATTTGCTTAAAACGTACTTGCGGGCCAGTTGGTAAGTCATTCCGGCATATGGCGTGCACACTGTGTAAAACAACGAACATGCTCACAAGTGGACAACACAAGTGCTGAATGTCAACTAGAGATGAAGTTCAGCACTTGTGTTGTCCCCTTTGTGCGCGTGTTTGTTGTTTCACCCCGTGTGTGTTGCCACAAGCCGCACAGAGTAGCTGTTGTAGATAACTTGCTTGGCCTGTTTTGACGGCCACTTTTTGTCACCTATCAAGTATATCCGGCTCAGAGAACAAAACAGCGAGTTTGCGGCTGCACATGGTCCAGTTGGCATTGGAGGCACCATGTTTATTATGAGAACAGACGTGTGGAAAGTGTGGTGGTGCCCAGTGAAATAAGAAAAAAAAATGTAGTCTACTATAATTTCTTCCATTCAGCGACTTCCCATACTCGTTTTAATGTATGACGAAGACACCTTTATTTATTCAAGCTAGTAATTGATAATCCGAAAATAAAAGTAGGTAATCTTTCTCTGCATGCACACAGATAAGTGTTCTGGTTCTCTAGTTTCCACAGGGCTGCCAAGAAAAGTTGTCGCCGAGTATAGTTGTGGAACATAAATTGTTACACCATTTTGCTAGTAATGATGAAAAGAAAGGTGCCTTGATGTGCATTACATTATTTTTTAACATAAAGATGATGGCAAGGTAAATAGCCTGAAGTGTGGATTAGACATTCACTTTTTGCATGCAGTCACTAAAATCGTATCTTTTATTCTTTGATATCATCACTACTGCAGCATCTGCATGCGTTTGTGCTACGTTGTGTGTGGCCTGGTCTGTATTACGTTAACGTCTTGTACTGATAGTCAATTCATTATAGGCATGATGTTGCCGAGAACCTGATGGATCTTTTGTTATGGACGATTGTAACATTTGTGCGGATTGCAATGCAGGAGACTCGCCTCCCGACCGTGCAGGGCTTTGCTCGGGAAGATCTTCGCCAGGTAAAGTGCCTGAAGTGTTGATTAGACATTCACTTTTTGCATGCAGTCACTATAATCGTATCTTTTATTCTTTGATATCATCACTACTGCAGCATCTGCATGCATTTGTGCTACGTTGTGTGTGCCCTGGTCTGTATTACGTTAACGTCTTGTACTGATAGTCAATTTATTATAGGCATGATGTTGCCGAGAACCTGATGGATCTTTTGTTATGGACGATTGTAACATTTGTGCGGATTGTAATGCAGGAGACTCGCCTCCCGACCGTGCAGGGCTTTGCTCGGGAAGATCTTCGCCAGGTAAAGTGCCTGAAGTGTGGATTAGATACAGTCGAACCCATTTATAAGAGGCTCTGATATAAGAGACAAATGGGTATAAGAGACACCAGTGTGCCTACATTGAAATGGGGGGTTGATGAGAAAATGCATATGTGGTACCCTGCTTATAACAGACACCTCATATAAAAGGCAATAATTGCTGCCCAGAGCATGCCTCTTATAAAGGGGTTCAACTGTATTCACTTTTTGCGTGTAGTCACTATAATCGTATCCTATATTCTTTGATATCACTACTGCGGCATCCGCATGCTGTTGCGCTACGTTGTTTGTGCTTTGGTGTGCATTCCGTTAAAGGGACACTAAAGACAAGTATTAAGTCAATTTTGATTGTTGAAATAGATGTCCAGAAACCTTGTAGTGCTACTTTCGTGCCAAGGAAATGCTTATTTTGAAATAGAATTGCATTTTTAGGGGGTCCGCACAGTGTTGACACACTTCAAATCACCCGCCTGAACGGGCCTTTTGGCGTAGCAGTTGTCTTGCCCAATGTTGCCCGTCTTTACTGTGCGGGCGCCGACAGTAGCAGCAGCAGAGCGAAAGTAGCGGGAGTTAAAGTAGCAACAACGGCCATCGAAGCTTGCCGTGATGGATGTCGTCGGTGAACCTGACAAGACATCGGCTCGTGCCGCAGGCGCAGATGGCACACCACTCGGGCGCTTTCAGCGTAGGGGTTCAGTTTGTGGCACCAATGACTGCTTCTTTGCTGCAGCTCAAGCAACGTACACTATTGGGGGCATCCAGCAAAATCATATGCACATGGCATTTTGATGAACTTTCCATCACTGTAACTTTCGTGATCTTGCAAAGCACTCGCAGCAGTACGCGATACCTAAACTACCACTGAAATACAACAGCGTAAGCAAAGTACAGTAATCCCTCGTTGACTCGAAGTCGTAAAATCCGGCAAATTTTTTTTAGATAAGCGGTATTTCAAGTTAAGCAAAAACGCCGAAAAGGTGTGGCCAGGTCACTATAAAAGAAAAAGCCAGTGGTGCTAGCAAAAGCTCCACTGCACGGGAGAGCTACTGTAATAAAGGCAAAACAATTTACAGGAAATTTTGTTACCGCGGGATGCTCGCCTGCTTGGCGTTCACATTCGGCCCGAGAAAGGCGTTCTCAAGATGCTCCACACATCGCATGAACCTTTGGTCGCCACCGCTGCATTTTTTTCTCCGACGTGAGAGATTTACGCTACTTTGAGCGGGACATCTTGGTAAGATGTTCTAAAGCGTCCGTTTCGCAGACCACTCACTACTCAGCAAAACTGAAGTCAAGATGCTTCGTGCGCAGGTTGCGGGGAAAAAAAAAGAATGTCAACTCGCACTCGCAAAGGCTAGGTTGCATAATGATGAGCTCACGCTGCACATGCTGCCCCACCGCGCAGAACTGGCGCGCAGGCGCACACACGTGATCACTCCCACAGTTGCTTGACAAGGCGGATAGGAAACCGCAGCGACCGTGGGCATAGGCGGAGACTACGGGGGG
>JALIZH010017504.1:0-28095 GCA_030522465.1 Rhipicephalus appendiculatus
GATTATGTGCGCAATTTCCTAACGGGAAGGAAAGCAAAAGATCATGATCGGGGACCTAGTTTCGGAGGAGATCGAAATGGGCAGTGCAGGTACGCCGCAAGGCTCGGTATTATCACCTATGCTATTCAATCTGGCCCTAATTGGACTGCCGGCCAAGCTCCAAGAAATCGAGGGACTCAATCACACAATATATGCAGACGACATCAGCCTATGGGTGAGCAACGGAAGTGATGGGCAAATAGAGGAAACGCTTCAAACAGCAGTCGAAACAGTCGAGCGATATCTAGAGGGGACAGGGCTAGCCTGCTCGGCAGAAAAATCGGAGCTGTTGCTGTACAGACCGACTCGTAGAGGTCGCAAACCGGGCAACTACCGAACAGATCTTTCTCATAGAGCGGAAATACAGTTAAGAACGGCCGATGGAACAACCATACCCACGGTGGACAGGATCAGGGTACTAGGTCTGCTCATCGAAGCCAAGGGCAATAACGGAGAAACCCTCAGACGACTGGACGCAACTGTAGCTCAAATAATGAGACTCATAAAAAGGATATCAAATAAACACAGTGGTATGAAAGAGGAAAACACTATCAGGTTAATACAGGCTTTCGTCATAAGCAGAATCGTATACGTAGCGCCGTACTTGAAGTGGCAGGTCGCGGAAAAGATCAAGCTAGACTGCCTCATTCGTAAAATATTCAAACTGGCCATAGGGCTACCGATTAGCACCAGCACGGACAGATTGCTACAGTTAGGCCTGCACAATACCATAGATGAGCTCATTGAAGCGCAACGTGCGGCACAATATGAACGTCTCTCTAAGACACGAGCAGGGAGACATATCCTAGAGCGACTAGGCATCGGCTATCACACACAACACGGCGTCAAGGTGGACATTCCAAGAGAGACGAGGGAAACAATGATAATAACCCCCCATACCAAGGAACATGCACCCAGAGCACAATAAGGAGAGACGAGAGGCCAGAGCGAAGGAAATACAAAAAAGTTCGGTAATGACAAGGACGCAGTATTCGTAGACGCTGCTCGGTACAAGCGCAGACGTGCGTTTACGGCAGCCGTAATCGACAGCGAGAAACGCTGTATGACGTGCGCGACGATACGCACCACAAGTACCGAGACAGCGGAAGAGGTAGCCATAGCGCTCGCAGTAGCTCAGACAAACGCAACCGTGATAGTCAGCGACTCTCAAACGGCAGTACGAAACTTTGCCAACGGCCGCATCTCCCCGGAGGCACTAGGCATTCTACTTGCAAGGTGTCAAGCCAGCAAAAGAGATACATACATTACATGGACACCCGCCCATGCCCTCGCGGAGGACAGCAACAACGGGGCTGTACATGACGTAGCTCGAGGGCTTACAGACCGAGCTGCAATCTCAAGTGCCGAGGAAGCCGCCAGGGTTCAAGGACTCCTGGCCGTCACCTAGGCGGGGCTATTGGCCCGCCCCACCAACTCGCTGGGCTCACATTAAAGTTCTTTCCTCCTCCTCTTTAGGAGAACCTGCTGTAAAAAACAGCGATGATTGTACGTTATAAAGTACCTCATTATGAGCTTTAAATAACTGTAGTTATTCACCAAGAAAATAAAATTAAGCCAGTTTCACACTAGAGGTGCCAAGCCTGAAGGAGTTGCGGAGCTGGGCGGCCTCCCTTGTTTATATACAGTTCTCTCTGTTTTTTCACCTCTTTCTTTCTTTTTGTCTCTTCTTTCCCTCCGTTAATTTCTAATTCTTTCTTCCTCTTTAAATATATTTCTTTCTATTTCTCGTTCCTTGTATCTTTCTTTCTCTCTTCCTTTTCCTTCTCTGTTTCTCCATTTCTCGTTTCCTTTTTCTTTCTATCTCTTCTCTTTATGTCTATATATACCTGTCTTTCATTTATTCTCTCTCTGTTTCTCTCTTTCTCTTTTGTTTGTGTGCTAGGCTTTATTCTCTCCCCTTCTTTCCATACTCCTCACCCTCAAATCTTTCCTTTCACCCTCACTTCCCTTTACCACCCTCTTTGTATGCTCTGCAAGGCTATGCTATGCTCTGTTAGTGTGCCTGCATAACCGAGCGCTTACGATGCTCGCCTGCGGGTCGTGGGTACGCGGTTTCGAATCCCACCTCGTCAAGAATTTTTTTTCGCTATGAATTTCTCTTTCTTCTTTTCTCTATGTCTTTCTTTCGCTCTGCATTTCTTTCCCTGTTTCTTTCTCTGTGTACTAGTTCTTTCAGGTATCATAGTTATTCCATAGCACACCGGGCAAATCGGCACTCGCGTTGAAGCGAAGCAGAAGATGAAGACGAAGATAGGGCATGTCGCTTACTGATGATGATAGTTTACTCTTAGCTTAATACAACTGACGGCTGGCATAGACAACTCCGCTGCTAAAACTACAAAGACGACTAAAGTTGAATAAGAGAATGGGGTACAAAAACTCATTCTCAGTTTAGAAATGAATAGATGTAATGAAAAAGAGGGAAGTGAAATGGGATACTCCCCGAGATTAACCGGAAGGAAAGCATAGCATGCTTCACCACTTTGAACTGATGAAGTGCTAACAGAGATAAAAAGGTGAAAAATGAAGAGAAGGCAAATGAAACAATGAGTGGTTGACTATAATAAAGAGCATGTATAGAAATTATTGTGGAGCACCCGGAGTATGTATGAGTTTTGAGGAAAATAATTTTGTCAGGTAATTTGCTGCTTGTGTTGACTTATGATGATAAGCGGCCGTTTTTAAGATAACGGCGCCTTTGTGGGCTTGACGCAGTTTTAAATGAAAATGTAGAACGCTTTCACCACGTGGGAAGCATGTAGAGTGAGGATTACAGAAGGAACAAAATGTGTTTTATGAGGTGTGCAGATCCTGATTAAGATAGCCAACGAGTGCGTTCATTGCACAATAAAGCTGAACTGGAGTGCAGAAAAATTTCATTTACTGCGGTTCTGAAAGACTTTTGGTGTTCCTTTTGCTACAATCTTCGCCGCTTCTGTCATGATAGAACGCCGTATTTGTCGCCAACTGCATGGGACGGAACGAGCCTAACTTTACTTTCTATTTGGGGCTAACAAATTGATTTGGCAGAGAATAAATATAAGGATCGTCTTTAGAAACAAACTCGTCACTCTCACTTTTGTACTGTGGTAATTTTCGGAACACAACATCACTGACTCGAAATAAAGAATAATCACACCTGATATATACTGTATTTAATGGATTCCATACAATTACATGTTAGTGAAACTATGAACGCCTTAAACGCCTATAGTACCTTAAAAAATGGATGATACGCGCTAGCTTCACCGCTATACAGTATAATGTCATTCAGCAAGCTCATACTAGATGTGCTAGAAATACAACTTCACCTCTCATTTGGAACAGTAGCACGAAAGCTGTCTGGGTGTTCTTACCACGAGGAGAAATAAAGGCAAAGCAACAAGAGCAAAAACACGAAATCGTAGTGCATGTGGGCGATGCCCCGCAAAGGATAATGCCATGAACGGAAACATTTTTTAGATAAGTTAAAAATTTATCGATTACTACAGTCTTTGCCGAAACAGTAAGCGGTAGCCTTGCAACCAGACACAGCTGCGTCGCTGACAATCGACAAATTGTTTTCGAAAATAGGATACGTGAAGTGAATTGAAGAGGAACTGCTAAACGCCGTATGCTCGCGTATAGGTTTCTCGACGGTCGTTCAAACTTGCATTCGCTTTCTGCGGCCTATACTTTGCTAGCGTGGAACTGAAGCACGGCAAATAGTGCGCTAAAAAGTTTTACCGCAAAGTCTTCCGAGACCTGAAATGTTTCGATTCGAGCGCGAACCATTTGCCAATTTGAAGAATGTTGGCGAGCTGAAAGAATTTCTTTGCGTTCCCTGCACACCTTCGTCCTGTGTTTGACGCTATGTGAAATGGTGCATCACGTAGGTTATACCAATAGATATTTGATAAAAACACTACATGGAGACCTCAGGAAATTATTCCAAGAGAGTTTCAAATAAGCTACAGAACCGGTTTTAATTTTTCGTTCTATTAAAAAAAAGTTCAATTACGATACCGGAAGTCCTAAAATGAAGGAAGACAAACCCAAGTTGTGAAGTAGTAGCGAGATTGGAAACTTGTGCCACACACACGCCTAATTTTCATGACTGAATGTACTAAGTGTATCTGTTACTAACGTCTTTCCAGCTGTTAATAACATACTATTTCCAAAGCTGCATATAGCTTAAGTTAGCAAATCCCTGCATGTATTTTTGCCCATTATTTTAATGCCATCGCGGTCTTAGTGCGTCCGCTAGAGGAATTAAGTTTCTGACAATAACATGGGTTAAAGGCTGCGTCGTAGCACACTCACATGCAGAAAGTGCGAAAAAGGAAATATGGAAGAATATTATGCACAGGTGGTATAGGAAAGCTTTTTGGAAAACAGTCATACTTCACACTGCGCTTGCGCTTGTGTATATGCGTATCGTGTTCGAATTATTTTTTGTCCCGATATTGCTCTATTCGTAATATTGTCGCAAACAAAGCGGATTATTGCCCCGGGACTTTCTTTATTTTGACATGACGGCGTTTCACGTTCGAAAGCTGTTAGCGCCACTGGGAGCAGGCCACTCCGCAACGTTTGGGAGGCTTCGTGATTTTGTCAGGTTGTTCCGTTAAGATTACGCACAGGACGTGACTATTGACGTTTATTCTGGATCTAACACGAGCAACAGCAATAACGCTGGAAGGTCCGATCATGCGTGCTTAAAAGCCGACGTGTTTCACAGATTACCAGATTGCCGACGGCCGACTACTGTAAGTGCCGCTATTAGTGTACAGCGTCTATTGCTTGTACTTTTGCTTTTCATTTCCTGCGCACAAGTTGACCCCTTAAAAGTTTCCTCTTCAACAGGCTGACTGCCGCCTTCTTCACCGTCGCGACGAGGTCACAATATTGAAGATATGCAACCATTACCTAAATAAGTTAACGTTGTCATCCTGGCGAGGGCCGAGCGTCTAGCACTATGAAGAAATTCTTCAGCTACGGCACACGACGTATCATTTAACATTGATATTATTGTTATTGCTTCGAGTCTTTGCTTTTTTTCAGCTTTTGACTCATTGTGGTACTTACGTCGATGAGTGGTTCATCACCAGAACACAACTTATACAAGAATGAGCAAGTTTCATTCGAATGCCCTTAAATTCTGCGCATGTATAGGCGTTTAGCTCGGGGATAATTCTGTCACCGATATAACCGTAGGAGGTCTGCTCGGTGTTCCGTAATGGTGCTAGACCAAAAGCGAATGATATTGTTACGGGGAAGAAACTGCAAACGCAGGATATATTTGCGAGCACAAGCGTACAACGCTGCTGCAGTTCAAGCGCGTTCCGCTCAGCACTTCGACGTCGTCCTTCTAAACCATTTCTGAGCCCGTGACATTACCCGCCGGCGGCAGAAGCACCGTCCCGGTGCGATGAGTCCTCGGAGCGAGAGTGGTACGGTTTAAGTCTCGACACATGCACGATGTCGCTCGTAACTGGAGCTGTTGCTGACCTGGGATGGAGCGGAGTAATCTCATAGGTAACGCTAGTGACCTTTCGTATGACGCTGTAAGGGCCAACATAACGTGACATCAGTTTTTCACAGAGACCAACACGTCGTGATGGTAGCCACATCAAGACCAGCGACCCTGGAGAGTACTGCACGTAGCGGTGTCGGCGATCGTAAACACACTTTTGGTCAACCTGGGAAGCGAATAAGCGATCCCGGGCAACTTGGCGGGCGATGTCAGCACGGGCCAGTGCATCACGAGCATAGGCAGTCGATGAGTCGGCGTCAGAATGGAGCATAGTGTCCATGGGTAAAGGCGGGTCATAGCCAAACAGTAGGTAAAAAGGTGAAAATCCAGCTGTGTCGTGACGTGAAGAGTTGTATGCGAAGGTTACAGAAGGTAAGTGGATGTCCCAATCTCGGTGGTCCTCGGAGACGTACACTGCAAGCATATCTGTCAGGGTACGGTTCAGATGTTCGGGGAGGCCGTTCGTTTGTGGGTGGTACGCTGTTGTGAACTTGTGGTGGGTCGAGCAGAATCGCAGTAGGTCGTCGACTACTTTGGATAGGAAACAGCGGCCGCGGTCTGTTATCAACTGACGAGGAGCACCGTGACGCAGAATGATGCCATGAAGAATGAAATCGGCTACATCAGTAGCGCAGCTGGTGGGGAGTGCTCGTGTAATGGCATGCCGCGTTGCGTAGTCGGTAGCGACGGCAATCCACCGATTACCAGTGGCCGACTCGGGAAAAGGTCCTAGAAGATCGAGGCCGACTCGGAAAAATGGCTCATCTGGTATTTCAATGGGCTGAAGGCTGCCAGCAGGCAATAGCGCAGGTGTCTTGCGCCGCTGACAGAGGTCGCACGCCGCAACGTACTGTCGCACAGAACGGTAGAGGCCAGGCCAAAAGAATCGTCGACAAACGCGGTCATACGTGCGTGACACCCCTAGGTGTCCGGCGGTAGGTGCATCGTGAAGCTGGGCCAAAACATCCGAGCGGAGATGCGCAGGAACAACGAGCAAGAGCTCAGCACCTTCAGGGCGGGCGTTGTAGCGGTGCAAGATGTCGTTGTGAAGGACGAACATCTGTAAGGAACGGTCAGGCTGTGAAGATTGCAGAGAAGAGTCGCAAAGAAGAGTCGCGGCGTTGTTCAGCAGCTATGTTTGTGAAGTCCGTAATGGAGAGAACGAGTGCTTCATGTCCATCTTCCGTCGTTTCAGGCGGATCGACTGGGTACCGAGACAAGCAGTCGGCGTCCTTGTGAAGTTGTCCCGATTTATAGGATACGGAAAATGTGTATTCTTGTAAGCGCAGCGCCCAGCGACCGAGGCGTCCCGTGGGGTCCTTGACCGAGGAGAGCCAGCAAAGCGCATGATGGTCCGTAATAACGAAGTGTCTGCCATATAGGTAGGGTCGGAATTTCGCAATCGCCCAGACGAGAGCTAAGCACTCGCGTTCCGTGATCGAATAATTTTGTTCCGATGGCGACAAAAGACGGCTTGCGTACGCGACGACACGGTGCATGCCTTGTTGCTGTTGCGCAAGCACTGCGCCTATGCCGTGGCCACTGGCATCGGTACGAAGCTCCGTGGTGGCAGAGGGCTCGAAGTGTGCCAGAACTGGTGGATTGGTGAGCATGGCAACGAGCGCCGAGAAGGCATTCGCTTGCTGTTGGCCCCAGGTGAACGCGACGTCCTTTTTGAGGAGGCAGGTCAGAGGACGGGCTACTTCGCCGAAGTTCTCGACAAAACGACGGAAGTAGGAGCACAGTCCTAGGAAACTTCGGACGTCCTTGGCCGAACGGGGTGTGGGGGAAGTCGCGAACTGCTCGGACTCTCCCAGGGTCTGGCTGTACGCCCGCAGCGTCAACAAGATGGCCGAGTACGCAGATTTGGCGTTGCCCAAAGTGACACTTCGACGAGTTAAGTTGAAGGTTGGCGCGTCGGAAAACATCAAGCACTGTAAACAGGCGAGTAAGGTGGTTTTCGAAAGTAGTGGAAAAAACAATAACATCGTCAAGATAGCAAAGGCAGATGGACCACTTCCCGCCTCGAAGGAGAGAGTCCATCATGCGCTCGAAAGTCGCGGGAGCATTACACAAGCCAAAAGGCATCACTTTAAACTGGTAAAGTCCACCAAGAGTCACGAAGGCCGTCTTCTCTCGGTCTTGGTCGTCCACAGCGATCTGCCAGTACCCTGAGCGGAGGTCTATTGAAGATAAATATTTGGCGCCGTGCAAGCAATCGAGTGCATCGTCTATGCGCGGGAGAGGATACACATCTTTCTTGGTAATGTGATTGAGATGGCGGTAGTTAACACAGAATCTCCAGCTATTGTCCTTCTTTTTGACAAGTACAACGGGTGAGGACCAGGGACTGGACGAGGGTTCGATTATGCCCTTGTGAAGCATTTTATCCACCTCCCGCTGTATAATAGCACGCTCCGGGCTGACACACGGTAGGGCCGTCGGTGAATGGGTCGAGCATCACCGGTATCGATGTGATGGGTTACCACGGATGTCTGGCCCAAATTACGGTCGCCGAAGTCAAAGATGTCCTGGTAAGAAACGAGTACGCGTCGAAGAGCAGAGATTTGTTCAGAAGTGAGCTCGTCGGAGATCATGGGTGTGAAGTGGTCGCAGGAAGAACGTGACGAGAGTGATGTCAATGGAATATCAGGTGGCGAATCTGTGGTCAAGGCGGAAATGGTATGGTCGGCCAGAGGTGTCAGACGCGCAAGTGACATGCCGCGAGGAATAACTTGCGTCGAGAAGCCAAAATTGAGGAGAGGAACTGAAGTTTGATTCATGTTGAAATATTGGCAGCGCAAACTGACGGGACACAGAAAGAGGACACAAACAAGCGCAGACTGGACGACACTTGAATTTGGTGGAACCTTCCCTCTTGTATTTCCCTTTCCTTTCGTGTTTCTTCTGGTATATATTATCTTCTGTGAATAAATCCAAGTTTCCGTCTGCGCTTGTTTGTGTCCTCTTTCTGTGTCCCGTCAGTTTGCGCTGCCAATATTTCAACATGAATCTATACCAACTAGCCCGCCTTACAACCCTTCTGAAGTTTGATTGTCTGTAACTGTCACCACCGTGTTGGGGAGCGCGACATTGCGCGTCATGGCGACGGTAGAAATCGGGGCAGCAACATAATCACCATCGGGGACTGGTGGGAATGGCGAGAGCTGGACTTGAACTGCGGCTTGCGGCGGAAGTCGAAGAAACTTGACGGAGCGTAGACGGGGTGAGCTGATAGGAGCGGTATCTGGGAACGAGGGGAGTTCTAGGCGAAGAAATCCTTCAGAGCAGTCAATAAGCGCAGCGTGCTTGGTCAGAAAGTCGATCCCAAGGATGAGGTCATGAGGGCAATTTTCTAGTACAGCAAACAGGACCGAAGTGTGATGCTCAGAAATTGTTATTCGTGCAGTGCACATTCCAAGCACAGTAGCAGTACTCCCATCGGCTGTACGGACGGTAGGTGCAATCGCAGGCGTCATAACTTTTTGGAGGCCGCGGCGGAGGTCTGAGCTCATCACAGATATTTGTGCACCGGTATCAATAAGAGCAGTTACAGGTAAACCATCAACGAGCACTTCAAGGTTACATCGATTGTCAGGATCAATGAGAGGATTTGCTGTCCGGGTCATGTATGCAGCGTCACCTCCGGGGGCTGCACCGGCTAGTTTCCCGAGTGACGGACAAAGGGAGACCCAGAGCGGCGACGTTGGGGGCGAGGGGGGACTGACGACGCTGGGGCGATGGGGAGCGGCTGGGCCGATGTTCTGAGAAACGTTCCGCACCCGCCTCAGTGCGGAAGGACGGACCACATGGCGTAGGTTCGGAGCGGGGACCCCAATTGTAGAACCTGGGTCGAGGTGAGGAGGTCCAACGGCTGCGGCAATGGCGGGCGATATGTCCTATCCTGTGGCACGTGAAACATATGGGCCGATCATCAGGTGTACGCCATTCGGCCGGGTTTCGTCGTGGCGCGAAGGTGGGGTTCGGAGTAGCGGCCGCAACGACTGGAGGAGCCAAGTTTGGAGTAGCATTGGCATTTTGAAAAGTTGGCGAAATGCCCATATTCGCGATCTCTTGACGAACCACGGCCTGTATTAATGAAACAGTAGCGAGGCTGTTTCCTGGAGCACCGTCGTTAGACATTACGGGTGCCATAGCCTCGAGTTCCCGACGGACTATCCTGGTGACGTTTTCCGGAGATGGTGGTTGATGTAGCGTGGGCAAATCTTCGCAGGAGGACGTAGCCGCCGTGTTGGGAAGGCGGTCAAACCGGTGAATGATGCGCCTACTTTTTGCCTGTTCGAAGCGATGACATTCTGCTATGACCGACTCCACAGTCGAGCAGTCCTTGCACAGCACGAAATTGAAGGCGTCATCGGCAATTCCTTTTAGTATGTGTCCGACTTTGTCCTCCTCAGGCATGTCCTTGTCCACCTTGCGGCACAAAACCAACACGTCCTGGATGTACGCGATGTACGGCTCCGTGGATGTCTGGGCACGAGTTGCGAACTCTTTCTTTGCAGCCACTTGTCGTCCGATAGGTTTCCCAAATAAATCGCGTAATTTCGCCTTGCAGACATCCCAACTAGTCAACTCTTCTTCATGCGTCTCGTACCAGAGTTTCGCCGTGCCCCGCAAGTAGAAGAGGATGTTGGCCAGCATCATCGTCGGGTCCCAGTGGTTGCTGCTGCTGACACGCTCGTACAGGACTAGCCAGTCGTCGACGTCGATGCCGCTTGTGCCGTTGAAGGGGCCAGGGTCACGGGGCTGCACCACAACAATTGGCTGTGGGCCTGGCGGATCTTGTTCACATTGGGTAGCTTGGTCAGTCATCGTGGTAGCAGCAACGCGCCGTCCGCTGCGAAGATCCAGTTCCTGGAGCGGTATAGCGAGTCGTACCCCGCACCTTCCACCAAAGATGTTACGGGGAAGAAACTGTAAACGCAGGATATATTTGCGAGCACAAGCGTACAACGCTGCTGCAGTTCAAGCGCGTTCCGCTCAGCACTTCGTCGTCGTCCTTCTAAACCATCTTCTGAGCCCGTGACAATATGCTAACCGAATCTTCCCAGTAATTTTTAACCTTTTCCTTTTTTTTTCCTTCCCTTCCTTTCTATCCCCTCTTACCCCTTCCTTAGTGAAGTGAACGGGATTATTTGATTTTTGCTAACCTCTGCCTTTCACTCAAACTTTCTCTCTATTCCCTCTCGCTACTATTAGGTGAAAAAGAATGGGCAAAACACCAGAGAAACGTCAAGCGTCATCCATGTTCCATCTTCTTGACGACATTGCGCGTGATGGAATCAACAGTGGCTTGAAATATTTAAATGGACTGCATTATTTCACTCAAGCAGGGCGCTTAGCCTTATATAGGTAGGTAGATTGTCATCTCGCATGACCTCGGGAACTTTTCATTAAAAAATTGGGCAGATCCCAAGTACCATGGGTATCGATGTTATGCGAAGCATGCGGAGGCAATGTGAGTAGGTTGTAATTTTTTTTATTCAGCGAAACGTTACGAAATAACGCTAAACATATGTAAAAAAGTTGTGCGCACAGACGTACGTTGTACAGTCGCATATGTTTCATACAAACAGTTGTTTACAGTTGCGTAACGATGCCACCAGAAACATGGGTATTACCAACACCAGAAGCGGTAAGCTGATATGTAACACTTGTGCTTGCAAGTATGGTAGCCCTGGATAGTGCTTCGTGGACCAACTACAGTGGATGGCGCTTAAGTATAGAATTGACGTTAACCCGACATGAAGCCTGCCTCATAGGAGTACATAGTAATGTTTATTAAATTTGAGAGCCAGCACTGCAACGACAGGTGACGTTTCACCAATATTACGCCTGCATATAGGATCCTTTTCCAAAGCAGTTCCGAGACCTGGCGTGGCTCTGTGGTAGAATATTTGATTGCCACGCAGATTGCTTGGGTTCGATTCCTGCTGGGACCCTGATATTTATTATTTGCATTCGTCGGGTCAACGCTGCCGACATCAGTTTTTCTTAACGCTCTCGCATTTAGATTACTAATGTCTGTCCTCACCGTTCCTGGGTAGACATAAATTGTCAAACACCTGTGGCGCATACCCGCATACCGTGGTCCGTGGTATACGGGTATGTGCCACACGTGTCTGCAGGAAAGGGTTTGACGACGTATGCGACAGGATTTTCACGTTATTCATGTCACGACCAGCCAGACATACTCGTCAATACTTCTTACCCTCCCGTACAAATTTTGGTCTAACCCCAAGTTGAGGAGGCGATCACGAGAGCACCCAGACGTAGGCGGCTAGATAGATAGATAGATAGATAGAAACGCAAAAGTGCTTAGAACACGCAAAGAAATGCTTCGCATTTAAAAAGCATTGTGATGTGGGACTTAGTTTACTTAGCATTATAGAATTGAACACAACTTTGTTGGGTCCTTCGGAACGCCACTGGGTCACGCACCCGGCTCAGTCCTATGTAGGGGTCGGCAAGCTGGGCATGTGGCAGAAAGTTGTTGCGCTAGAAAAATTCAGCAGGAAATGATGATGAATAATAGGCACACAGCACCTGCCACTGTGCTGAGAGGCGCATCCGTATACATTTCTTCATGAATTGCCAGAAATTATGTTGATCGAATTGTTGAAGGATTTTGATATTTCATTATCCTTGTAGCAGCGTTTCGCTTTAAAAATGTCTCATAACAACTATTTTCTTTCTTTGAACGATCCGAGCATATCAGTTGTGAAAGACTAATTGCATGGTACATGGCTCTGGTTGAGAAACAAAGGTTTTCAAAGCGGCCATCTCTTTTCCAATCATTTTTAAAATTAGACGTGGTGGGTATCAGACAATACGTTTTTCTTTGCACACAAAAGGAGCTACTTTTCTATCACCCATACTTTGAGTTCTTTCAAATCAGATAATGGAATGAGAGATAATGCACTCAGTGTGCATTATCTCTGCACACTGAGTGCATTATATCTGATTCCATTATATCTCATTCCGATTGGCGTGGCAATTTGAGTCCCTTTGATGATGGCCGCTACCGCTGAAAACTCAGTGGATGATCCTCTATTGAAAACAGTAGCGGCAATTTCCAATTATTTCACTCTCTTTTGTGTGGCATCCCGCAGGCTGATTACTCGCATCTTTCGAGCGCTTATGTTTTGTTATTGTATCAAGGCTTTGTCGTTTATTGCTTCCTTTAACGTTAAGTCGATTGCTCAAGATATATATCGTTAGCCGCAGTGCCTATATTTTAAAACATTTCGCTAGGATACTCAATACCCAAATGATCAATAAAACTGAAATATATATTGGAAGGGCCGTAGTGCAATTGCATTATCTTCCTTTGGCACAGCTCAAAACACGTGCCATTTGTGTTCCCAGGCACTCTTCACTATCTGTAAACACTTCACTTTAACTGTGTCCGAAAGGTGTGGCAGTATTTGTTCTTCGTAAATGTTTGCAAAGAGAAAAGAAAGCGACAGGTGAAGTTTTTTACGCGGCGCCTTCTTTGTGAAAACACCGAGGGTTTCTTTATAGAAACACAAATACAGGAAAGCTTTTGTTCAAAGTTTAGATCTAGTAGAATTCACCAACGGATTATTAGAAAGATCGAATCACAGCTGTTATAATAAGCGGGTATGCGCTTGATAACTTCTTTTAAATAGAGAAAATCAAAGCCACCCCACAGCAACAAATATTTATGCTATTCGATGTAGTATACGTTGTCGGTATCTTATAGCTGGAATGTTTGAAGATCCTATATTACATCAATCAGGGAGTGTAAGCGAAGGACCAGCAATGACATGCATGGTTTAACTACTCATCTAGTTTCTCAAACAAAGCTTTCTTCACCGAAATATTTTAGAAAAGATACTTTTACATTGTTCATTCAGTCGGACGTCATGTTCATCCAGTCGCACTAAAAAGCTGCAACGTGCTGAAAGTTCTACGGGTAATATAGGGGTCGTACATCAAGTGCGTAGTGTATTTCGTAAACCATTCAATTTAAGTACTTGAGTTACAGAAAGTTGCTTGGAATTTAGAACAAGTCTGACAGAAATCAAGTTACAGTTCCATGTTCTGTTTCCTTTTTCTTGAGCTCTATGTCTGGACCTATGAAATTAATTTCAGAGCTCCATTTACAAGATTTTTGCTTCGAAGGTGTACCAGCGCAGCGAGGGGGTACTTTTAATTTTGTCTTTAATGAATGCGTCTATGATTATTTAGGTACAGAAGACAGGTGTTCAGAGACGCCGCGCATCACAAAATTGTACTTAAAAGGCTGGACGATAACTTAGACCTCAAACACATCATGTTGAAATAAAAGGATGGTTTAAATATGACTTACATGAGACGTAAATGTTTTGACAAATGGCGTGGAGGCACGAATTGGAATAAGACACTTGTGCAGAAAAAAGTAGTAACCAGTACACATGCGATGTTTTTGTCGAATCATCCGTTAACGCTGTCACTGACTTAACCATTCATTATGATCATGCATGCTCCTCAGCATGTCGACAAAGGGATCAATAAAAAACGGAAAAAATCGATTTGCACCTTTCATCTGGTAAAACTATGCGCATGGACAACGCGTTATAAAGGGACTGCGTGTCAATGAGTTCGTAGAAAAGAATTCAAGAATAAAATTGTCTAAAATGTCGTTGGTTTCCGTTCCTCAGCAAGCCCCAGTATTTTTTTTTAGCTTGACTTCCACGTAGTCTCAACGTAACCTTGTTCGTTTGGTCATGATAGATTGCATAAGTTATTTTCACCTCTGTTGTGTTTAAAGATAATGAAAAAATCAGGATGTAAGAACGAGTGCTCTTCCCACGCTTAGCGGAGCTTCGCTCTAAGCGCTTGCTGACGCATCTGGTAAGCCAGTATGAGCCGCATATACGGGCATCCCAACCAGGCCCGTAGCCAGGGCCGAAGTTCGTATGGAGGGGGGTGTTTTACTGAGGAAAATTAATAAAAGTAGGTGTTTTTCATGGCCTCCAACATGAAGTGCCCCCCCCCCCCCCGGAAAAAAATTCCTGGCTACAGGCCCGGTCCCAACTATCACGTAGCACGATCTCAAAAACTTCCCCATCTCCCGCTAAAGGGGACTATGTGTGGATGCGAAGCAGCGGGGAGACGGTTAGCTTGAGTGGGAGGAACGTCGCCGCTCTCGTTTTGCGGCAGCGGCCCAGGGCGCTCATCGCGGCGCTGCACAGGAGAGAGAATGAGGCGCGCTCCGTTATTTTCATACCGCGAAACTACCGTGGTGCTCCCAGTGGAGTATGCAGCTGTCGCACCACCTGTCCTGCGCGCCGCTCCGTAGAGGATTCCTAGAGGAGAGAACCGTAGGTGAGGAGAGAGAGGGGACGCGCATGCGCTGTGGGGGTGTGGGATGCAAGCTCCGTAGAGTAAAGGATTCCCAGAGTAGAGAAAGGGGGGTGAGCGTAGGAGAGAGGTGAGAGGGCGCACGTGCTCTGTGGGGATGTGGGACGCGGGCGCCACTCCGCAGAGTAGAGGATGCCTAGAGTAGAGGAAGGGGGGTGAGCGTAGGAGAGGAAAGAGAGAGAGGGGGGAGGGGACGTGCATGCGCTGTGGTGGTGTGGGACGCGGGAAGGAGGGACGGACTAAGCCCCCCATCCCAAACACATGCAAGCAAGATCAAGCAATGGAGTCAACCTGGGCGACAGACACCACCTGCCTAGCCATTGCTAAGCAGCCTCTCTGTGCTCTCGGCCCTGACTCTGGTGACTGTAGTGGTGGTTGACGGCCTTATATTGTACTACAGTGTTCTGGTTCGCATAGTGGGTGCTTCCCTACTTCATGAAAGTGGCGGGACGCGGGACACGGGACGGACGCGGGAGGAACGGACATAGCCTCCGAGCCTAAGATGCTTCGCATCTAAAAAAAGCCGGCAGATCCCACGCACTGTGAGAATCGATGTAATGCGAAACAGCCAGCAAGGAGCAAATCATGCTGGACATATCATGCATGCCATGATTTACATGTTAGGACCTCTCATTTATGTTCGTCATACAATCACGTAGCGTGATACCAATTTTGGTGCATTTCAAGCTAGCGAACTGGACGCAAGCGCACCATGAGCGTGGCCTGTAGATGGCATTGTAGATGACATGCATGCCAAGATTTTCATGTTGCCACCTGCCACTTATGTTCGTAATACAGTAACGTCCCGCAATACCAATTTTGGCGTATATCAAGCTAGCGAAATGGCCGCGAGCACGCCATGAGCGTAGCATGCAAGTCATGTTGCACATTACATGTCATGATTTCCGTATTACCACTTGGCATTTATGTTCGCCATACACTCACGTCACGCAATACCAAATTTGGTGTATATCAAGCTCGCCAAAGAGCCGCGAGCGTGTCATGAGCGTAGCATGCCAGTCATGTTGCACATGACATGTCATGATTGCCATATTGCCACTTGGCATTTATGTTCGTCATACAGTCACGTCACGCAATACCAAATTTGGTGTATATCAAGCTAGCGAAACGGCCGCGAGCGTGTCATGAGCGTGGCATGCAAGTCATGTTGCACATGACATGTCATCATTTCTATATTAACACTTGTCATTTATGTTCGTCATACAGTCACGTCACGCAATACCAAATTTCGTGTAATTCAAGCTAGCGAAACGGCCGTGAGCGGATCATGAGCGTGGCATGTAAATCATGTTGTACATGACATGCATGTCATGATTTTCATATTAGCACCTGACATTTATGTTGGTCATGCACAAATGTCTCATCATACCAATTTTTGGGTATATCAAGTTAAGAAAACGGCCTTAGGAGCACTACGGCCGTGGCGTGTATATCATAGTTTTCATGACTAGTTAGTCATGATTTTCATGATATGACCAGTCAATCATGTTCCTCATACTCTCATGTTACTCCATACCAATTTTGGCATAAATCCCATTAACGATACGGCCAGGAGAGCTCAAAGTCGTAGGCGGCTAGATAGATAGATAGATAGATAGATAGATAGACAGATAGATAGATAGATAGATAGATAGATAGATAGATAGATAGATAGATAGATAGATAGATAGATAGATAGATAGATAGATAGATAGATAGATAGATAGATAGATAGATAGATACGCTAAAACTCGCCGAAGTTCGCTAAGAAATGCTTCGCATTTAAAAAAAAAGCAAAGACGTTACGCAATGGAAACCTAGTATATATTGTTCCTGGTACACTGGAGCAGCCTCAACTATTTTTTGTTAAAGAAGTTTAATGAATTAGTCGTAATTACATTTATAACTTGACAAGTACTCACCTAATTATCAATATGCCACTGAGGCATATGTAGGCATGTTGATATCACATTTGTCTGCGTTATTAGATGTGAAGCATCTTATGGCGAAGTTTAATCCGGTGGTGGTGGTGGTGGTGGTGTGCGGCGTGACCACCCTCACTGCGCATGCGCAAGCCCTCTCCACGCACCTCCTTTCCTACGCTCCCCCTCTCTCTCCTTTAGGCATCCCTCCCGTGGCGTTTACACACCCATTGCGCATGCGCGTCCTCTCCCCCTCTCTCCTCTCCTACGCTTCCCCCTCTCTCCTCTAGGCATCCCTCCCGCGGCGTTTACACCCGCATTGCGCATGCGTGTCCCCTCCCCCCCTCTCTCGTCTGCTACGCCCCCCCCCTCTCTCGCCTCGTAACGCCGACGCAGGCAGCGTCTGCTAGCGAGTTTCATGATTGAAAAAACCGACTGCTCGCGCTGCACAACCGTTCAACGCCGACGCAGGCAGCGTCTGCTAGCGAGTTTCTTGATTGAAAACACCGACTGCTCGCGCTGCACAACCGTTCACTGGCCACCTCGTATATATGGCACTGGATCTTGACCTGCAAGGTGGTGCCGGTGGGAGATTTCTCCTGTGCGTTGTTGGATAAAAAAAATGCCCCCCACCTCCCCGAAGGGAATCGTGAGGAAATGCGAATGCATTTCGCGCGCGCTTCACTCCATTTAGATATGGTGGTTGTGGTTCGAAGAAGGAAAAGGCGCCTAATTTCTGCAGCCCTGTCGGGAGCACGGCGCAGCGCCTGTTTTTTTTTTTTTTTTTTGCTTTTGTTCTGTTTTTTCTTCTTTTTTTATTTATTTTTTTTATTCTTTTTGTTCTTTTTTCCTTTTTTTTCTTTTTTTTAATTTTTTTCAATTTTTTTTTTCGTATATAGCTCCGCCGAGCTCCCGCGATGCGAGCGCCCTCCCGCACTTGAAATGCATTCGCATTTAAAACTGGAGATGCGTAAAGCACGCAGCGATGGAGCGGTGTTTCCTACTGGAACATGCCAATCGCTGCTAATGGGCAATGAGAGATAGAAGACTCCGACTGGACACAGAGACCCGCAGTCGGCTTTTAGTTAACGCGCACGCTGCGAATTTTTATTCTTCAACAACGCACAGGAGAAATCTCCCACGGGCACCTCCTTGGAGGTCAAGATCCATTGCCATATATACGGGATGGACAGTGAACGGTTGTGCAGCGCGAGCAGTCGGTTTTTTCAACCAAGAAACTCGCTAGCAGACGCTGCCTGCGTCGGCGTCGCGAGGCGAGAGAGGGGGGAACGCGCATGCGCAGTGGGGGGTGTGAACGCTGTGAGCAGGGATGCCTAGAGGAGGGAGGGGGGGAGCGTATTAGAGGAGAGAGAGGGGGGACGCGCATGCGCAGTGGGAGCGCGGGGGAGGGATGCCTAGAGGAGAGAGAGGGGGAGCGTAGGAGGGGGAGAGAGGAGGGGAGGCGCATGCGCAGTGAGGGTGTGGTTGCCGCGGGGAGGGATGCCTAGAGGAGGGAAAGAGGAGGTTTTTTATTTATATTTTTTTAAAGGGCTTGCGCATGCGCAGTATGGGTGGTCACGCCGCCCACCACCACCACCGGATTAAGCTTCGCCATAAGATGCTTCACATCTAACACCTGCCGGCGCTTACCTCCTCAACCTATGCTCCTCCTCCTCCTCCTCCTCCGCGGACAACGCTGGACAACGCCGGACAACGCCGGACAACGCCGGATGCCTGACATAGCCCGACTATGAAATGCATTCGCATTTAAAATTCGCAGCGTGCGCGTTAGCTAAAAGCGGACTGCGGGTTTCTTTGTCCAATCGGGGTCTTCTGACTTTCAGTGCCCATTAGCAGCGATTGGCATGTTCCAGTAGGAAACACCGGTCCATCACTGCGTGCATTGCGCGTCCCTCCTGTGCAACGCTGCGATGAGCTCTAGCGTCAACGCCGCCGCCAGTGTAAGCGTTAGCGCCCGCTGCTTCGCCTCTACACATGGTTCCCTTTAGCGGGAGATGGTGTAATTTTTTTCAACAGCGTACTAATTGCGCGCTCATTTTTCCCGCTTGATAAAGGAAGCCCGATACTCGGCTGCTGACATGAAGGTCGCGGGTTCGATCCCAGCTGTGCCGGTCGCATTTCGATGTAGGCGAAATGCTAGAGGCCCTGCAGCGCGCGATGTCAGGGGCACGTTTAAGAACACCAGATGGTAAAAATTTGCGGAGCCGTCCACTACGGCGTCCCTCATAATCATATGTGGTTTTTGGACGTAAAGCCCAATATATTATTATTATTATTATTATTATTATTATCATTATTATTATTATTATTATTATTATTATTATTATTATTATTATTATTATTATTATTATTATTATTATTATTATTATTACTATTATTATTATTATAAAAAAACCCGCGAAATATGTAAAGTGACACGTGAATAGACGGTTGACGCACCATAAGGCTGGGTCCTCAAACATCCTCACTGTGAGGTAGCCAGTACAAAGAAAAAAAAATATATGGATCGCCCTGTCAGTCATTCCACGGCAGAAGACACGCCCCGCTTTGGTCTTACAGAGTCAGCCCGTAATCAGAACAGCGCGCCTGGCACGTTATTAAGGAGAACAGTCGGCCTTGAGGTCTGGTTAATGATAGTGGCGTTAATCGAGTGAAACTAATCCCTTCAAGATTGAGACGCATACATGGCGCCCAACATGTAACATTGCTAAAGTGCGAAACGCTTGTCCCTGGCAATGGACAACAGGCAAGCGGTTGCTCGCGGTAAGCATCTTTGAGGGCGCTGCTTTCTTTTGCAGGCGGGTGCGTAAGTACGGGTTGTTTTTCATATTTCCAGGGATTTCTTTATAAGCCGGGAAAAAATGAAATAAGTACGTTGTTGAAAATAGCGCACTTAGATGTTATTTGATAATGCCTTCATATGCTTCATTTACCTTTTCATACCTACTTAAGTACTTGTGACGTTCTCAACATAATGATTACTGACTAATTAATTCTCATTAACGAAACAATTAGTGGTGGCTATGCCAGTCTAGTGGGAACAATATGTACCTACTAGGTTTGCTTCGATAACGCGGTTCCGCGCTTTTTCTTTTTTCTTTTTTTTAGAAATCACGCTGCGTGATAGTTTGGACACCCTGTATAGTGACAACGTAAGAAGATTGGTTCGACTAACGTTCAGAACACTCTCGAACATCGAACACAACGGAGAGACAAAAATCGTTCTTCGTCGTGATTTGAAGTTATATATATATTTATAAATATATATATATATATATATATATATATATATATATATATATATATATATATATATATATATATATATATATATATATATATATATATATATATATATATATATATATATATATATATATATATATATATATATATCCAACCCAAAGTATACAACTCGTGTCCATTTTAGAGAGCGGCTATCGCGTTAAAGCACTCAGTACGTGTTGAAATGGCATATAGCTCTATAATGCAAATAAAACGTATAGTCTTTGGCAAAGTGTGCGACGTGAGCGAAACTCGTACTCCAGAGACTATTGTCGGGTGCAGTAACTCCAATGCGCGTAGATGTGCCCTTGTGGAGCAATCAAGTGAAATGCTGTCGATTTCTAGCAGAGGGGACACATTTGCTGGTTTCTCGCTATCGCAGTCACTTTTGTACGTACGATCGCATAGGCGGGTGTAGAGTGCGGAAGTTTGACTACAGTACGTAATGTTAGAATGTCATTACTAGCTGTGCTGCGCAGAAACTTATACTGCATGGTAATGGTTTAGATTTTCGCTACGCTCGTTCGGAGAAACACCCGAGATCCAATATCGGCTATGCATATAGCCGCTTTACAGCACGCTAGCTCAACATAGATCTCAGCAATCGTGCTTCGGCGGCGAGTTTCCGAAACGGACCCATTTCAGCTTTGTAGTGGAACGTAAATTTAATACAAGTCACACAAGAATGACACATAAGAAAATGAAATAGTGAACACGAAACAATTCTAACTATGGCTTCGGATATATGGGTGAGTTGAGATCGAAATGTGTGTGTGTTGGGGGGGGGGGGGGGTAGGTTGAGTGCTTCAGGAGTGAACTGGAGGCAACAACATAAAATAAGATATATTGTGGACGCTTATATCCATGGCCCAGACGACGAACTACTTTGCTGGAACAAGACAGCTTCGCATGAAAAGCGCTCAAAGAAAGGCTTGATCGCATCAAACGGTGCACATGAGTCAGAAGCCTGCGAGAAACGAAGAGCTGTGAACACGGTCAGGCACGTGTTCGAGAAACTCGACTTCTGCTTGCGCAGCAAGTCGAGTTTTCAAGTATGAACCAACTAGTCTGCCAAGAAGTATTGCCGTTAACGGAGACCTTTTTTAAATACCGAATTATATTCGGCGAATTTTTAATGTACTCCATTTTTATTGATCTAGCAATTCGGGATAAGCGAATAAAGCTATATGTCTGACTTTTTCCATTACTAAACTAGACGCATATCCAACTCTCCGGGAATCCTTTATGAACCTAGGTATGCGCTCTACTTTCCTCGGTAAACATGTCATCGCCTATTTCTTTCATCTGGCCAAAGAGCGCCAGGCTGCTGCTGCAACTCATGGGATCGGACTCTCCCAGGTCGAGCCGGAGCCCCATGCAGTTCTGCTCAGCTTACTTTAAAAGACTTCTCTCTTAATCTCTTTTTCTCCCAATACATAGCTGCTGCCTATAGAGAGCTGACACTGTGTAATCTACTCGCCCGGCGTCTGCATTTCAGAATAGCTTGTGAGTGGCGTACCATGCAAATATAAATATACGTGAAGATGAAAAGGAGCAACATCCGCGATGCCTTACAGTTATTTGTACACATCACGACTGCTTGTAAAGCGGATAATTACCAGTTTTACTAACATGTTTTAAGCTGTATAGGAGATTACACTTTTTAAACATAATAGGAACTTTCAGAACTACGTACCCAGTCCTTGGGCTCATTGCATTCGTCGGGTTTGTGCGATCGTTCAGTATATGATTTAGAATAGGGTTCGTCCTCTGTCAACACAAACACAAGAGAATCGCACTCGGATCTTTGTGGCATGAAGGCACCAGAGTGTTGGGAGTGGCTTCAGCCCAGACGCTATTTTCGGGAAGATAGGGCCCAGAACACTAACCCAAACAGTGGTAAGTGCATGAAGCCTGCGAAATGGGAAAAACCAGGCAAGAGGATTTTCACACTTTTACATTGATGTTTAGGTGGCTGCTAAATATTTATAGGAAAAAAATAAGAAATTGGCTACGTTATCTTTGAGTCCTTCCATTTATACGTGGTTTGGTTTCTTTTATTGGTATATGGTAAGTAAAACCACGAGGGAGGTGTACGCAATGTAGCGTTTATTTTATTTCTTTATTATTTTTTTGACGTAAATAATAGGCTAAGGAAAATTCGTGAGCACACCCATGGTCTGCCGTAGACGCGTGTACAAAAGAACAACGAAAATCAAGGATAAAGTCCGACATGGTTAAGGTCATTATAGTTTCGCGGCACTTTGAACTAAGCATCAAATGTCCAAGTGTGCCTCGTTTGAAATTTACCGCGTGAAAATGCACCAGTGTTTTCATTCAATTTAAACCTATGGACTTGAATTGCTCTAAACTTTTTAAAAATTTTAAAAAAATTTCTTCTGTATTCTTTGCTTCCTGCTGAAATATGCTCCAAATCCTGCCTTTGAGTTCTTAATATGCGTTACCAAAAATCAATACTGTTTTATTTCTAGACAGATGCCTGTTATTCATGGCTGCAACACCTAGCTTTTTACAAGCATCATGTTCATAACGATCTGAATTTGTCTATGCCAATGCTTAAAATGAACCGCATGCATTGTCGTCATGCCGACAAATTTAGAGATGGTGCAAAAGCTATGCAAATGCTAGGTTTTGAGTCAAATAGATGAAAACAAAGTGGAGCTGCGCATCTATAGCAACTCACGTTAAGGCTAACTGCTGATTACAGCTTCATCGAACGTCCTGCTACAAATTGCCTCGCCATACAACTAGTTTTCTTACCCCATTGAGCGTCGCCAGACCCTGTGTACCAGAATTTCTTTTCCGGAAAGAAGAAGCCCCAGCTCGGGTAAATTATAGCACAAAAACACGACAAATATTAGAGCACTCATAAAAAGAACATGGCTTCCTAATATTTGATAGTAGTTGAAAGCACGGAATGACCCTGTGCTGGGATAATAATAATATTAATAATATCTGGGGTTTCACGTCCCAAAACCAAGATATGATTATGAGAGACGTCGTAGCGGAGGGATCCGGAATTTTTGACCATCTTTAACGTGCAGTGACATCGCACAGTACACGGGTCACTACAATGTCGCCTCCATTGAAATGCGACCGCTGCGCCCGGGATCGAATCCGCGACCTTCGGGTCAGCAGCGTAGCACCATAATTGCACCATAATTGACCCCGTGCTACGATAATGTGCGATTATAACCCGCAACTGTGGCTGTGTAACTCCTATTCCTCTCTCTTTCTTTCTCTATATCACTTTGTTATTTTACTGCTTCCATCTCATCACTTCCAAAGTATGGTGAATCAAACGAAGTTACTTAGTCTGGTTAATTTTTATCAAGTTATCTGCTTTTCATCTTTCTTTTTTATGTCAATCTCTCCCCCTTGTTGCTGTTGATTGACAGCTATAGCTTGCCAGAACTGAGTAGCGAGCGCTGAAACATTCACTGTAGGCGCATTTTAATTGGAGTTGTGGTCACCGTAAATAAGTAAGTGAACATACATACATACAAAGAACTTTATTTAAAGGCCAGAGGGACTAGTTTAAGGAAGTCCGAAGACCCCCTCAACCAGTCGGCGGCTCCACCCAGGTCGTCACTGGAAGGTGAAGACCCTCCGCGATGGCCTGGGCCATCCGGACAGCCAGTAGTTGCAGACCCAGGTCAAAAACTGCGTATTAAAAACAAGGTATTAAGGTGGGTAGCTTCGCGGTTAGGCGGCCATGGGTTCTTGGGCCCACGAAACATCTTAGTTCTTTTAGGGATTGAACTAGAAAAAATAGAGGGACAAAAGGAAGAACCTGCGCGCACAGCGGCACTACTGACAACAATAAGTTTATTTCCTTCACCAAGCAGTCCAATATGCCGTCAGACGAATGCTACGATGAATGCTACGAATGCAATATGAATCAGACGAATGCTCGGACGAAGGCTACGTTGGACTATACCCCCTTCAGCGGCCGTGTGTACAATTGTTCACATCAACTTCGGAGATGCGTCACACACCTAGTGTTTATTCAAATGACTGGAAACGCAGTGTGAACATTTGTGCAGGCTTCCTAAGTGGAGAACTAGCAAACATTTAACTTTATTGTGCTGCGTATTGCTGCAGAGGATCACTTTGCTGGAGACACTGCAATGTTCGACGATCGTTCGACGTGCCGCGTTCCAGGACTAGAATCAATAGTATTATTCTTCTACGCTCGAAACGAATACACCAAAAAAGAAATTGGGCATGTATTGTGGGCCTAACATTTGATTTTTATGCAAGAATTGAAGGTGACTGATTACAGAATAATTAGATATTTAATTACACGCTAATTAGTATTAATTACTGAAACTCACACAAAACAACACATTCCTTCGTTTTCTTTTTGGAATGTAATATTGAGCCTTGGAAATATGCTACATGTATTTGACGCACTTGCACCCAGTTCATCATATATAATTCGTGCCTGAAAGGGATACCGAGACCTTAAGTGTGCATTTTATCACCGTCATATCCGTGACGGAAATACGTCAATGGAGTCTTGGTGGGCCCCGGCATCAAATACTTCGTGTTAAAACACAATGGCGCATTGTGTTTCCGAACTCTAATTTCGTGTAATTCAGTCGTAGTATAAGGGCAACGCAATGACAAAACACACAAGCGTCTTTAAACTTCCAAGCCCGAGCCTGTGCAATTGTGAGCGTGCCTCTTGTCGCTGTCGAGTGATGCAGGGCCAGTTCTTGATAACGATGTATAAAATTTTCGGCGCTTCTTCTTGGGTCCATTCGGATTCGTCAATGGCGACGTGGGTACCAGTGATGCCATAATGGGTCGGAAAATCTTGTCAGAGTGGCTTCACATCTCATCAGTCCAAACCACCGATGATTCTTTCGGCAATACTTGAAGGCGACTGACTTAAATGCCCAACTGTGTATCTTTACTGCCGGATTCTGTTGAAACGTTTAAAGCCGTGCCTTTCCTCTCTTTTATTCCCCCATTGCCCTCACCACCTGTAGGTAGGGATGCAGAACTATCGGTAAATAGACTATCGATAGTATCGATAGTTTTTTTTAAACTATCGATACTATCGATAGTCCATTTAACGATAGTTCTGCATCACTACGGGCACCCCTACACAGAACAAATAACAGAAAATATTCATAGTTTTTTTTTAACTATCGATAGTGTAAAGAATCTATCGACAGTACTACTATCGCTAAATAATCTATATTATCGAGAGTGCAATCAATAGTACCATCCAGAGTATTGCGGCCGAGAGTATAATCAATAGTGTTGTGAATAATTATGCTGTTGTTGGACGGCGATATTGCCAAATGATTTGCGATAGCCTGCTATCAGCAGTACTCAGTTCGCTTAAATTGTGAGCACTCTTCTGGCGAAAGAAATAAATTATTGCCGCGATCAAAATGCCGGAATATGTCCATAAATCAATTCGTATTCAAAAGTAGCCAGCTACACCTTACAGATAAAACTTAGCTTTTGATATTCTTATTTTGAAATCACAAAATTCAATATAAGTTCGAAGCCGCGCAGTTCCGCCACGTGTGACAACTTCCTTTCTTCTAAAGCTGAACAGTTCAGCTTAATAATGTCAGCCAATCATTCTGCTGAAAGAACGCAAGCATGTCAACTTTCTTGCCCTTCTGCCTTCTTCTCCTGCTGCGCCATACACTACCACGCATTCGGCAAATAAATTTTATGCTGCAATGAATTTACGCGGTTGATTTTATGCTATCGATTGTACAGTGGCGAACTCTCAAGTCTAGAACGAAGGAGCGTCGTGCTCGGAACTGCACGGCCAACATCTGCAGCCGTAAATACGCCACATCTGAGCATGCGCGGCGCCAACGGCGCGCGTGCCTTGCATTTTTTATCCTTGTTTATCACTGAGGATGCAACAAGCGCTTTGGCCGTCGAAAGCGCTCTGAACAGTATAGCGCAAGAAAAAAGAAAAAGAAAAAGAAAAGAAGAAAAAAGAAACGAAGCGCACCGTTCTCGGTATTATACGATATCACGAATCGAGAATATGTTCACAGTATAATAGGAGCCAATCCGGGCGACTGCGCTTTCTTTTTTTTTTGGCGCACACAGTTGACTGCGCTTCTGGTGGCCTAAGCAATTATCGCGGCCGCAGCGATAATCAAGGACGGAAACTGCAAGGCGGGCATATCACTGGCGCCGCGCATGCTCAGAATTGGCCCGTTTTGAACTGAAGATGTCGCTCGTGCTGTTCCGAGTACGACACTCCATCGTTCTAGACATGTGTGTTGACCACTGTACTTTCAAACTTATTATCGATAGCGCTATCGATAGTTTCTTGTACCATCGATAGTTCGATAGTGGCTCAACTATCGATAGTATCGATAGTACCATCGATAGTTCTGCATCACTACCTGTAGGGCATAAAACCGGGTAATAGATATATAGTCAATCTCCCTTCCCTTTTTCCACTCGTTCTTCCTGTGAGCGTACCTAAATAAATGAGAATGCGGACAACATAACTTTGTTGGGAAACGCTCGCTGCTGTCAAAGTTAGCTGAAACTTTCCGTATCGACCGCTTGCTCTATGCTAATTTAAAGCAAAACTTTCCGTACATGCGCTACAGGCGCAGATATGTCTTCTGCAGCGTGTTGATAGCTACGATATTACGCGGCAGCAATTTCGCTACACAGAGATAAATTAGAGTTGTGAGAGTGCCAACAGTACTATAGTTCTGCCTTGCTCATTAAGCAGGCCATATAAAACCGTGTAATCCGGCGTAATAAGCCACCAGCCTCCATTGCCGCAGGCTCACCTTTAAGGCTATATTCGATTCAAGCAAGCAATAATACACCCCGAGACCAGCGCACCGCCCTTCATTGAACATTGCCACAAAAAGCCATCTAACCTCGCTTGGGCAAGCGTGATCCGCTGCAGATCGCCAACGGCACAGTACGGCTGGCTGTTAACGCGGACAGCAAGCGATATGACGGGCGTTGAAGCGCGTGGCAATTTACGTAATCATGGTCCTGTCACTATGGGCGCGTCGCAGCGTTTTACTGGCGCATCAACAAAGCGCATCTACGTAAGCGCCTGCTTTACACGTGGGACGTGAGGTGCCGAAGGGGCCGTTGGATGTTGGGATGATTCAGTTCCGATGACGCCGCCTCCTCAATTCGACGTAAAGCACCAGGGCCATTACCGCATTTTGTTGCGAAAGTGCAAATTCAGCGCAACCATGCGTCCTCCAATGTTGTAACGCCGTTAGGCAATCCTGAATGAAGACATCTTGATGTGTACTCCACGTCTGTTTTTGCATCGATTATGTGGCAGGATATGATCCTTTAGGCTATAGTAACAGTCGTAAATGCTCTCGCGGTCTGCTATTGAAAGTGCTGCGCGTCAGCAATACCGTATCGCGAAGAGGATTTTGGGAACGGATGTATGAACGATTTTAGGCGAATAGGAAAATGCCGCAATTTGAAGGTCATTGACGTATTTTTCTTCGTAATGTTGCCCCTCGGATCCTATAGAGAGCTTTCATTTGCATCGACGATTGCGTTAGCTGCAGTAGCCTTGGGAGCGGGAATTTTTTTGAAGGTCGCATAATCTAACAAGCGCTGGTACGTAAAGGCATGCATCGATGTTTCCGACCGTAGATGGCCCCCCCCATTTACTCCCATAAGTGGTTCACTGCCATGTTTATAGCAGAGCTATTATGACTGAGGGTACCGGTGTGTCGTAGATAGAATATTATCATCATCGTGAACCTGCAGGTGCTCTGTTTGTCGTGTTTTTCCCAACATTCCTCTTCTTCATATTCCGCACCGCTTCATTTCTGCATATTCCACCCATTTGTGCGGCATGTGATACAATAACTCTGATGGACGAGAGAACGA
>JALIZH010017506.1:0-35024 GCA_030522465.1 Rhipicephalus appendiculatus
TTCGCCACTCTGCAATCCACGATTTCTTTCTTGAGTGCAGTGGCGTAGCCAGGGGGTGGCACACCGGGCACGTGGCCTCCCCCGAAATTTTTTTTCGCCATGGCATACAAAGCGAAAAATGACCATTTCATGGAGGTGCCCCTCCCGAAATCAAGGCGGTGCACCCCCCCCCCCCCCGAAAAAATTTCTGCCTACGCCCCTGCTTGAGTGCAATGAAGACGAATGGCCTAATGTTGCAGCCTCAGCTCTGACGCGATGCTCGCGGTGGCTGCGAAATTTCATCATCATTCACATGATCCGCAATGCGACTTGAGTCTCTATTTGTGGACATCAATCACGCTGACAACAGCGACTCACCTAGTTTCACTGTGATCGTCCATCACAGTGAAACTGGTGTTATAAAGGCAGTCTTTTCTCGGTCTCTCTCGTCGACTTCGATTTGCCAGTAGCCCGTCTTCAGGTCCATCGACGAAAAGTACTTCGCGTTGTGGAGTCGATGCAGGGTGTCGTCTATCCGTGGGAGGGGGGTACACGTCCTTCTTCGTGATCTTGTTCAGGCGACGATAGTCGACGCAGAAACGTAGCGTCCCGTCCTTCTTCTTCACCAACACCACGGGAGACGCCCAGGGACTCTTGGACGGCTGAATTATGTGATCGCGTAGCATTTCATCGACTTGCTTCTTTACGGCTTCGCGTTCTCGCGTCGAAATTCGACACGGGCTCTGACGGACTGGTCGGGCACTTTCTTCAGTTATAATACGATGTTTGGCGACTGGGGTCTGTCGAATTCTTGACGACGATGAGAAGCAGTCCTTGAATTGCAGGAGCAGATTTTTGAGCCGGTCTTGTTTCTGCTTTGGGAGGCTGGGGTTGACGTCGAAATCTGTTTCGGGACCTCGATTCGTCGAAGAATGTTCGGCAGTATCGGAGAGGGCGAAAGCATTGCTGGTGTCCACGAATTTCTCGATGTAGGCGACCGTCATACCAATGTTCAGGTGCCTATATTCGTGGCTGAAGTTTGTCAGCAGTACCTTTGCTTTGCCGTCGCGCAACTCGGCGATGCCTCTTGCGACACAAATCTGACGGTTCACAAGCAGGTGCTGATCGCCCTCGACGACGCCTTCAAGGTTAGCGGGTATTTCGGTGCCGACGGAAATGACAACGCTGGAAAGAGGCGGAACGGTGACCTGCTCTTCTATTACATTCAAGGCATGATTCTCCGGCGACGTGTGGGGCGGCAACGCTTTTTCTGAAGTCAGTGTAATCGACTGAGACCTCAGTTCGATGACGGCGCCGCGTTGACTTAGGAAGTCCATCCCCAGTATCACATCCCTGAAGCAGTGCTGCAGAATTAGAAAGCTGGCGGGATAAGTCCGGTTATTGATGGTGACTCTTGCGGTGCAGACACCGGCCGGCGTTATTAGATGACCCCCAGCGGTCCTGATTTCAGGGCCTTGCCAAGCAATCTTTACATTCTTCAACTTCGTCGCGAAAGACCCACTGACGACAGAATAGTCGGCTCCAGTGTCGACGAGAGCGGTGACGTTGTGGCCGTCGAATATTACGTCAAGGTCGCTAGTCCGTCGCCTTGCGTTCCGGTTAGGTCGCGGCGTCGGATCACGGCTCCGTCGATTTGTTGCGGTGCTTCTATGCTGCGTCGTCAGGTTTTCTTCGGTCCGCGAGGTTTCGTCGGCAGGGCTTCGTCTGCTTCGCGTCGTGTTGCGCTGGTCTCGTCGTGTTGTCGTCGTCGGCGGCCGCGGAGGATCTTCGGCATTTCGTCGAACAGCAACCGCACCTCCATCGGTTGCTGCCTTTAGTTTCCCGGATACGGGCTAGGCGACCGGCCCAGGTTTGGGCCGGCGTACTGGCGGCGGTGCGGTGACATGTAGCGGCCGGGCGACGGTGAGCGTGAAGGTCGTCGGGGTGTCCACTGAGCTCCTGCTAGGTAGTCGGCAATGTCGCGGGGTGAAAGACCACGCGACATTGCCGACTACCTAGCAGGGAGCTCAGTGGACACCCCGACGACTTTCACGCTCACCGTGGTCTTTCACCCCGCTGTGGACGCGGCGCGTCGATGGCGAAACCACGCAGTCCCATCTGGCGGTACTGGCAGCGGCGGTAAGTGTGGCCGGCTTCTCCGCAGTGGTAGCATAGTGGGCGGTGGTCGGGGGGCGCGCCAGATGTCGGTCTTCCTGCGCGTGTAGCGCTGGCTGACAGGCGGGTGAGATGGCGGCGGTGGTGGCAGCGGCGCCGTCTCGCGACGGTAGTGCGGCTGTGCGCCGTCCTGACGGGGGGCGTGGAGGGGGTGCACTGCGTCGGGCTGCAGCAGCGTAGCTCATGGCTTGCAGCTGCGGCTCTGGAGGCTGCGGAACGCCCAGTGATTGCTGGATCTCCTGGCGTACGACGTCAGCGATGGAATCCACCTGAGGCTGCGCTGAAGGTAGAATTTTTCACAGCTCCTCTTGCACGCTCGCTCGGATCGTCTCACGCAAGTCGGCGGTTCCCAGCGATTGGATGTCGGCATAGCTTGTAGCCGAGAAGCTGCGGTTGTATTGCCGTGTCCGCATCTCGAGCGTCTTCTCAATTGTCGAGGCTTCGGAGGCGAATTCGGCGACCGTCTTCGGCGGGTTTCTTATCAAGCCAGCGAAGAGTTCTTGTTTCACACCCCGCATTAGGAACCTGACTTTCTTTTCTTCGGGCAGTCCGCCGCGGTGGTATAGCGGTTAGGGTGCTCGGCTGCTGACCCGAAGGTCGCGGGTTCGATCCCGGCTGCGGCGGTCGCATTTCGATGGAGGCGAAATGGTAGAGGCCCGTGTACTGTGCGATGTCAGTGCACGTTAAAGAACACCAGATGGTCGAAATTTCTGGAGCCCTCCACTACGGCGTCTCTCATAATCATATCATGGTTTAGGGACGTAAAACACACGATATTATTATTATTATTATTATTATTATTATTATTATTATTATTATCATTATTATTATTGAACACACTCCTGAGGACACCTGTGGCAACTCTGCGTTTCGAGAGTTTTGTACGCGCCCAGTTGAACGGCAGAAGGCCCTTCTGGGACCTGGGCGCGTACTCCCCGAATGTGTGCTGGACACCAACAATCAAAAGAAGGTAAAAAAAACCTGAAACCAATGAACTTCGACACCTCAACATATCGAAATCGGATTAAGCGCGAAATCGATCAAGCTCTTCAGATCAACAAAAAAAAAAAAAAGGTAACACTTGTGACAGCGAGCCCTCAGTCGCTCTCCTAGAATATGAGATAATGTTTTTGTCAAGCTAAAGTACTGTATCTTTACTCGTGGCGGCCGTGCATTTCATCACTGTGACCATATGACAGCTCAGGTTTTTCGTTTCTTTTTAGTTCTTACTTTTCGTCTATATTCTCCACGACAATAAACTTGCGCTATTGCGCAATGTGGTTCGTCGGCACTTGTGTTGGCTGTTCCTCCTTCTTAGTCCTGTTTTCCCGCCGTTCACTCGCAGTATCATGTACCAAATGGCCCTTCATCGCACCCTTCTGCTATACCAGGTGTTGCCCAGCTCTGGCGCGGGTGGTTGCTAGCCAACACGATGCGCACATACCCGCCTCTGACGATGAGCATTTTTTTTGGTCATGCATCATACCTCGAGCTTTCACAGCTTCACTGTTAAACCTAAAAGCAATCGCAGCAGTATGTGTAGAATAAAGATGTTTCATTCCATTATGAACAAAGAAATGCGACGCAGCCATGCATAGCATTTGAACGTTAGCGCACTGTCAAAATATTTTACTTCATTAGGATAGTTCTGTTTGTGTATGATCCATGGAAAAAAGAAGTCGAGTTAATTGAAGCACGAAGGTCGGCACAAATTTTTAGATTATGAAACTCTAAAGCCGGCAAAGACTGCTGGATGCGGCAGGACTCCGTCCTACCTTCAATCAGGAAGGGACCACGTGAACTGATATTCAAACAAGAAGGTCCTTTGGTATAGACCTGAAGAGTTAGTATGGTGGCGCTGCTGCTCTCGCCCTTTGTTTGGGCCAGCGGCGAAGTGTTAGCATTCTCGGCTGCGTACCCGTATGCATGTTTCAAGGCGGGTGCAACTGCAAGTGCGGCAATCGTATTTTTTGTTGTCTGCGTGTATGAATTCGCTGTGCTAACTTGTGTTTACCTGCGTTTTAATTAGCCAAAAAAAAAACGGCGTGCTGCGACTGTTGTAAACGTACACATTCAACAAAACTTCGTCCCCTTTTCGCTTGAAGGGTTTCCAGAAAGACATACCCCCCTCAGACCTTCTCTTCGCTGAAAACCGAATTGCAAGATCTACTAAAAACAAAAAAAGCAGAGATAACCTAGCTCCTTGTGCGGAAAAAAGTTCCGCTATATCCCATGGACACCACGCACGGAGCAGTAACACACACACAAACACACACACACACAACACACACACGCACACACACACACACACACGTTTCTCCGAAAGCCCTTAGTGATCAAGTGTCGGGGCTGCGCCGTCCCCGACCCACCCAGCGATCACGTGTGCGTCCCGACGTGCCGCCTTTTCGCAAAACAGCATCTCAATGGCGGGTCACCCTTAAACGCTCCAGTCGCTAGGACCGCCATTGGTCTGGTAGTACCCAGCGCAAGCACAGGGACCGTTCTGCCCAGTTCCCACCACTTAAGGCCGACTCTCCCCACAAGTCATCACGGCCATCGCCCAGCTCCGGGGCGTCTACCTTTACTACTACTCCGCCAGGACTACGGCGGGGAAGCCACATGGATCTACAATTTTCGAAACTCCTTCTGCTGCGGCGCCGGTAAGTACGCAGGAAGAGACTACCAACACTACACTTGAGAAAGCCATTACTCACCTCACTGCGGTAGTCACACAGCTTGTGCACAGGGTTACAATAATAGAACAGCGCACGGGGTCCGGTGCCCTTGCACATGAACCTTCCATGACAGAAACACCCACATCGACCCCCATGGACACTGAGTCGTTGGCAGTCACAGCTCCACAATGAAAGGCCTATGATGTGTGATGTGGGCGGTACACAACCGGGTGACACTCAGGCCCAAATCGAATGCCTTACGTCCGCTCTGACTATGAGTGAGACACGCCCAGACCAACGCTTTGCGTCTCTGGTAGCCACAATGGATAAATATTTCCCAACACTCACAGCGCAGCTCACCGTGCAACTGGACTCGTTCACTAAAGCACTGGGTGCTCGGTGTAAATCTTACCACGCTGCCCTTGGCCCCAATTCGTCCTCCGTGACAGACGGCACAGACTCTCATCCTAATCATGGCGGGCCGCTCGCGTAACACCACCATCTTGCAGTGGAACTGTCGGGGCTTCGTACGTAAGCGCCCGTCCTCCAGCAGTTTCTTGCCTCCCGCCATCGTCCAGAAATAATAGCGCTTCAAGAGGACGGCAAGCACGTTCAGTTAGCCAGATACAAGACATACACGCCGGGGCGCGCCATCTCTCAGGTGGCAACTCTCGTGAAAAGCAACATCAATGTCATCCCCCCATGGTATTGGCTCTATTCTCCCCGATCACGTACTTCAAGAAATTCTGCCCCGCCCTTCTCGTACTCCTGGTCACTGTCTTTTACAGCGAGAGCTGTATATGGCTAGGAGAAACGAAAAACCGCTCGGCATCTGTGTCACGAGCGGTCTCCATTGTCTGTGCTATCAGTTACGTCGTTCTGAGCGTCGTACCCAAGCTCGCGCGCCATTGGCTCGGCCGTGAGTGACGTCGTCCATCCCGTCGCAGCCGTGGCGGCCGTGGCGCCGAGCGCCGAGCACGCGCGCATTAGTTTCGACTGAGAGCTTCCACATGTGACGTCGAACAGCACCGTGTGGCTGACTGCGTGCATGACACAGACGCACTGAACGGCATCGTCGGGGTCCGTAACTTCGGCAGTGACTTCGATCTCGTCTTCGTTAATAGGTTCGTTCAGGGATGGCGTCTAACGTGGCGGGATCCACTCGTATCTTGTGATGTCAGTACAAAGGCGTCTCGATGAGGTACTGTAGCCAGGCTTTGATGTTGCACTTCTTGACGAGGCCCCGCTTGTAGGTAGGCTTTGCGAGTAGACGGAGCTTGATATGTACCTCGATTGCTACGTCGTCGGCGATGTTACGCGGCAGACATTGCGAACACATCCTTCTTGCGTTCCTGCCAGTAATGGACCATGTTCGGGACTCCACGCATGAACGCTATGTCTCGGTCAAGCGCGTCTCTCACGAAGTCACCCCTCTCTAGTTGTGGTCGAGTGATAATGCTTGTGACATCGTTGGTACGGAATGTGACGGTCTTTTCGACGACGTTGAACTGGATCACTTTCATGGCCATGTACAAGATGTGAGCCGGTTCCACACCTCGACGGGCGGAGCACACACGGTTGACCAATGAAGCTGAAACGTGCGGCCCGGTGTACCACCGTGTAACAACAGTGAAAGCTTGTACTAACCACAGTGGTTAACGCATTGCGAAACGCATTTAACCACTCATTACACTCCTCCATGATCATGCGAGGCACAATGTGCTGCATGTGAAATAAACACTGTGGTAAACCCAAGCCAAACGTGTGTCTAACCTCATTAAGATGCACGAACATGTAACCAATAATTGTGGAAGGCTTCAGTGCAGCGTCGGGTTGAACCCACTGCTAAACACCGGGGCCGCACATTTCAGCTTCGCTGCTTAACCATTTGTACGGAGTGCTTGGGCGGTAATTTTTTTTATCTCCACGTCTAAAGCCCTCCCCGTAACCACAGGGTTGAATTCGGCCCTCTATTTCTCCGTGTTCAACAACTAGCACAGCACCAGCCGCATATCATAGTGGCGGACTTCAACGCACCCCACCGATCGTGGAGTTACCACCACGGCTCTCCCAAAGGCCGTTCTTTACGGGACGATTGGCACTTGCTACACCTAAATCTTCTTACTGACCTAGCACATCCCACGCTAGAGGGGTAAAAGTGGCCCGTGTACACCACACCGGATCTCGCCTTCGTAGAGCCTGGAGTGAATGCCACCTGGTGCAATACACAAGAAACTTTCGGCAGTGACCATTATGTTCGGTAAATAGTCATCCACGAGCCCACGCCTCAGCGTGTTCGTTCAGCCAGACTGACCGGCTGGGACCGCTTTCGTACCCAACGACAAGCATCGACGACCTATCAGCGTATTACTGATATTTCCACCTGGTCCGCTACCCTCCTCTAGCACGTCGCGGAAGCCACAACAGACGTCAAAGTCGAGGAGTCGGTGCCTAGCTGTCACCAATACTACGCCAAGCTTTGGGTGCGGAAACGCAAACTTGAGACCCTTCTGCAGACCCGAAAAGGGGATCAAGACATACGCCACCAGTTGGCTCCAGTGCACACAAACATTAAAAACTATGCCATAGACCTCACCCATCAGAACTGCAATGACATCTGTTCCCAAATGATAAGCCTCCTTACTCTAAGAACACATGGCAACTGCTCCGCCAATTGCTGGATCCTGATAGGGGCAAACTACACGCTAAATATCAACTTGAACACATATTTCATGAATTTTCCGGCTCGTGCACTTCCCTTCGTCAAGAGCTCATTAACATCTACATCCGTCCTGGCCCCGTCATCCCTCTACCTGCATATCAGGGGGGTTGGTAATCCGCTACTTGATGCCCCCATCCCTATTGCAGAGGTGCGGGCGGAACGAAATCGGCTCAAGAGAAATTCTGCAGCTGGTCAGATCTAGTCACCAATCGCATGCTCCGGAACCTGGACGATTCTTCTATGCAAGCCCTCACGTACCATATGCAGCAATGTTGGGAGCAAGGCACCATTCACAGAGCTGGAAACTTGCCAACCGCATTCTGATTCCCAAACAGGGGAAAGAGCCCCACGCTAGACAATTTACGTCCCATCTCCCTCACATCCTGTGTGGACAAACTGATAAATATGGTTTAGGAGAACTTTTTGTTGGCCAAGTTGGTACACGTTCATAGTAGAATTTTAAGGCGCAAATGAGGACAGACACAAGATAGAACACGGGACAGAGCGCCACTCACAACTGATGCAATCATCAGTTGGTTAGTGGCGCTTTGTCCCGTGTTCTATCTTGTGTCCTCATTTGCACCTTAAAATTGTATTATGAAACTGATAAAACATGTTGTCAAGACCCATATTATCCGCTACTTGGAGGATCATCATTTACTTCCTGACACCATGTTCGGCTTCTGCCCACACCTGGCGGCACTGTATATCATGCTCCTACTCAAACACCACGTGGTCTACAATCGCACTCTAGACACTCAAGTTATTGTTGGTCTGGATGTTTCCAAAGCCTTTGATAATGTACAGCACACCGCCATCCTGCAGAATTTACAGGCTTTGGGAGTCGGGAACAGGACGTATACATATGTGAGGAATTTCCTTACCAATCGCCAAGTGTAACTTGACACCGGCGAAGGGGACCTTTCCACCATCACCCCAGGCAGCCATGGAACACCTCAACGCTCCGTGTTATCCCCACTCCTCTTCAATGTCGCACTATTAGGACTTCCCAAACTTCTGGCTGACATCCCAAATCTGCATCACACACTCTTTGCAGATGACCTCACCCTGTGGGTTACACGAGGTATACCAACGGTCAAATCGAAGAAACCCTACAAACAGCCATCGACCACGTGGTCAGCTATCTCTCTACGGTTCGCTTGTCCTGCTCGGCTATGAAGTCCAAGTACATTGTTATTCCATCACAGGGACGCAAATCCAAACAGGCCTTTGTCCATCTCCAAGAACAGGGCATGCAAATCCTTCAAACAGATCACATCCGCATCCTACGACTGCAGCTACAGGCCAATAGTGGCAACTCCAGCGCTCTTCAGCGGATCGACCAATCTGCCATCCAAATATGTCGCCTTCTCAAGCGGGTTACCAACAAGTACGCAGGCATGCGCGATCCAACCTTCTTCAGCTGGTGCAGGCATTTGTCTGCACACACATCACCTACGTGGTTCCCTACCTCCGCCTTAAGCGCGCTGATCTCGATCGCCACGATGCTTCGCTTCGCAAGGCATACAAGACCGCCTTAGGACTTCCTATGTCCACTTCTACCTCCAAACTTATGGCCCTTGAGGAGTCGAACTCGGTAAACGAGCTAATCGAAGCTATCCTTACGTCCCAGTACCAGCGACTCTCATTCACATATGGGGGACGCGCTGTATTGCACCAAATTGGGCTCATCCCCGCTCGGGCGGCCACCACTTACCAAGACATACCGACAGCTCAACGACTCAGCCTCCGTATTTCTGCAATCCCCAAACACATGCATCCTGAACATCACCTGGATCGAAGGGCTGACCGTGCGCGCCAACAGAAGAAACGTTTCGTGAGCCGCTCCGATGCCACCTACACAGACGCCCTGCCCCCCACACCGCGGCTGGAGCACGAAATGCAGTCTCAGTCCCTCCACCGATGGAACAGTTGCTTAAGAGGTTGCCATTGACTTGGCAATGACCGACCCTACAACTAATGTGATCGTAAGTGAATATCAACTCTTCATCCGAAATTTCTACGCGGGCCGCATCTCTACGCAGACATACTCAATAATAAAGGATTACATCCCGCCTACCTCACCTCAGCTTCTTATCTGTGCCCTAACCCATGAATCCCTTAGTAGAAATGTGCAGGCACACACTCTCGCCCGAGATCTCAATTGCCGGGTGGAGTTCCTTTCGCCTCACGCTTCCCATTCTTTGCCCTCCCAGGCCCGCGAGGAACTAACCCCTTTGGTTACTTACACAGACATTCTCCATCACTACAGACTACGCCGTCTCCACTATCCTTCAGCTCAGAAAGACCTCCCCCGACGTGATGCCGCCCTGTGGCACAAGCTTCAGACGGGTGTCTTTCCCAACCCTTGGCTTTATAGCAAGGTATACCCAGACCTAGTGACACCACACTGCAGATACTGCTCACATTTAGCCACGCTCATACACATGGCGTGGACATGCCCACAATACGCTGACGCTTCACACACAGTACATACGTGGGAGTCCCTCCTGCGTACCACCGACTCGGCACAGCAACGCCGGGTAATCTCACGCGCAATGGAGGCAGCGGCATCCCCGAGGGATTCCCGCCGACCTCCTCTAAGCAGCGTAACCGACCTCTGTGTCGGTCCCCTTTTTTGGGAGAAATAAAAATTTCGTCATCATGATCATCAATTTGGTGGCCTGTAGATTGCACATGCTCTGCGAGAGCATTCGAGGCCACGTGCCGTTTCCTGACGTCATATTCATGTTGTTTGACTCTTTTCTTCAAGTCACCGCTCTCACCGATGTACTCCTTTTCGCAATCATGCCAGCCTATGGCGTAAACAACACCAGGGAAGTTTTCGCTCAGCAACTTGTCTTTTACGTTGACTAAGGCATTCGTTAGCTTCCGTGCTGGTACGTGTGCTATTTCGGCGTCGTACCGGCGCATGATGCGGGCGATGGTCTCACTTGTTCCGTGTATACATACGGTATGACCGTCCCCTTCTTCAAAGACGGCGTTGAACGTTGCCTACGTGGTCGCGATAGCTGTTTCTGCACAGTGTACAAGAAAGACGGAGGGTATCCGCACATTTTTAATTCCTGGAAGATGCTCTCACTGTCACGCTTGTAGTCGTCTTCACTTGTACAAATGGTTTTCGCTCACTGGAACAGGGTGGTGGGAACAGAACGTTTGTGTGAATGCGGATGCACTGAGTCGTAATGTAAATACTGGCCTGTATGTGTGGACTTCCTGTACACGTTGATGGTCAGACCGGTGTTACCCCGTTTGATGGGAACATCCGTATAGACGAGAACAACATATAGCTGCCGGACGAGCCCAGCAGCTATATGTTGCGTGGAATGGTGTCTTTCATCGCTCGACACTTTCATTATCGATATTGTTATGTCATATGCTAATATAACGCTTAACTTTCTCTGAATTTGTTCTTTGTGACTGTGATAATTAGCTTTAACCCATAAATAATCTGCTTGTCGGTCCTGGTCAATTGAGTTTTAGCTGCCCAATATGGTCAGTCTCTGTATCTAAAAGCGTGTGTGAAGCATTGTGTAAAATAACTTGTTGTTGGGCTAGTTGGTAGATCATTTCTAAAAACTTATTTAGAGCGCAAACACACGATACACTCACGCACACACACACCCACACACCCAGGCATCAAACACGCACAGCGCTCACTTCCAACTGATTTATTCATAGCATGAAGGCTTGAATATATACATGTGGCACATGCGCGAATGCTACATTCGCGCATGTGCCACATGTATATATTCAAGCCTTCATGCTATGAATAAATCAGTTGGAAGTGAGCGCTGTGCGTGTTTGATGCCTGGGTGTGTGGGTGTGTGTGTGCGTGAGTGTATCGTGTGTTTGCACTCTAATTAAGTTTTTTAGAAAAGAAGCACTGTGTGCAACCAATTTTTGGAAAATACCTTACGTCACGGTCAAAATTACCCTACTTTACCCTACACAATTTTTTACTACCCTACATTTTACCCTACGCCTAAAATAGCGCAGTGTAACAATAAAAATACACAGACTACAATTCACTATACCACATGCAGACGTGTACTTGCGCTGAAGTCGGTAGCTACTTTGAAAATTGCTTTGAAAAAATTTTGAAGAGAGAATAAGGAATATGAACGACGGAAGAACGGGAAGAGAAAGCGTTCAGGTATGTATGGAAAGAGGGTGGACTCACAATTGATATAAGAACTAGGAGACTCATCAGGAGGTATACGGCTGACCGTGTAAGCGATATGGCGACAAAGAGCGCTAAGCGAAACGTCAGAGAGGCGAAAAAGTATTGGATAGCGTTGCTGAAAAATATTGGGGGGACCCTTAAGCTTCGCCTTTAAGAGCTGAACGCACGATAGCTATATACTGTCCCTAGTGCGTCCTTCAACCACTCAGTGCATACTTTTTATTGTATGGCGTTACTCGAGAAGTTTAAATTGTGACTACAATGTAATCGATAAAGTTGAAAGTGCCTTGTGTCAGTGAAGCTTTCGCATATGGCTGCATTCTGTGTAATGGGTAGCATGCTTTAAACCACGAGCAATTATGCGCGTTAAATGTTTTCGAACTTGCTATGCACCCACTACGTGGTCTTAAGGGAATACGCGAAGTAACGTCTGTGCCTTTTGTAATGGGTGGCTGGCTTTAAACCACGAAGTCGTTGATAATCACGTGTTCTGATGCCCGATGGCAATGTGCGCTTGTACCACGCAATATTATTGCGATATTACATGTTGTATTGTGAAGCCTGTATACAGGAAGCGGGCGTTTGTAAAGAACGAAAGTTATTTTCACTGTATTTCCAATCGGAGGAAGTTATTTTCAGCGCATTTCCAAGCAGATGCGTGGCTGTGTGGTAGAACACCTATTTGCCATGCACACGGCCTGGGTTCGATGCTCACTCGGACCCGGGAATTTTTATTATTTATTTTATTTGCAGCTTTCTCGAGTTTTCGGTCACGGACAAGATGGTGAGTTTTTCGCTCACAACCAACGACGCCGACGCCAACACCGACGCCGGAATTTCTGCGAAACGAGTTCTTTAACGCTATCGCGTTAAAAGAAAGGCGACTCTGGGTAACGACCAAAAGGGTAAAGACAAAATAAGCAAGGGTACACTTTACGATAATTCAAAGGGATGTGTTTTGACGTTTGAAGTGAGGTCGGGTTGCCATAGTACGCATAGTTGTTGTAAAGAGAGATTGAGTGAAGAGAAACGCGCATGCGCGGAGAAGGGAATGAAACGACTGAGCCTGTTATATTGAATGTGAAGAAGTAACCCTGGTGCATGTGAAGGTACTAGCCAACATGAACCCTTGGGTTTTAGGGACAACATTGGAGTGGTAAACAGGTCGCGAGATAGAAAAAGTGAAAGATGACTCGGGGATTGGTGGCGGAAAAGTAGGCAGATAACAAAAAAACAAAAAAGCAGGTAAACTAACGTTAATCTGCGCTAAGGCTCAGAATGTCGGGCTGTGAATTTTTTAAGGTTGCTTTTATAGGTTGAGAACCTTAATTAATCTTTATATTATTACGCCGTAACGCAATCATAATAATGATAACAACAACAATAATAATAATAATAATAATAATAATAATAATAATAATAATAATAATAATAATATTAATAATAATAATAATAATAATAATAATAATAATAATAATAATAATAATAATAATAAGAGAATCTTTAGTTTCGTGAAGCGCAGGTCACCGTTTCGTCATAAAGGGGACCCTCTTTCATTCACCCATCCACTGTCGTCGAAAGAACTTGCATGGTCCCTTGCGCACTCCGCTAAGATAACTCGAAGGTGAAAACCACCTTCTTTTTCGTCTTCACCACAGAGTGCACTGATCGCCTCGTCCTTGAAAGATTGACGTATTATCTTTCGCGTCTGTCCTATGCTCGTGACATGTCAATTAAGACAATTCCAGATTAATTAAAAAAATTTAGTTTTCGGATGTGTTTTTGGAATGTCACCCTCGGGAATGTCGCGTCGATCGTCCACATCTTTCGGTGATCGACGATGTGCGAAAAGTGGAAATTGCCCTACGCCTCATAAGAAAATTTTATTACCGCTCTACTGCCCTATGCTGCCCGAAAAATTCCGAAATTACCCTACAAGTAGGGTAATTACTTTATGGTTGGCAACCTTGGAGTGAAGTGATCGTACAGAATAGCATATATCGCCCCCATTGATACCTGCCGGTTTCTCCAGTAGTTAAATGTAACGGGGTTCTTCCAACGTGTAACGCTGCAATACAGCGTTTTGGACTGTTCTTCAGGATTTGTGAACACTATATGAGAGCCTATGCAACAAGGTAGAAGTCTTCCTAGACAGCAGTATATGTTAGCAATTAACCATCATAGTCTTCACAATTCATTGCTAATGTTGCTCGTGCAATAGTCGGAAATTCGACCCCTGTTATTTCGGAAAATCGGATAATTTGGAAGGGTTCTGTGGTCCCGGCATGCATATATATTCTCTACTGGCATCAAACTCTCGTTAATTCGGTCATACTTGACCACAACCCGGTTATTTCGGACAATCCTCGTAGCGCGGCAAGCAGGAAGCGCCGCAAGTGTGCGACGCAAAGGAGTGAAAACTAGTCACTTTAGTGAAAACAGCATTCGCGAACAGTCGAAACGGCCGCGGGCCATCAGTAAGGTGTGGTGGCCAAACATGATTGTGAATTAGTGAGCCAGATTTATTCAGCAGCAGATGCGGTGCTCAGGAGTTTCGTTCGACTCGCGACGTAGGCCGCGCGAGTGCCTTGAGAACTGCGTGAACGCTATGGTAGTTCATCGTGGAATATTTTACAGCGCAACGGGTTAAGTACGGACAGAGAAGGGACACAGCGCTGAACTCACAACTAAATTTATTTGGAAAAAGAAAGAACATGGAGAAAGAAAGAACCACGATGAACATCCACCAACTTGCCCAACTCGCGATTCTGCTATGGTAGTCCCTGTGGCGACCATAGCTTCGCCCACAGCGGATGCTTCACTTAGTAGCTTCGCTTTGGCTTCGAGTAATGCGCATGCAGTTTCGCAGAACTCAAACATCCTGGTCGCTGTTGACGATGAAGGGCTTCAGCCACGGTCCGTAGGCTGGCATCAAACTCTTTGCTATATTGTGTGCGACAAACAATCAGTTGCCAACTATTTATTCGGTGGAAACACTATGGTCACGTCCGCGTGGTGGTATTGGTGGTTGCAGTGAATTCGTGGTAAGGGAGATGTGCAGTGAATGTTTTGGGCGTATTAAAACACGGGAGGCTTGAGCCGCGGTCACATTGTGAACTAAGTTGTGAATGACGAAAATTTCGACTTTTACACTGCTATTACGCAAAATAAGTACTGGATTTCAGTATATATCCAGCAAATAAAAGCGGATTGATGTGATCCACTCTTCGTTTTTTTTTTGCTTACTGCGGCGGAAGGTATGCGGCAGCCGCGGCCGAGGAAGCGACGGTGTTCCTGGAATGGCGCGTCTGCAACGCCAAGGACGCACGAGCACCGGCGGCTTCTGTCCTAAGGCTTTTCTCATTACAATGCTTACAAGCCATTGTAATGGGAGAAATATACAACGACTGATCACTGGCTGGCTGTCTGGTTGCCTGCTTACTTGCTTGTTCCTTAAAACTATCTCCTACCCACTATGAGGGATTGTTCAAGAAGCCGGTGGTTAAATAGAAAGATTAGTAAAAAGGGAGGAGAGTGAAAGGTCACTGTTAAAGCGAAGCTGCCTAGCAAATCATTCCTTGTGAGTCGATCGGAGAAAACTATCATCATCTGAACGGGTATGTGTCACATATATTGGGTAAATCCCACTACTCACCACTGGTCCACTATAAAGGAAGAAGGCAACAGTTAGCGCAACAAATCGCTGCAAAGCGAATGCTTCGAGCCGGAGACCCCAAGTACCTACGACGAGACAATACTAGGGAAATGCAACCGCGGTTGCGAGAAAACCCCGAAGGGATGGGAGGCCTACGCCAATGACGACGTTCCCGAGTGGTGTCTGTGACTGTTTGTGGTCTAACTCGAACCTCTCGGCGTCGATACAAGCTGGGATTACTACCTAGAAGCAACGACCTAGAAGCAACCCAGAAACAACCTGAATCACCTAGTTAAGGCCTAGGAACAACGTGGAAATAACCAGATGAGTCTTCGGAACCGTGGAGATTCGCTGTTTAAAGGCTTGGGAAGCTTAGTGAAAGAAGCTTCGGCAATTAGTTTTTTTTTTTTTTTTTTTTTTGGTAGGGGGGGGCAGTAGGGGTGTGCGCTGGAGGCGACATCCTCAGAGATGAACTGCTCCTTTTCAAGGCTGCAACCTGCAACCTTTTCCATTGTTGCAGATTTGAAAAAGACAAGTGCTTTTGTCGAAACATCGGCTCCAACATCGCAAGCGTCCATCTTCCCCTTCCTGTCTTTCTTCTAGATTTTGCCTAATAAAAGATAGTTATTCTTTATACATGACTCAAAAAAATTTTGGTTATCTAAAACCCCAAAGAATTAATGCGGATGGATGAATCAACAAGGTAATCCCTTTGTGTCACACAGGAATTCGCAGACTATTCTCTGCCCTTCGGCTTCCTCCTCTTTTCTCAAGCTGAGTGCGCGCCAGTGCCCAATGCCGCTCTTCCTTAATACAAAGGCGTCATGCAAATGCGTAACATATTTCAAAAACACTTCTTTGTACCCGCCTCATGAAACCAGTGATTAACACCAGGGTCGCCCATTCCAGCTTCGATGGGGAACCATCTCCGCAGGGCATTCAGATGGTGATTTTTTCAGTGACACTGGTATCGAGTTATACCATTTGCTATCATTCCAGACCAACCTGTGAAGCTCTGGTGCAACGTGTCCGAAAATTGTTGCAAAAAAAAATTTAATACATGAAATACGTTAAGGTAAGGGCACTCTTTGACGAAGTGGGCGTTAAAGGGCGAGTAAGTAGCCTCGTGGTCCAAAATATGTGAAGTTTGAAGTTTATTTGAAGTTAGAACTTCATTTCACCCCAATGTAACATTTTCTTTTTTTACATTTTCGCAGTCATTCATGAAAAAAGATACAATGTGTGGTGAGGAATGCGGAAAGAAAGCTGCGATACAAACGCAGCTTGACTAGCCCCACATCCCAGCAATACAAGGCAGAAAATTGACAGCATTCATGAAGCAGCTAAACAAGTAAACGGACACAAATACATAGTTGAAAGTTGCACAATAAGAAATATGATTCAAAATCTAGGCAGCATTGCACTCTTTGAAGAAATACAAAAAGTAGAAATAAGCATAATGCAAGAAAATACAAAAGAAATCTTCGGAACCACCAAAATGTTTGCCAAATTTCCCCCCCCCCCCTTTTTTTTCCCTCTTGCGTCATGTAGGTAAAAAAAGATTGGACATATCCTGTCGCGAAAGGAGGCGGGATCCCTGCAATGAAAAACTGAATTTAATTAGTATGTGTGGGAGTGAGTGTGGCAGCATTTGGAGACCATAGTTTGTTCGGCATCGAGGAACCTTCTAAAAATCACTCTGTCTAGTAGGTCGAGACGAGGTGTAGCGCTCTAAGCATGCTATGGAGATAAAATTCTTTTTTTTTTCCTGTGTTAATTTCAGTTTTTAAAGACTCTAACAAACAATATTCATTCATGTTATCAAATCTTAAGACTCTGAATTTATGGAATAAAGACAAGATATGTGCATTATATTCAGCATTTGCAATAGAACGCAAAGCATTTTTTTTGAAGTGTGAGTAATTTCTGCTTAGAGTGCAAGGTGCCAGTACCCCATACCAAAGTCCATAGTGTAACTGGGGGGCAAAAGAGCGTGTTGTAGATCATTAACATCTGAGTAGTAGGTAAAAATGACTGACATCTCCTAAACATGCTTAGTACCTTATTTAACTTGTTTCGTACCATTTCGCTTTGCGAATCCCATAACTAGACACCGGATTTTAGGCAAATGCCTATTTTGTTCCTTGCGTTCCTATCGTGCCACTTTGATATATGAGCACAAATTAGGGGTTAAGGGGGGGCTTTTATAGTGTTTTTATAGTGCCTATAAATGCCTATTTTGGGGGTTTGTGCCTAAATGTCTATAAGTGCCTATAAATGCCTATTTTCAAAAACGGCGCCCACATGAGCACTATTTAAACTCAAATTTTGCTTTCGAGCACAGTTAGAAACCGTAATTCATGTTACCGGGCAAAATTGACGTTTCGGTTCTCTATGGGGTACCACAACCTAGTTCCCTAGTTCAACAAACTTCCGGTAAGCAACCGCTAGCAGCAGTGAAATGGGACGCGCCGGCCACTTTACCCCACCGCACTGACATGACACGAGCGGTTGAAGCAGGGTGCGGAGGAGGAGAGGAAAAGGGGCTATTTCTATGTTCCAGCGTATACAGTGCAATGGGGAGAGGAAAATAAAGGTGGCAAGAGGAGAGGAGAAAAGACGGGAGTGGCGTCCGTGGCCGAGGACGTGGCGGGTAGCTTTTACAGCCGGTTTTCCACTCCAGTGTTCCCAAGGAATTGAAGCACTGAAGACCTCGGTGTGGTGGGGGGGCAGAAAACAGGAGGTGCCTCTGTGCAGCAGCAGGAAGATGGAGAATGAATGCGAAACCATGCATGGAGTGCCGTCAGGGGAATGTAGAGTGCAGCTAAAAAAAAATCACATGTGCGCTTGGCTTTTCTTTCGTTTGTAATTTACTTCTTAAAGGGCGCTTCACCAGATCTCATACGAAATTTTAGTTGGACACTGGAAGTTGTTGCGTGCCCAATGAAGAGCTTTGTACCGCAAGAACTTATTAACTGGTTCATTACGAGCCGCGAAAGCGTGATGCTGGTAGGTGAGCTTGAAACCTTTGCCACTCGCAAGCCAAATTTCTTCCCTGCCCTCTTCGGTATCGGAGGAACTCGGAGCTTGAAGATCACACGACGCAGAAGCATCAACACTTCATGCGCACGCAAGGTTACACTGTGTGCGCATAACATGCCCAAACCAGGCCGTGCCCACAAGTGGTGTTGTATCGTTTTGGCCTTCTCTCTCGTGTACTGCCTGTTCTTATGGGACGGATCCCTCTATGCGCTTGGAGAGTCTGGCATGGATGATGTATCCTTACCACGACACAGTGCGTCGCACCGCTGGAACTGCTGTAAGGGACGAACACGCCAGGCGTTGTCAGGGCTGGCGCCGGCACTACGCGGAAACGGCGAGAACACGGGCGCGAACTAAATGGAGGCAGCTTAGTCTCGCATCGCGCTCGATTCGAAGTAAAAAAATAAAAACACACACAGATTCCGTTAGTAGGTTTGAATATTTCTACAGCTTTCATTCTTCTATTCAAGCAACAGATTGCACAAATTACACATGTCGCCTCTAATAGTACTCGCAGTGTCACGTACTATTGTGACGTACGCAGGACCATTCCTTGCTGTGCGTCACCTCCTCCACATTGGTGCGCGCGCCCTTGAGATCAAGGGTAAGCGGCGTTTAGTCTGACATTTCACCTCTTTCCGGGGCGCGTAGCGTTGCGAATCTTGGCAGACGTGATCGTTAGCGCCCAGTGCATGCATTACACTTGCCAGCTCGAAATGCTCAAACCTGGTAAGGGGTCCTTTAAGGTGTTCGCAGACAGAGGATAAATTGACCCTGTGCGATTAGACCCGGCCAATACGAGGCTAAAAGACCCTACTTGCCTTTTAGCGGTCTGGCTATTGGCTCCTGGGTTGCCCTTCTCTGCCATGCCGAAAATAAAGAAACCCAGGAGCGTGTTTATTCGACAGCGGGCACCTAACTCACCAATGCTGGACAATAAAAGAAGAGACCGTGTTCTGGAAACCATGCGGGAAAACGGACAATAGCATGGCTATGTTAAACTATTGACGCATTTCTGCCATCATAAATTATAACATTTGTTTGCTTTCCTGTCGTAGACACAGGTCGCACACGTCTTTCTTCAAAAATTTGAGTTTTTGTAGATATTTGTTGCGCCTATATTTACGATTTTCGGGGCCTAAAACTGTGTTTTGCCTGCCTGTTTTTAGGCGCCTAATACGCGATTTTTTAGTGCCTAAAAATCCGGCCTCTACCCATAACATATGCTCATGAAAAATAATTCCCAATGCTCTAGCCATCGAAGAAAAATCAATCACAGAATCATGCAGATGAAGTTGTGAAGTAGCTTCGTACGTTGTTCCTTTTGAACAAAACTGAACGGCTTTGGTTTTTAAACGTTGATTTTAGGGAGTTAGCAGTCGACCATGCATACAAGTCATCTAGTGTCGTGTTTCCTGCTGAAATTAGGTCATTTACATCAACACCTGTGAAAAACAAGTTTATAATGGCATGGACATAAGTGATAAAAAGTAACGGCCCCAATATACTACCTTGGCGTACACCTTGAGCAAGTTTTTGCAAAGGTGATTGTTCTGTGTTTATACTTGCACACTGTAGCCTATTCCTCAAATAACTGGTGAATAAATTCAGTGCGTTTCCTCTAATGCCGTAATATGGCAACTTTTGTAAGGGCAACTTTTCACGAATAAGTGTTTTCGCGAATAAGTGTTGCAAGAAGGAATGTACAGGTAATAGAACAGCCCGCTTCAGCTGGACTGGGTTTCTCGCTCGGCATTTGAACCCTTCTCGGTAGCCAAGAAGGGAAGGTGTAGCCCGCTGTCGTGATTGCGCTCACTTCGGCAACGTAACACGAAGTCACCGAATATCGACACGCAGCCAATGACTGAGCAAGGCTTTACCCACGTGTCGCTTTTGTCAGAGTGGTGCTAGGCTCCCCCCTAACGACGCGGCGAAGAAGCGTGGTAAATGTGCGGCCAAATCCGTATCATCGCAGGACCAAGGCAACGTCTCGCCCTGCAGAGGTTCAATCTCCGAAGTCGGTGCAACTTAATGCTGCCCATAGGCAAAATTACGCGATTTCGCGTACGCAGAGGATGGGCACTTCATAGAATGTGACCGCCTCGGCAGTCGGAGGAATTGAGAAGCTTGTTTGCGAGATGTACAGCGAAGTCGGAGCCTGCTTACAGGCACTTTTAGGAATATTATTATTTATTATAAACTACATTTGAGTCATAATTAGAAGAAATTAGTATAAACAGCAATTACATGTTAGTTAGTTAGTTATGTTGGGTTTTATGGCGCAAAAGCAGCAATGGCTATGATGCGCCAGACAATAGGTGATTTTCAATGAGATGGTAAAATGAAGTGTAAAACCAACATTTTGTTTACAGTTTGTGTAAAAGACCTGTGGCCTCTAGAAACCGAAAAACGTCCTCTATGGGGACAATTGCATTTTCTGAAAGGATTAACATTGGGTGTAGAGGTGTTTGTGATTTGTAGAATTCATTAAAATAATCGTGTCTTCCCTTTTCGAAAAGTGGACATGTTATTAAAACATGATTGACAGTCAGAGGTTCCTTGCAATGTTCGCATTGTGGCTGATCTTCTCCTCGCAGTAAAAAGTTGTGAGTTAGGTGAGTATGACCTATTCGCAGGCGACATAGTGTTACTTCGATGAAGCGCTTTTGGTGATAGCATGATTTCCATTCTTTTAAAATAGGCTTGATAGTTTGAAGCTTGTTAAGCCCTTTACACCGCCATTCTTCTTGCCATTTTGCCCTAAAGGCTGTCCGGCATCTATTAAAACAATCTCTGAATGGTACCTTTATTTCTGCTACGTTATGATGACTTGCCATTCCTGCTACCCTGTCTGCCTTCTCGTTTCCTGTGATGCCAACGTGGCTCGGCACCCAGACTAGACGGATTGTCTTGCCATTTTTCTCAGCTATTTCCAGCATGTGTAGAATGTTCCCAAGAATCGGTTCGCTTTCCGACCTAGTATGTAGGGCCTTTAATGCGCTGAGGGGAGTCGGTGTATATAACTGCTTTTTTATGGTTTTTAGATGAAATGTCCTCTAGAGCAATAACAAGAGCATATACTTCCGCTGTAAAAACAGATACAAATTGCGGCAGTCTGACGCAGGATTCCGAGTCTTTTGATGTAACAGCACTTCCTGTATGATCTTGCGTTTTTGAACCGTCAGTGTAGTATTCATAATGTTTGCTATATTTTTCTTGAACCACTAGGAAATCCTGTATAATGTGCTCCCGTGGAGTTTCCTTTTTTCCTTAAGTGAGTCAGGGCAAAATCAGTGAAATGTGTGAAGTCCAACCATGGAGCCAGTCGTCCCGGTGTTTGGGCAACGTTGAGCGCCTCATTTGGTACCTTATATTCCAAACATATTTCTTCAAAGCGCAGGAGAAGTGGTCTTATCGTGTGCGGTCGGTTGTTGTACTGTGTTCTTGTACTGGTGTGAGAAACAATGGCGTGGCATATGTGACAAGGTTTCGATCGGGTTCTTAGTACATACGATACTGTAAGCAGCGCTCTTCTATGTTCCAGGCAAGGCTCGTTGCTCTCAGCATACAAACTCTCGACGGGTGATGTTCTGTATGCCCCAGTTGCCAAGCGCAATCCGTGATTATGTATTGGATCAAGACGTTTCAGGTAAGATTTCCTTGCTGATCCGTAAACCACGCTGCCGTAGTCAAGTATGCTCAGCACAATTGACCGGTATATGCGTAAAATGCAAGTTCGATCAGCACCCCAGTGTTTCCATGATAGCATTTTTAGGATGTTCAGCGCCTTGTTTGCCTTCTTTTTTATGTTGTTCATATGAGCAATGAAGTTTAATTTGCTGTCAAAGACGAGGCCCAGAAATTGGTGTTCTTGTTTCAGCGGCAGTATGCTATTGTTAATTTTAAGACCAGGATCGGGATACAAGCCCCGCTTTTGCGAAAATAGAACGGTAACGGTTTTCTGAGTCGAAAAGCGAAAGCCATTTTGATCTGCCCATTTGGTTAGTTTGTTGATGGTGAGTTGGAGCTGCCTTTCACATGTGGATATAGTTGAAGCCCGACATGCTATTTGAAGATCGTCCACGTATAGTGAATGCATAATGGAGGGTGGGATTACTTTATTTATGGAATTCATTTTGACTATGAAGAGTGTGGTGCTTAATATGCAACCCTGCGGCACACCATTTTCTTGGACGAAAACACGCGATAGTGTGGAGCCCAGCCGTACCTGAAAATTTCGGTTCGATAGAAAATCCGACAGGCAATTAAGCATTCTACCGCGTATTCCTAAGTTCGCCAAGTCTCTCAATATACCAAATCTCCATGTGGTGTCGTATGCTTTCTCCAGGTCAAAAAAGACTGCTAGGCAGTGTTGTCTATGTAGGAATGCTTCACGTATGGTGTGTTCGAGGCGAACAAGATGATCGATTGTTGAGTGACCTTTTCTATACCCACACTGGTGATCGTCTAGCAGATTCTTTATTTCAAGGGTGTATGTCAGCCTGATGTTTATTATGCTCTCATATGATTTTGCCATGCAGCTTGTTAGTGCTATAGGTCTATAGCTACCCGGTGACGTCGGTGGTTTTCCAGTTTTTAGAAATGGGACTATGGTTGCCATTTTCCACTTAGTGGGCATTCGACCGGTTTTCCAGATCATATTATAGAAATTTAATAATGCTTGTACGGCAGCCTGCGAAAGGTGCGCGAGCATTGCGTAATGGATTCTGTCCGGGCCAACTGCTGTCTTTTTTCCCGCTGAAAGCACAGCGTTTAACTCATGGAGTGTTAATGGTGTGTTATAAGGCTTATCTAAACCTCCTGTTAACGGTAATTTCTGTTTTTCGGCTGTCTGTTTGTACTTCAGGAAAGATTGCGTGTAATTTGCAGAACTGGATATGGTGTGAAAATGTTCGCCTAGAATATCCGCTTGCTCCTCTAGGGATGTTTGCGTACCTGGGCCTGTAAGTATAGGTATCGTGTATGGGGAGTAGTCACCGCTGAACTTCCTAACCTGGTCCCACATTTTTTTGGATGTGGTTGAGCTATTGATTGTAGATATGTATTTCTGCCAGGACGATTTTTCTGCTTGTCTACGGATATATCGTGCTTTTGCTTTAAGCTGCTTGAAAGCGAGGAGGTTATCATACGTAGGGTATCTGCGGAAAGTGCACCACGCTTTGTTTTGTAGTTTTTTTTGCTATTGTGCACTCGCTGGTCCACCATGGTTTGAGCTTTTTCCCCACTAGTCCCGTAGACTGGGGAATAGCTTGCTCTGCTGCTGAAAGTATGCACGAGGTAAACCTATCATTCATCTCATCTATTGTTATGTGCTCAAGAAACTCCTCCTGTAGAGTGGCTTTCTCTGTAAATAAAGGCCAGTTAGCTTGATGTAGCTTCCAGCGTTGTGGTCGAGAGTGTATGGTCGGAAGTGGAGATGTTAGTTTTACAACAGCAGGTAGATGGTCGCTACCATAAGGGTTATTTATTATTTCCCACGTAAAATCAACAAATATTGAGCTGGAGCAATTACATGGGAGGAGCCCATAGGATCGGGCTTGATGCAGTCCCTGGCGGATTACTCCTAAACCACGGTCTTCTTTCTACGTGGGTTCAACTGCGCGTGGGTCAGAAAGTTTGCCTAAAGAAAACACCTGAGCCCACGAACGTCGAAAACACGGAAAGAGAGTGGAATGGGTTGAGGTAAGGGTTGTAAATGATAGAGTGGACATTAAGGTAAGCTGCAACCTCAAATACGCTAAGGAACCGCTAACATCTGCAGTGTTAAGATCACATCCACGTCGACGCATACTCTAACTCGGTCCTCTCTCCCGTCGCTCCAACTGTGCGTAGGGTTAGTGTTCGCCTCAGTGCACCACTGAAGGAGAAACGCGCTGTTGGTGAACGTGAGGATCCCTAAAATAACTATATTTGCTGTAAAATTGAAAATAAGCCCAGAAAACGCGACAAGCGACTGGAAAATTCTACAAGCGACTCGGCGAAAAAAGAAACCCGAATCGCTTATTATAACCGGAATTGGCAACTCTGGCAAGTACTCAAAAATAATGTCAGGCAATCTGTCGTTGTTTCTTAAGAGAAGAATATACAATCACAGCATACTGCCAGTTTTAACATACGGGACTGAACGATGTTAGCAAAGAAACTAGGTACCTGTTAAGGGCTGAAGCCAGCGAATATGCAGAGAGTAATGGAACGGAAAGTAGTACGTGTAAAATTTAGAGAGAATGACGGCAGAATAAGTCACAGAACAATCATCGCTTGTGGGTGTTCTAGTTGACATCAAGCGAAGGAGATAATCCTGTGCTGGCCATGCAATGCGCAAGTCAGACAAGAGGGGGACAGTAAGAGCAAGAGAATGGTTATTAAGCGACGAAAAACGCAACCGAGGGCAGCGGGCTTAGATTGACGAAATGAAGTTGGTAGCGATAAAAGGTAATCAGCTCGCACAAATTATGGTAAATCGGGGTCATTGGCAGAGGCCTTAGTACGGCAGTGAATACAGAATATATTCTGTATTCTGTAAGGTGTGGCGATAACCAAAGCGTGGAGCGCCTTCTCTTTGCTTGTTCTGCCCTGGCATAGACCGCGTATCGGCAGTACTCATAGCTCTTGTCATCGGCAACGCATTTCTACCCGGCCAGGCCCCATCTTAATGAAGCGGTTATCCGCTGGACTATATGGTGGTCACGGGACTTTTTTAACAGCGGTAATTATCGGCCTCCAGTCGGCCTTCTTTTCCTCGTTTTTCACACCACTATTCTTTCCCACACTCTACCCTGCGTCATGCTTCCTTGTGGCCTGCTAGAAATAATCGTGCTCTCGTTTCTCTAACCACTATATAGCTAGTGCATGAATCATGATTTAGCATGAATGATAGAGCAATGTTTGTTTTAAATCAGTGCAATACAATAAAAGCGAATGAACTATCAGTATATCGTCGAAAAACCTAATAGCACTTTATCACAGCGCATAGCAATAAAGCCAGGCCCCGGAAACTGAGCTCTAGTTTCGGTTTCAAGGAACATGCACGCCCGTAGCGGATGCCGGGCATCCTAATATCTGGTTGAACGAAGTGAGGTTGATGTGGATGTTCGCATTTATTTGCTTTCGCGAAATTTTACGAATAAAGGTATTTGATTTTACTGTAAAAAAACTCTTCTTTTGTTTATTTGTCTTGTTTTGATTCTTATTTTGTGAATTTTAAATCAGGCGAAGCGCGGGAAATGGTTGACTTTAATTCGTAGCGCTTGCCTCCGCTCCTCCTTGCCACTCGCTCAGCGATATCACAAGTTGTATCGTGCTCAGTTATCTTGCTCGGTCATAGAGAAAGGGAAAGTTGGTAAAGAGCGGACACTCCCATAGAGCCATGCGGCCGAATTAGAGTGCAAGGAGGGCTTCCCCCTCTCCTGAAATGCAGTGGGACACCAAGTGGTCGCTTATGATACTTCGCGAGTTTCGGTTTTGGTTCTGTGCGCGTAAAATTTTTTTAGGACATGGTGCAGTGAGTTTCCGGTTTCGGTTTAAAGCGCGCGCAGTTTAAACGTTCTGACGTGGTGCAGTGCGTGCTAGGGTCCCCCCCCCCCCCCCCCACCCCGCTCGCATATTCATTTGCACTGATGTTAAGCGAGGATTTGTTTTTTATTTTTTTCCCTTTTCTGATCACGTGCATACACGCTTTTGAATAAGCACGAAAGCATACAAGACAAGCACAGACAATGGAGAAATGCTTTATTTTGTAATACGGACGTTTTCAAAGACACACAGCGCAATACAAACTGAACGAAAGATATCCGAAGCAGAACAGTCAATACAGAAGGCAGCTAAAAGAAGTACACGAACGAAAATGTTTTAAGAATAATTGGTTTATGTGTCATACACGTGTGGTGCATGAAAGTAACTTAGAGATATTTGCGCTTGAGAACAAGGCAAATCTTCCAACAACAACAAGAAAAAGTAAGTCGTGTGCGACATTTGCACTGTTGTGCAGACAAGGTGATACATTCGAAACGTAAAGAAAGATGCATGAATACGCTTCCACCAGGCATGCAAGCTGAAATGAACAGCATGTATACCCAACACACATAAAGCGACTTGGGAAAGCTTGTGTACACTTGTGGTTATGTTGTTTGTCTCTCTTAGTAGAGTGCTGCACATTCTAGCTATCTGCAAGTAGGCCCTGTTTTGGTTCTTCTGTCACATTTATCAGTGACAATGCCCCATGACGACAGACGGATATAAAAAGGCACTACAAGTGATCTCACACTCTATGCAGCACACACATGTCAGTGTGTTGACAGGCGGTTGAGGTAACATTTTTAGAACAGATGTAAGTACAAAGTACATATGCAAAAGCTTTGTTTGCACAAGCCAGGAGACAATTTCCATGATCTGATCCACGCGAGTTGGTCTCGCAGAAAGTTTACCAGCTCGTCATTTCTCCTAATGGCATAACGACACTTTTGGGCATTCTTTTTGGGAGATGAGCTATTGAGTGAGTCGAACACTTTATCCATACGCTCACAGAAATGGGCTGTAGCCATAGCTGCTGCGGGGAGCTCCTTTGCGTACACCATAGCCATGATTGCCACACTAACAGATGCACTTAGCACCTGTACTGCCATGCTTACTTTCATGTTACAAAAAGGCTTCTGGTAGACGTGCCTCTCGGTCAGCTTAGGCGCGAGTTTAAACCGCAACTCGTGAGTAGACTTATAAAGGGCCTCAATGTGAGACCACTCAATAACTTCATCTCCTATGAACAACTTGTGTGCTTGCAGGTTGTTTCGCGTGGTTTTGATTAGGTGTGGCACATCAAAAACAAAGTACACCCTTTCACCAGCAACCTCAAAATAAGGACGTTGAATTGTAATTCCAAGCATATGAGAAAGGGCAACGTTTGAGGCTCCTTGGTCACAAATTAAACATTTGACTGCGATTCCGCCATGTCCAAGGTTGTTTATAATTCAGGCAAGCCAATCCTTTGTAACACTTCCTGGCGTACATACGCGTCCTACTGTAAATGCGATTGGCTGGACCCACCTCCTAGGAACACCAGCGAGAAGGACAACCATGGCTCTGTCAGCGATATCTGGCGTTCAAGCTGTTCCATCGTCAGCAAAGCCTTGCACAAGATCTTGAGTTACATCATACGACAATTTCTTCAAAATCACTTCACCGAATATGAGTGAACACACCCTGTCGCGCTTATCCCATGTCTGCATACAAGCTGACACACACTCAATAACCCCTGGAATCACACCTGGTGACATTCGAATATTTCCTAACCAACGCCTCAGTGAGCGCTGCATAGGCAGACAAAAAATGGGCGCTAGAAAGCGGTATGCTCTTGGGCCCCTGAAGTTTAAGTGCAATGCAAATTTCTTTAACCATGCCGGAAGCCTTTTCCCCTGACCCCTATTCATAACTCGCACATGTGCACAAAGGAGACGGAAGACCTCTTCGGTCACGAAAGGACGAACGACACCCAAGGCCTTGGCAATTGATGGAGGTAGCTCCCTCTGCTGTTTCCACAACCTTTCAATGGTCTTGCGACAGGAGGCGACCCTTGACTGCAGGCGTTTGATGGTGCGACGAAATTTCCGCGACGGCGACTTCATTCCTCCGCAGAGAGCTGCAACGGGAAATGCTTAATATCAATATAACAGGAATACAAAGAAGTAGTGCGTGATGAGACGTTACATTTTTAGAACACTACATGAGCCGCTTCGTAAAAAATTACCTGCAAACACACACCTACACAACTCGGTACTGCTGTTACTAGCATTTGCCACAACATGAGCTCACGCTGACGTCACTTATGCGAGATCATTGCTGAGAATTTTTTCTGCAGTTTTTTTTTTACGCTTGTGTGGCATCGTCCAATTACCTACTTTTTTATATACTACAACCTGGACACCATCACAATCATCGAAAACTCAATAAATCACACTTTAAAAAACAGTCGTAAACAATCCATTTTAAAGCTCTGCACTAATACACAGCATGTTTTCTTATTGAAATTACTGCACTACAATAAAACACTTCACATCGGGGCTCACCTGTTGTCCTGTGGGATGCGGAAGCAGCTCGTTCCGGGCTTCTTGCAAGTGCAGCCGTTGTTACTTCACCACGCCACACAACAGTAGGGGTTGTACGGCCGACGACTGAACATCTGAAAATAATATTTAGAGTCATGTCGGTGTCGTAGTTACAGCATACGAAGTTATTTTGGGGTCATTGGCAGAGACCGAATATGCAACTAGAACGACTACCCTGAGTTATGCAAATGCGACGTCGTTCGCAAAAACATCCGTACTAAAATGACCATTTCGGTGAATCATCCACATTTCATCATCGTTTAAAATGCACCGAATTCTGAAAGAGTGGGCATTAACCATTGGCTCGTCTTCTTACAAGTAACTCGAGCCACCCATGCCATGCATAGCTTAGGCCAGGGGTCTCAAACACGCGGCCCGCGGGCCGCATGCGGCCCGTGAGGCTCTCGAATGCGGCCCGCGGCCCGCACATGACGGTCTCCCCCACACATTTTAAAACAATTTCTTATTAAGTATGCTCATGAGATACACATACCTGACTGGTTTAAAGCATTGACTCCGTGAGGCGTCCCATGTGTCACTTTGTTTTGAAACATAACAGTAAAACGAAAATTGTGTTTCTTAATCAGCGTCCAAATTTGAGTCAATGTTGGAATCCTGGCACCAATTTCCTTCAGAAATGACCGCTTTATGAGATATGGGAAAGCTTTTTTTTCAACAAACTCCCCCCCCCGCTCTTACCTACGTCCTTCACTGCCCCGGCCCCTGCGGGAGTAATTAGTGTGACTGCGGCCCGCTGGCTGAGGTGAGTTTGAGACCCCTGGCTTAGGCTTTCTTGCCCTGGCCCTTCCACAAGCGAACTTGCTGCGCAGTTTCCCAGAAGCGTACTTCGAAATATTTTTTAGCAAAATAAGCAAGCCACACACACAATAACCATCACCGAGAACTCTTTTCACTCGTGTGGAGTGCCTCGCTACGCCCACAACGCGTTAACAATGCCGAAACCTTGGGCCTCGGGATCGTACGTTACATGCTTTTCATTTCATTTAACTTTAACCCACTTCGCTTTCAAAAAAGTAGCAACGAGTCACAACTGGTACGTAACTAATTACACAAAGGTCGACCCTTCTCGTTTCCTTCAGCGCGCGTCGCACCTGAACTTTCACGCGTGACTACTAGGCAAGTACCTGCGCTATGCCTGCTACGCGCGCACACTTAAATCGGCAAAGGTCGACGCTCCTAAGCCTACTACGCAGCGCTCAGAGAGAACAGAAACGTGGGTTCTCACCGTGCCGTCGTCCGTTGCTCAGGCTCAGCAGGTGACACGTTCAGCAGCGGTCACATTGCCGCGACGAGAAGTGAAAGGAAACGCCCAAAATCCACTACGCGCAGCCGTTACATTTCAGATACAGCAGCCAACCAAACCTAAGCCTACCGCAACCCGACAACGCATTGCGTACGAAAACACACCCTCACGTACCTCCTTCCATATCTGTTCTGACACATTTGTCGATTTCCGTTCCCGCGTTCGCCTGGTGGCAATGCACGTGACAATGTTCTTTTCGCGAATTCTCAGTTCATTGTGCAAGAGAATGTTTCCACACGTACAGTAAACAAACAAAAAAAATTGAAAAAAGCTACACATTTGCGTTTCACAACTCTCTTTTTTGTTTTCTTTTGCGCTACTTGCGCTACCTGACGGTCACTTATTACAGCTTGCGTTCTTCGGGATCATGGTCCCTATGATTTGACGCGAAAATCTCGAAGGCTGTTTGGGCGAGGAGGTGGCGGGGAGAGCTCGATCCTCTTATCGCTGAGTGTCCGCTCTTGGTTATTTTCCCTTTCTCTATGGCTCGGTTGGCGTGCCAAGTTCGGGAAAGATAAGACAGAAAGTTGTGGCGTGCAGAGAACAGAAGCCGCAGTGAGCTACGCCGAGCAAGTCAACCATGCATAAGACGAAGATCGCTAAACCGGGCATCACATGTTGTTCGCGGCTCTGCGGTGTGTTAACCCGGGGATTTCCAGTTCCGCGAAGATTTTTCAGGTTGCATAGTGGCAACGGGTGAGCACAAGTATTTGGGCCCATTATTTCAGCCGGTATTAATTTTACGGAACACTACAGCGCAAAGAAATACACGACGGACGAAAGGAACACAAACGACGAGGACAAGCGCTGACTAAGCGCTTTTCGTCGTCGTTTGTGTTCCTTTCGTCCGTCGTGTATTTTTTGCAATGTAGTGTTCCGTAAATATGTACCAACAAGCCCAACTCGCCACTTTATTCAAGTATTAATTTTGCATGACTACATGAGTAAACCCAGTTCTCTGCAAGCCTGACTGTACTGACATTAGCGCAGTATCGCTGGAGTAATTGGTCGAAACGACAGCCTACCTGCTGTCGGCAAAATACGTTTAATGAAAGGCTTGAATGCGTGTTGGTTCGGCTACATAAACCACAGCGCAAATCAGAACACGGCACAAGAAAGAGACCAGGTCTTTGTCTCTTTCTTGTCCCGTGTTCTTATTTGCGCTATGGTTTATGAAGAACGATGAACAACCAACAAGCCCAAACGTTCTCCCTTTTGTCGGCTACATCGGTTTTTTATCTTTTACTTTTGGCATGTAGCTCAAATGATGTGAAGCAATTTTAGGCTCCTTCCTGCTCATGCAATTATTGTAGCCAGTTTGAATCTTTATGGTTCTTTACTTCTAATACTGTCACTGAAATACATGTGATGGACTGAATACTTCTAGAAATCATTACAGGAAATGTCGCTGGAGCCAACGTTTTGACAAGTGAACTTTTCTTCGTCAAGGCAACGCTGCTGCCCTCACGAAGACAAGTCAACTTGCCTAAACATTGTTTCCAGCAACGTTCTATTTTGAAGAACTTCTCATCGCTTCAAGCCTTTCTGTTCCTCTGAACTTCTGGCTGGTTTGGTAGTCAAATTATGTAAGAAAAATATGTGCGCCGTCATAACAAACGTGATTGAGTCAAATACGACGTATCCTGCTCATGATTGTTGATAATTTTCGCATTGGTTCCGGTATTCTAGGGTCCACTGTTTGCTCATTATGTCCATATTTCAGATGTATATTAAAGCTGCTTTTATAGATTGACACTTTCACATTACGCGTATGTCTCTGCTTTTTTTTTTAACACGGAACGTGCAATAAAAAAAATTATTTTATTTGTGTCGATCGAGTTTTCTCTTACCGAGCAATCCGTCCGCTCAAGTTCCGCCGCTTCAGAACAAAAGAACAAAATTTAAAAATTTGTTAACGAAATTTTACGAATGGCCACGTCGCCCAAGCGGCCAGCGGACCTGAAAGAGGGCACGAACACATTAGGCTTGCATGCGAAGTGGGAAAGGAGAGCTTCCGCGGCCACCCTCCTCCTCTCGGTTTTGCGTCCTTTTCGTCTATTTGGTGACCTCACCAGTGACGTCATTCAAGAAACATTCTGTTTGTGATTTCTTTCTAGTTGGGAGCCCGGCAGCCGCAAGTAGTAAAAGCGGCGTTGCCGCTGCGTTTCAGCATGAGAGAGCGCATCCCATGGGAGGTATAGGGAGTTTCCGCCCCTTGACAAAACCTTCGTTTATAACTTCGATTTATTCAACAGTTAGAAACTATATGCGTTTTATTTCGCTGCAGAGTGCAGGTGTCTGTTGTATCACGGGCCAGTAGAGCCATGTCAAGATCGAAATTCCAATTAATTATTCAGCCGATTGTTCATCACTTCTCCCAAAAGGATTCATCACAGTAACACCCCCTTCGGTTTCGCTGGGGCACACAATCAAAGCCACTGCAAAGAAGAGCAATAATGAAGAACAGCACCCGCTTTAATGTAAACTATAACTTTAATTGCTAGCGAAAGTAAACACTGGTGGTGAAACCAAAGAGATTTTCGCAATTCAGGGCAATCCTAAGGGTCCCCTGGCAACGCATTTGTAAGAACAAAACAATATGTATTGTTCCCGCGTTCACTTCTTCTTGCTTCAAATCAGGAGAATGGTCAATACTTCCAAACTTTATTGTAAATACGAAATTAAAAAGCTGAAAGACTACCATTATTGCTTCAAATTTTGTTTGCATGACCATTGTGTTTTTCCTTTTGCTGTTTTAGAATGCGGCTGTTATGCACCGCATTCTAAAACAGCATCTGCGTAGCAGCGTCTTCAGTATGGGTGAACGAATGAATACTTCGCACATAGGAGGATGAGAGATTGCCAACCTGGAGTGCAGTGGAGAATGAGGCACATCGTTTCAAGCTGATTTTAGGAATCCCTTTACAACCCTATCGAAAATTCTCATATGGCACATATGCCTCGTATCCAATAATCTCGTATGAACACATATGAATGATATGTGTTCTCGTATGATCATACGAGATTATTGTATATGTGTCATACGTGTTATATGAGAATTTTCGCTAGGGAAGCCCGTTTGCATGAGAACTTGAAACACATAGGGCAGTCAGCACATTTTAAAGCTCAATAAACCTCGATCTTTGGAAAGTGTGCGCTGGAGTCAGAGAGACGCTTTCATCACTAAAGTCCGCAGCACGTGTCTCATCCCCATGTATTTTTCTCGTAACTTGTAATAGTACCTTCGCCTGCACCGGGTATAACCTGGTTAACCTCCCTGCCTTTCCTTTGCCTCTCTTTCTCTCTTCTCTCTCTCGCCTGCACCATTGTGTTTTCGACAGTGATCTTTCTTTATGAAGCAGTGTAAAATACAAAAGCTTTTGCAGGAATAGATCGGCGCACAAACACCCATGAGTACGGCCGACGTTGTAGATCAATGGTTACGATGCTCGGCTGCTGACCCGAAAGAAGCGTCGGCTTCGATCCGAGCACAGGCAGTCACGTTGCGATGAGTGCGAAATGCTAGAGCCTCGAGAACTGTGCGATGTCAGTGCGCGTTGAAGAAACCCAGGGGGGTGGAAAGTACTCGGACTTCTCCACTACCGCTTGCCTCATAATCACATGGCAGCTTTTGCGCGTCAAAGCCCGGAGATTATTATTATTACTGGACTAAACACAAACACCATTAGGCAAGTAGCAACGTAAAGAAACAGTCTTTATTGCTGAGCTGCTTGGAAGCTCAACAGACGCTTTCTTGCCCTAAGCGGACTACTTTTACATCAGTCAGCCAGTCAGTCAGTCAGTCACTCAGTCAGTCAAAGAACTTTATCATCATCTTCGTCGTTAATGCTCGATAACGTCAAAATATAGTTCTGTTCTGATAAAAACCTTACGTCTGTTTTTCCACGAGCATATGTTATGGAATCATCACTGCTGTAACTTAAAATCTAATTGACATGAATTTGTAGTTCTTGTAAAATCGCAAAATGTTCTGCCACTCAAGCGAAAACTTGCCTTACATGCCTCTTCGGCTCGCGTCTACGTTATAGTCAGTTATTGTGGAATAATGGTACGAAAAAAACTAATTAGTGATCTTGCATTCCCGCAAGAAGCTAGTCCAGATCCGTTATTTGTTTATCTCATTTTGTTACCAAATACCATTCGGCTCGAAAATTTGTGGTTTAGAAATTGACCTCACTTTTTGATTATAAGCTGTCTCACTATTTTAAAGTGAAATCCACAACGACAAACTTTACATGATGCATAGGAAAATTTAAAAGCGAACATGTAATTTCGTTCTACAAGAAATGGTCTGCAACATTTTTTTTTATTTTTAGAGTGCGCTTCAGTTATGCTTACCAGCTGCTGTGCGACATCCTATCAAGCAGGCTCAACAAATTTGAGTTATGTGAGGCACATTTACACGTACATCAAGCAAATGATCAAATTATCAGAACGCATCCCGCGTCAACCGAGAGAGGTGCGGTGCCAAGGCAGACTAACGTTGCATTAAGTAAGAAATTCGCAATCTGAAATTGTCAATGTTGTAATAAAAATGTAGCTTTTTTTTGTTTGTTTGGCTGGGCCTGTGCAACGTTCATTCGAGCCTTATACTGCAAGTCTACACCAAACCTTGGACGCTAATAAAGTCAGCTAAAGAGTGCCGCCCAGGGAAAGCGAGGTGGCTGCGATCACCTCCCCTCCCCCTCCCTCCCCCGTCTCTCCACAAATGACGCCTCTGATTCTGAACAGAGAAAGCAATTGCGGAATGGCTTGCGTTAAAAGATCCACTAATCATGGAATTGAATGGAAAGGTACAACTGACAATAGTGGCACTCACTCAATGAGCAACAAGGAGTGCTCGAGTACAGTCGCAAGGTCGTAGAAAGTGGCTCATAAACAAGGCCCCATTTTCAGAGATCCCGCTTTAAACACCCACCCATTCAATTGGTCGTGCGAGGCATCTGGTGGCGCCAGTGAAAAGCACAAGTCGATAAATCGCGTTCCCCCCGACCAGATGACGCTAGTCATCCGCAAACCAAAGCGAGCGGTTCAGCGTATACACCAAGATCCACCGGGAGTGTTTGAGATCGAATGAACTTAGAATCAGGTAGAAGAAAATCGGAG
>JALIZH010017507.1:0-55082 GCA_030522465.1 Rhipicephalus appendiculatus
GTTTGCAAATACAAAAAAGCCTGTTTTCTGGGAAGAAATTAGAAACGAAAAAATTTCTGTAGAAAAGCAGAAAAGTAATAACAGAGAATGTACGCAAAACTACAGAAAACTACTAATACAGAAAACAGACAAGAGCAGAACTGTTATGTCACTAAATTTGCGATGCATTTTCTGTTTTTCTCACAGGACTTTTTTTACAGTGTAGCGTCCGCTGTGCTTGCTATTACACTCTATCCATAGGGACATTTTCACAAGAAACTTGGAAAACAATTCAGGAATGCCAGAGTACGTTGAAATGGTGTTGCAAGAAGTGTGACGTTACGCTTTCCATAAAGCGCCGGTGATTCAATAAGTTTCATGGGCCAAGATAACTTTGGTATTCCTTTGGCAAGGGCTTAGCGTACTCTTCATTCTTGCATCACACCAGCACATCACACCATCACACCTATTGCTACGCCGAGGGCCCAGCGTACTTTATAAAGTACAGTATGATAACTTTTGCAAAAATTCATGACACAATATGAAAATTTGCACGTGTTGTTCTCTATTGCATTTAATTAAATATGCGAATTCTCAATAAAATCCAACCAGTATTCAATTCGTGGGCCTTAAGGGGTTAATATAGTTATCAATGAACAAAAGAGAACGAACAGAAATTTTCAATATGCATAATAAAAAACAGCGTGAAAACAACAAGGATGAGACTGATGAAACAGAACTAGCACTGACTACCAACTGCGTTTGTTTTTGCAGTGCTAAATATATACGCTTCTGGAAATGAAAAATAAAACAGAGGAGAGGGAGAAGAAGTTTTCCTTAGCGCATGCGCACATGTCGTAGTTTTTTACAGAAGCGTGGAAAGCTCGAATGTGGAGATAGTTAATCTCTTTTTCTGTTAGTGTGCTATATCAAGCGCTGATGCATGAGTGACCAGCAGCATCTGTCTGGTCCTCATTGTTTTCGCGCTGTTTCTTACTATGATTGTGTACCAAGAAGCTCAAGTTCACACACTTCTCAATTTCAATACGCATCAACAGTGGCGGCTTCCTGTTTCATAAAAAAAGGCAAGACGTGCGAACACGGATGCAAGTGATGAGAACGTTACAACACAAACGCCGACTGTCAAATCGTACTTACCAAGTAGCCCAGCTTACTGCCGCCCTAATACTCAACGGAAAGTTTTCCTCTGTTTATATATCAAATTTCTTGACAGGGCGGGACACAAGCGAAAAATTCATATAGACGAGTGCAGTTGTCGCGCAGTTTAATAGAAGATCAACGCGTAGCAATTCGCCCAGCTGTCAACGATTTCTCGAGTCGTTTTCCCGGAAGTGCAGCACCTGCCCATCTCGTCATCCTTTTTCTTGACCATTTGCCTTTTTGCTGACCACAGACGACCGGCAACAATCCCTTGTTTAGTTATAGTATTATACAGAAGCATACAAATGCGAACGGGTTCGTTCTTATCCGAAGGAACGTCCTTTACTAACTGCATTAAACTTAGGGAAAGAGTGGAAATTCCCTGATACGGAACAATGCAGCACGGTTATCGGGATGCCAAGGCAGAGTTCAACCCGAAACATATCGATCTACTTTCTCTCTCTCTCCTTCTTTTTTCTTTGTCTGAAGAAGAAGGTGAAGTGAAAAGAGACGTACAACAAAGCAAGAAAATGTGCGTTGGACACGGTTTTGCGGTTCGGCGAAGTCCAAGCTGCTGCTAAAAACAAAAAAGAAGCTGGCGGAGATGTGAGACCGTCCACCGATTGCAGCCCGGGGACGTTGGTCCGTCTTCCAACTCTAAGAAGAACATGCTTCGGTCTTCTTGCAGGAGGAGATGATTGAGAAGGCTGAGGAAACGGGGACCTTGAAGAGACAAGTTTGCTTTTTTTTTTTCGCTCACAAGTTTCTCCCGAATTGCGACATGAATGCTTGGATGCAATATTCTATTTAACGTAGTTTTTTTTTTCATTAAACAGCGTCGGTAAACTGTGTCAAATATAATTCAATTTACTTTTGAAGTTGGAAGGAGAAGTAAGAAAAACAAATGTACACGGAAAGATTGTTCACGAGGCTCCGGCTTTAAGACTAAGAAGTGCTGGGAACATTTCGTCAGGAGACAATAAATAAATAAATAAATAAATAAATAAATAAATAAATAAATAAATAAATGTCATCCCGTCTACCTCATTCGACTTATTTTCTCCATGTGCATCGATTTGTTGACTATTCTGCCATAGCGCAGCCAACTCCTAGCATCCTGCTTAGCTGAAGTGAAGAGCCCCGCGAAGGTGTTGGTCCCGGCTTCGATCGCCGGAACCGGAAATATTTTTCTAAAGCTCAGGAGCTTTCCTTCCTGGGAAATCCGTGTGGATTTTCTTGTGGCTTCGTTCTACAAACAACGCGGTTGCCAAGTATTCCTGTCATAACCATTTCGTTACCTTGCCGGATTCCGCTGATTTGCGACTTCCGAAGTTGTACTCGACGTCAGACAGAATCGCGATTGGCCAATGACGAGAAGCGCAGCAGCTCCTTCTTTGCTCGCAGTGCATTCAGTCTGTGACAGCTGTTCCGTAACAATATAGGCTGGATATTATTATGTAAATGTTTGTTTACACACTAGCATACATATGCTGGCAAATGTTTACTAAAGCCCCTTTTAATATGCGTCACGGCTGTCGCTCGGTCATTACGACAATAACTAGTTCCACTAATGAGGTTTTCGAAGAGGTTTGCATTTCAGTTTGTCTAATCGATCATGTCCCTTCCGAATGTATTTCCATAAAATAGGCTTGCATTGGGTCACTTTTTTTTCGTCTTTAGCTTGTTTACCGTGTTTACCCGGGGTCGTCCGTTGAAAACTGTTGCCTCCTCAAAATAATGAGTCAGCGTTTAATCGATAACCCACATCACTAGGTTTCAGTCACTTTCTAGCCAGTGAATGAAAATTCAGTCAATCAGTCTATCGACATGTTGACATTAAAAGGAATTGATACCGCTACGGTAGCCATGCGTTGCCCAATGCTAAACATGCGAATATTAACTAGGTTATGTTCCGAGTAACCCTACTGAAAAAATCCGCATACCGTCATACGGAAAACATACGGATTCCGCATATTTTCCGTATAAAATATATGGATTTTGTACGGACGTATACTGATGCTTACGGAAATTGTAAGGAACATACGGAAGCATCATATGGTACATAAGGAATTCCGTATGGGCGTACGGGTGTGGCCATAAGGAACATGCGGATGCCATATCTGTTATACGGATAGACTCATACGGCGATACGGAATATACGGAAAGAACGAACGGAATCCGTATGGGCTATGCGGAAAGATCCACGTGGCAATAGTAGTATACGGAAAGCATGGTGTTCTACCTGAAACCATGACCATAGGCGAGCGCACGGGGGGGGGGGGATGGGCGCCCCCCTTTTCCCTCTTGTCACTTAAGAGGGAGGGGGCCGCCCTCCCTCATAGCCTCCTCTATACAATTCTGTGCCCGTCAAACGCTCCCTCGGCGACCGTCGTCTTTCCCTCTCACCCACCATGGTATTACGCTACATTCCACCGCGGCACGGCGCCACCTACGTTGGGCTTGCCTTTCGTGGCTTGAGGCGCTCCTACCAGTGTATCGGACGCTGTCGTGTGTGTGTGTGTGTGTGCCTGCAGGAAAGGTTTATAATCTGCAGGATCTCCTAATGCCTTGGGAACCCGGAGGTGCATGACGCGACCTGCCACAACGCTAGTTACATCGGAGAACCACCTATTTCTGTGTCACCATGGACTTTGCTTGCTCGACCACGTTTCCCGCTTGCTTGGCATTACAGCTTCGAAGGTTTACCCGCCAGTGAGAATGCCATGCCTTCATTGCAGTTAAGGATGGCGGGCCAATGCGATTACCTCGCAACGGCAGGACCTGTGTGAGAGATTGTGCTATTTCTACAGCCTCATAATATTTAGCATGGTCAGTGGTGGCAGACGTGAAGCAGTGCGTATGTGGTGGTGCGTGCCAGTACAGTGGTGTCGTGTCGTTTCGCATACAGTGCACATTGTTTGTACTTATTCTGCATACGTAGGTACGCGTGCAGAATAAGGTTCAGTTTTATTGCCAGTGTGAATGCCAGGCCTTTATTGTAGATAAGGGTGGAAGATTAGTGCCATTCCGTTTGCAGTGCCGCGTGAGATGTGCTGCTGTTTCTACATTCTCGTCATATCTGGCATGGACAATGGCGGCAAGTGTGAACAAGTGCATGTGTTGTGGCGTGTGCCAGGGTGTCATGTCATCTGACAGTGTGCATTGTTTATGCTTATTCTGATTGGTGTGTGCCCGGGTGTCGTGTCGCCTGACAGTGCTCATTGTTTATGCTTACTCTGCGTGTGAGAACTGCCACTGTTTCTACATTCTCGACACATGGAGCATAACCAGTGGGGGCAGACGTGAACAAGTGTGTGTGTGGTGATGTGTGCCAGGGTGTCGTCTTGTCTTACAGTGCGCATTGTTTGTGGTTATTCTGCGTGGTGCATGCGAGGGTGTTGTCATCTGACAGTGCACATTGTTTAGGCTTGTTCTGCGCGTACATGTGCAGAGTAAACATTATTCAGTTTACTTTGATCTCTCGATTAAGCTGTCCTCAAACAAGTTCTGACTTAATGGAAAACCTTGTCTGCATTGTATGGACTCGCTAAACCAAAATGACTATGGCATTATGGCATCCATAATACCACATTTCCGTATATATGGAAGCCGTATATACGGAGGATACGGATCCGTATAATCCATATATATGGATTATGCGGATCCGTATCATGCGGATCCGTACCATGCGGATCCGTATCATGCGGATCCGTATCATGCGGATCCGTAATACCATAATTCCATATGTACGGATCCGTATCTTCCGTACATACGGATTTTTTCACTAGGGAAATCTAGGATCTTTCGGGGGTCCCACCTGGAGCATCGCGATGCCCGTCCTCAAACCAAGAGAGCATGGCTCGCATTACAATCGCACTGGCTGGAATCGATACCAGCACCTGAATATGTAGTGACGACGCGATTAATGTTTTCGTGGCTGGCGGGAAAAAAATGGTGTGCCTAACATCGACACAAACGTTAGTATTATTTGCTGTGACAGTAACTGGAGTGACTTAAAACAAGTCACATCTGGCTAACTTACAGGATAATGTCTTGCTTTCCTTTGCCACGTTAACAAAACAAAAAGGAGTACCGATAAGAAAGTAAGGAATGCTTGATATACATTGAGAATCAAGTTCTAAGTCTGGCAGCAAGAATGCCAATATAACGTTGTCTTCCCCGTCATCGCGCAATTGTTGCTGCTGCCTCAGTGTATGGGCTTGGCATCGAGGTTGTCGATGCCGTCTTTGCATCAGCGTCTACTTCGATGGGCGGAACGTAGTGGTGTCCCTTACGCGCCACGCTAAACAAAGATATTTTAAACATGTTTGCTTACTCAGACGGAAGAACTTGGCTCTGTTCGGTGTCTTGCAGCGGTAGCAATCACATGAATAGAAGCACCTTGTTTAACACTGCGCTGGTTGAAGCACACACTGAACTTTTTACGAGCCATATAGGCACATGTAACTTACAGCACGGAAAGAAAAAGAAACATGAACGGAAGAATATAGGTGGCCCAGATTAATAATAGTAATCATAATAATAATAATAATAATAATAATAATAATAATAATGAAGTCACAGTTTCGCCGCAAGGGCGAAGCAATCAATGCGATAGCAACAAATTGGCATTTCACGTGAAGAACGGCAAGCAGATCGAAACTTGAAGCGCACTGCTCAAGCGCAAAGGACGCACGAAACATACGCACAGGTATACGCAGGACGAGCGCGAACTAACAAGTGTCACAGTTGTTACTTCACTGCGTTTGAACACCACGCTTCTTTCGGAAACGGGGCCTCTGCAGCGAGCGAAGTGACCTTTGCGCGCTCTGTAACCTAAACGCAGGCTTTCGGACGAAAGCAAACTACGTAAAACTGCCCCCATCCCCCCACCGCAAGTTAAGCGCGCGCGCGCCCGGGCAAAGGCGACTACGCCCTGCAGGCCAAAGTGCAAGGGGAGCCAACGCATCGCAATGAGTGGGGCGCCGAGCGCGCACTTTGCGCCATCTCACTTTCTTCGTGGCTTTTGTAGATATATATATATATATATATATATATATATATATATATATATATATATATATATACACGGGGCATGACGGCAAAAAGCAGCCGAGAGTGTCCATATAATTGCTATCGCAATTAATAATAATAATTGATGGGGTTTAGCATCCCAAAACCACGATACGATAATAAGGAATCGGCAGAGCGAGGGACGCCGTGGTGGAGGGATCCGGAAATTTCAACCAATTCGGGAAATTCAACGTGCACCTAAATCCATGTACATGGGCCTCAACCATTTTCACCGACATCGAAAACGTGGCTACCATGGCGGTGATTCGCTATGGCGGCCTTCAGGTCAACAGTCGAGCACCATAACCACTAGACCGCAGTGGAGGGAGAGGCGACATAGAGAAGCGCAACTTTCAACTAAGGTTTATTCAGTAAAGCGCACACACATGTGGAGAATAATTGCGCGGATGCGCGATAAAAATGAAGTACCAGCTTGCTGAAACACTCAGCTTAATCACGCACTTCGCTGTAAGTTTCACGAGTTTCTCAATTGTTATACAATACGATATACAATGAATCTCCAGGAATAAGTTGCATCCTCTATTCGGTTTATGAAGCCAGTTTTTTTTTTTTGGTTAGTTTGTATCTTCAAGAGAGATGAGGATAGAAAGAGTGAGCTAACAAGGTTGTAGTAGGAGCAGGTTCCACGATGTTTTTCTCAAACATTTCAGGTTCATTGTAAATGACAGTCGCGCTCATGCTCTCCCGTAAGGCATTCCTAGACCCCACGAGCTGACCAGGCAATACCCGTACGTTCAACTGCGGCGTATTACATAGCAAGGACACTTCCTTGCCGGCTCGTGAGGGGGACCGTACGTGTACCCATAGCTCGACAAACTCACTCACGAGTTAACTTACTCAGACTAAGATCTAGTTGTGAGTCCTTAGTTGGAGTGAGTCCATGTGAGCAATATTTTGGTGCGTGTCGGAGTCTGGGTGAGTCAGGTTCGGGAAAATTATAGTGATTCTGTGTCCGTGTTAGTCCAGCTGAAGTAAATTTTGCTGAGTGGGAGTCCGAGTGAGCCCTAAGCGCAGAACATATTTCTTGAGTCAACTTGGAAAAGCTCCCCATTTCATTTGCCGACCTATGGACTTTGATAACTGCTCAACTTAAGCATTACTATCAGCCTTAAGACGGCTCAAATTTATACTCACGTCTATTCGCACATAATATTTCAACGGACTATAGCGTTCGTACTCCAGCTCAATATTCATTGATGAGAGTTGCGAGTTACGGTGAGGTGTTCCCTTGACCTGCCACCACGCAAACTCTTTCACGGGAAGTCCTCAATAAAAATAGCTCGTGTGAGTCACATCTTCGCTGTAAAAAATGTCATTACTGGGCTGCAAATACTCAGTACGTTTGTAGGTACGAGATCAAAATTCGCTTACAGCAGAGCACCGTTTATGCGAGATATGGCGTTAAAGCCCATTGACACCATGATCAAAAAAATCTGAGCCTACGCTAACTCATCAGTCCACTCACTCAGACTAACCCAGACGCAGATCAAGCCGTCAGTCTTATTCTGAGTTAGTCGGATTGAGTAATATTTGTGTGAGTTTTAGTCCGAATGAGTGACGTTGAGCAAAATATTAGTGAGTTGGAGTCCGAGTGAGGCTGGTTGAGAAAACGTTTGGTAAGTCGCAGTCTGAGTGAGCCTTAAGGGCAAAATATAATTCATGAGTGAGTCTGCGTGACCTCCACATTTTTTTGCGACTTATGCGTGTACCCTGTCCACAGCAACACTGATGTATTTTTACAGTTGTCATAGGCGAGGGTAAATGCGTTCGCTAGTCGAGCAACCAGCACCTTTGTAAGTTGTAACCATTTATTATTTTTCAAACTATGACTGGTATGTGCCGATAGTGTAGCTTCCGATGGGTCGAAACTTGACACTTGTCATTTATAATCCGGAACGTGGCAGCTTAGTCGGCAATGGAAGGACGATTGATTGATTAATTAATTAATTAATTAATTTGTTTATTTATTTATTTATTTATTTATTTATTTATTTATTTATTTATTTATTTATTTATTTATTTATTTATTTATTTATTGACTTCATTCATTCATTCATTCATTGTTGCCCAAATCCACATAACAATTCTCATGACATATTAACTTGAAACGTGTCGTTTATAATTTCATACGGCCTTGCAAGTATTTCGTCGATTTTGGCAACGATGAGCGAATGAATGAGTCAATCAATCAATAAGCCAACTTTCCATTACCGTCATATTCCACGCCATTCCACAAACAGATCACTACATTCTAACAATCCAACAACCGTGGAGAACACCGCCTTCATTATAAGCAACGGTGGCGGAGAAAAATACAGCCTGTTAAATCATCGCGCAAAACTGATAACTGTACGTCTGATTTTGATTTCTATGTGCCATTTCATCGCAGTCTCGCCGCTGATCCATCCGAGCCTCAAAATTCCACACCAAAGCCTTAAACACGGCGCACACAAAAGGTTCCGGCTCTTCTGAATGCCCGTTGCTAGAGAACATGCAGCCGCACACGCGTGCTAATCCGTAATAAGCTTCCTCGTCAACGCGGCCCATGTTCAAAGCCGAGGCGACCGCGCCAGCGCAGTGACACAACCTTCTTTATTATATATATATATATATATATATATATATATATATATATATATATATATATATATATATATATATATATATATATATATATATATATATATATATATATTGCAATGTAAGCCGGGATGAGAAGCCCTTCTTTCGCGAAGCAGCAGCATCTTCGATGAGAAGCTTTACCGGATGCCTTCGCGAAGCCTCCTTCGGAGGAGAAGTAAAAGATATCCGCAGCAATATCTCCCGAACCTTGTTAAAGATTACAACGATAAGCCGTTAAGCCTGGAACGAACACAAAAGGAACGGGAGGAGCTTCGTGAACTCCCTCTGTTACGTGTACACTTTTCGGTTGTGCGAATATTCGTTTCGTAACCTTTTAAAGACGATAGTCTTTCTTGGGATACTAAAACGCAAAAATTTTGGTCTGTCTCTCTGCCTGTCTATCTGTTTGTCTGTCACCCGATTCAGCTAACTACAGGGCCAAAGTTTAACTAATTTCTGAACGCCCAGCCATCTTGAACTGGTGTTTGCGTTCATACTTGTGAACATATTCGATCAAAAAAGCAAATACTACACATACCTGACGCGCAACATTAATATGTAAGTATCAGGTCTTGCGTTCTTTTATTAGAAAATACAGAGATACGTAATTCTAAAGACCCTAGTGTCTTTTAGGCTGTGATGAAAATGCGAAGCTGTGCATGAACTGCGACGCTTTGCACGAAAAATCGCTTTGCCGACGATAAAGTGCAGCCGCTGGCAGTGGCCCTTGGTTCAGCACAAGATCATGTTTTTCGATGGCGTCCATACCTCGCGCAGCGCCGCCTCTATTTTATCAATGCCAGCTAGATGCGGCCAATTCAACGTAGAGTAGGCGCTGTCTGAGGCAAGGCAAAACATAGGAGTACGGCCGGCACAAGACTATCGTCTTTCGACGACATTTGCAGCGAAGCACGCAGATACGCGGCCAATTTTTCTGTTGAGTGAACGTTTGTTCGTGTGGCAGCACAGGGACTAAGTGCGTGAGTGTTCGGGAACCTGCCTACTTGTACAGTTTTGTGATTGTCTTTACGACGATGACTATTATTTAAGGCAGGAAAGGAGCAGCCGGCGTCACACACAGGCATCAACACCTTTTACATGCATGTAATTTTCAAATAAAAAATCACGGGCTCTTGGCCTATCGGGAAAATTGGGGCAAGTGAAGTTTTCGCCTCCCTGCCTGATGTCAACTTCCCTGTTTCTTTCTTTCTTTCTTTCTTTCTTTCTTTCTTTCTTTCTTTCTTTCTTTCTTTCTTTCTTTCTTTCTTTCTTTCTTTCTTTCTTTCTTTCTTTCTTTCTTTCTTTCTTTCTTTCTTTCTTTCTTTCTTTCTTTCTTTCTTTCTTTCTTTCTTTCTTTTTATTTTTTTTTCTTGCGTAAATGCAGTTAACCCAACAACCATCTCCGAAATACAGATCTTGTGTATACAATAAATGTACACTTTTCTTCGAATCACTGATCTTCTTTAGGAATTCGAGTGACTTGCAAGTTCGAATGCGGTGAAATATACATACCGAGATAATATCCTGCGCCTTATGAATGTCTCTGAGGCGCATCCACATTCCGGAAATCAAAAAAAGTATTCTAGTATTTGTATTCTTGTATGTGTATTCTTGTATATGTATTTTGTATCTGTATTCCAGAATACTTTTTTCTCTTCTTGCAAAATTATGTCGGAAATATCCTTTCTCGACATAGAACAATTGATCTCAGTATCTGTATTTCAGGCTTCCAGAGCACGTAATAACGATATCGGTATTGCGAAATAGTTTTCTGAGTATCTCTGCAAAGCCTTTGCGCCTACAGATAAAACGGTGGTATAGTCACCTAACACTACATCATATTGTTCAAGATCTCATTCATCAATGTACATGGACATCGAACAAATTTTGTAAAGACACATTTCCCTTCGTTTTATGGCAATTGGTATGATGGAGGCATCAATAATGTTATTTTTCCTTCTAGGTAACACTACCTCCTCCACTGAGAAGGGGGCGTACTGAAGCGTAAAGGAAGTGGAAGGGCAAACTCCATCCATTGCACTTCGGATGGGCGAACACCTCGACCGACCCTATCTCATATACAGGGTAAGTATTTTTCACTGCTGCAGAATATGCCCACAGCCCTATGTCTAAGATCGTCAGCCAGTCGTCTAGGTCGAGAGCCTAACATGCCTCATCAAACGCGCAAAGTGACCTTCGGCAGCGTCAACACTAGTGATGTGAAAAATGCTCATGTGATGACGTCATCATTGAAGTAGTTATGACGCGACAGGTTACCGAAGACAGTGACGTCATGATGACGTCCTTATGACATCACTATTACGCCATGCTCATAACATGACATCAGATGGCGGCGTTATTACACGACATTGTCGCTTGATCAAAGGTGGACCGCAACTTTCGGGTGTGATTAATGTATATATATTATATAAACAATTTCAGTAACACCCGAGATAGTTCCACACTTATCATCCAGTGAGAACAAAAAACAGCGAAAAAGGTAGCGGAAACTAAGGGCGGGCAACCGAGCACAATCTCGGTTGGCTACCCTTTGTGTGGGGTGGAGAATGAGGGACTTCTGGGGGGAAACATAAAGGAAAGAACAAGATCTAAAAAAGAAGAAAAGAACAGTTGGTGTGATCACAAAACCGAAACTCGCGCTCATAATTCACCGACGCCTGTAATGTACGGTCGACTTCAAGTAGCATGGTAGTGTTTTTGTTGCCTTGAGCATGTACGAAACCGTGGGCCAAGGTACCTGAATCTCTCTTTCTTTTTTTTTTTGTTTCTTTAAGTGGTCCTGCATAGAAGGTGAGAGTTTGCTTCTAGAACGAACCCTTGAGTTTGGTAGGATAGGCAGTGGCATAGAATACGCTCAGTCGCCTTCTAATAGACGCGTAAGTAGCGTGCAGCACTTTTTATCGTTTAACTGGCAATATAAAGTATATTCAGGCGCGAGCTTGGTCGCATACAGTTCAGAACTATATCATAATGTAAGCTCTGGTTGTCTTCATTATCGTGATCACACTATTCGTCATTATCACTATGCAGGTGTATTGGGTCGTGCCTAAGCATTGATTCTACTCGCTTGTCCAGGTTGGTGCCGTAGTGTTGTGAAAATTGCCCAACACTTTACCATTGTTTTCCACGCACCGAGGACAATCACCCATATCCTATATGTACCCTCTGGCAACCTCGTCTCCCGTATGCCACGTAAAATACAGAATAATAAGTTGAAATGGCCCGTCCTAAATTGATTTTGGAAAAGATAAAACGCAGTACAGACACTCCCAAAGTTTAGACACACGTGTCCTCTGTATCTCGGCTTTTTGAGGTTCTTTTCTGCGCCTCACCTTACCCTAGAGCTATGCACAATTTTTTCCAAGTACCAAGTTTTCTTGAACTTCCGCAAGTTGCTGTTACAAGCCGTAAAATAGTTGCCCTTGTGTGGTAGATCTAGCTAGATACTTAAACTTGAACATGTTGAAACATAATAATATATGCACAAACAAACAAAAAAAAAACGACCACAGTGACGGCACAAGAATATCGTTTCTTCGGTCATAACGGCGGATCCCTTGGGATCGCGTAAAGCACAAGTTCCAGTACCTCTATTCTGTCGTCTTACGACTCCCAAAGGCAAACTCCACCGTGTCTTTGCTGCTCAGACGTAGTTCGGTGGTTCTCCTAAAGCGAGCCCATAGGTTATGCCTTGCGCGCATCCAACCGCGGGCTATTTCTCTTATGTTCTTTCGGAACCATGTGTCCTTGTCTCTGCGAGCCGGATCTCAGGTTTTTATGACTCACCGCCTTGACCACATCTTTTGCCGCGCCTTTGTCCTTTCTGTTTGTACACGGCCCTATGGGAAAAGACGGCAGGTCAAGAGTACAGGGACTGCTCTGATCTTCGTTTTTTTTAGATGTGAAGCATCTTATGGCGAAGCTTAATCCGGTGGTGGTGGTGGTGGTGGTGTGCCGCGTGCCCACCCTTACTGCGCATGCGCAAACCCTTTAAAAAAAATAAAAATATAAAACCTCCTCTCCCCCTCTCTCTCCTCTAGGCATCCCTCCCCGCGGCAACCACACCCTCACTGCGCATGCGCCTCCCCTCCTCTCTCCCCCTCTTACACTCCCCCCTCTCTCCTCTAGGCATCCCTGCCCGCGGCGTCTACACTCCCACTGCGCATGCGCGTCCCCCCTCTCTCTCCTCTCCTACGCTCCCCCCCTCTACGCATCCCTGCCCACGGCGTTCACACTCCCCCCTGCGCATGCGTGTCACCCCCCTCTCTCTCGCTTCGCGACGCCGACGCAGGCAGCGTCTGCTAGCGAGTTTCTTGGTGGAAAAAACCGACTGCTCGCGCTGCACAACCGTTCACTGGCCACCCCGTATATAGGGCAATGGATCTTGACCTCCAAGGTGGTGCCGGTGGGAGATTTCTCCTGTTCGTTGTTGAACAATAAAAATTCGCAGCGTGCGCGTTAACTAAAAGCGGAGTGCGGGTCTCTGTGTCCAGTCGGAGTCTTCTGTCTCTCATTGCCCATTAGCAGCGATTGGCATGTTCCAGTAGGAAACACAGCTCCATCACTGCCTGCTTTGCGCCTCCCCAGTTTTCTCTCTTGCGCAACGCTGCGATGAGCGCCAGCGTCAACGCCGCCGCCAGTGTAAGCGTTAGCGCCCGCTGCTTCACATCTACACATGGTTCCCTTTAGCGGGAGATGGTGTAATTTTTTTTATGTATGACAGCCGGAGAATGGTCGTGTAAATAAATAACGACTTTGAAAAGAGCGAATAAACTATAAAATCTAGATCCCATCCACTACTGTGAAGATGGAAACTTGCGAAGTTGTGGTGGAAGCAGCTGCAGCGGCTGCGGCTGCGCGTCGTATTGGAGCCCATTCGCGCTTCTGTGCGCTTTGGCACTCCTTCAATAGCCGCTCTTTTTCCTGAAAGCGACAGAGACGCGTCCATCCTGTAGCGAGTTGAAACCGCTACTGCTTATAACAGAGCTGGCGCGATCTGTACGTCGCACAACAACGGGGCACAGCGATTGGAAATTCCGGTTCTATACGCGTGTTTTGTCCGCAAACGAAGTTTTGTCCGCAAACGATTCTTTAGAACCTAGATATTTAGTTTCACTGTAAAAAAAGAGAGAAAAAAAAGAAAAAAAAAAGTTGAGGCCGAACCAACTCGGTGACGGGAGTGAGAGGTAAAGAAGGAAAGGCAGAGAGGTTAACCCGGACCACATCGGGGTTCGTTACCCTACACTAGGGGAAGGAGCAGATGAAAGAAAGATAAAAAAAGCGAAAAGTAGTAGGCGTGTAAAATAAAAGAGACGGGAGCGATGGGAGCCTTACAGTTTGTTTGAAAGGACACTGCTCCGTAAAAAATTCATTAAAGTAATGATATACCTTTAATGACAGAACAGTTAGGTTCAGCAATCTGAGATTGAACCAACTCAAGCTGTGGTCTAATCTGTGTGCAATAACATCATTAGACCTGGAGTGACATGAAAGAGTAGTTGCTACAACAGCACAATAGCTAAATTAGATAATATAGCCCCCATTAAGCTAGCATACGGCCACATCAGTCGAGATTTGCCAGTGATGAGTGAGCTCCTTCAAACGTTAACAACTTACACATACTTACTTTACACATTAATAATAATAATAATAATAATAATAATAATAATAATAATAATAATAATAATAATAATAATAATAATAATAATTAATAATAATAATGATAATAATAATAATAATAATGATAATAATAAATAATAATATCTGGTTTTTAACTGTCTGAACCATTATATGATTAAAGAGCTTTAGTATAGCGAAAAATGCCTAGGTTAGCGCGCGTCTCAACGCTAACGCTACAACGGAATGCGCTGCGTGCCTACTTGCGTTCATTTAGTACAGCGGAAGGCCTTACTGCTAATGCTAATGCAAGTACATGCGGCTCCATCTAGACACAAAAACACTAACAGCACTGTACAATGCACAAGTGCGCCACTAAGTCGATATTATCCAAAGTCACCGTTACTGCGCCCCCGTGTCGCCTTTGGTCTAGTGTTGTATCTGACTGCCCGGAACACATCGCTTTCTTTCGACATGCCACCATCGAGTATTCTTCAACACCCCTATTGATTATCTGTCTTGGCTTGACTTGCGGCCCTCTTGATGGTATCTTGAAAACAGGTCAATGATGACAGCGTCGCCATGTTTGCACGGCTGAAGCGAACATAAGCGAACATGACATGAGCTAATCGACAGTGCATCTGGAAAACGAAGCTATTTCGTCGGTAGTACTATACGGCTGGCGAATCATCGTAACTAAAATCTATATCAAATACGAGCGTTATTTACGAAGGAATCAGTTTAATAACGGAGGCCGACGACTAGAAAGATCTGAAGTGGACGGCTCTCGCTTCAACAGGCACCACTATCTTGCCACGTACGGGATCTGTTGTGTGCGTTAGTGTTGAACGCTGCATTCTGGAAGTACCTTACGCACGTAGGAGCTCGTGTTACGTTTAGGTTCTGTGCATACACAGTTTGGGGCACACAACGCCATCATTAACGCTAAATTGTAGCGTTTGCTGTTTACTACAATATAAAACTTCCTACTGTGAGGCATCCAGCAGTGAAGGATCATGAAATCTCGACTATTTGTTCTCCTTTAACGTACACTCACGTTCCACAGTATATGGGTGTTTAAAATTTCGCATCTATTAAAATGAGCCCGTCATGGCCGGGATAGTACCCTTTACTTTCGGACCACCAGTGAAGCGCCGAAACCATTGTATCACCAAGACGGACCACTTAGTTTACATTAGTTTGGTATTATAATTACAAACCTTTCACAAAATCTTGAGCGTGCGGGGACTGAGGGTTGTATGCTTTGACGTATTTTCACATATAAACTAAAGGCAATAAAAGTTAACATCACGTAACTTAGATTTCATAAAAGATGACTCACTATTCACTGGAACCTGTTTATCCACACATCGCTGGAATATTTCTGTTAAAACTAATGTAAACTTTGTCTACTGCTGTTCTGCGGTACGGCAGAAAAATTTCTCGGGCTTTTATTACCATATCAAGAGGCAGGAAGTATGGCACATCTGAAAGAAGACAAAGGCCTTTACCTTCTAAAAATTTGTAAAATTTCTCACAAAAGTTAAAATAGTGAAAATTGTAACTTCTGTAATTTTACGCACAAGATTTTAATTTTACTGCACACCTTCTACTGTGTAACTATATTGTAGTTGTAGGTAAAACAATTTAATATCTTTGGAGTTAGTATTGTGTAATTTATTGTACAGGTTAGTTTTCTGTCTTTAAGTAACACTTGTTTAAAGGTATAACCGTTTTCCCCCACTTACTTCATTCCTCCCTAAAGGCCTTCAAGTGATCTGTTAATAAATAAAATAAATGAATTCACAATATCAACATCCACACACGCGCACATCCACAGTTCTCACCCAGATAAAAATCAAAACAGATGCAAGCGCAACGCGAGGAAAGAAAATTACGCACTGCGTTACAGGTTATAGACAGAATAGATACAGTTGATTCTGCAAATAGGTACTGGGAAAATGCGACCCGATTCCCGGCTGGATACCCAGTGTCCCATTACGGTAAATATATGCACAACACACCGCTTAACCACACCCGTGCATTTTTCGAAGATGCCTGCATATGGTAACTGCTGATGGAGACGTCGAGCAATAACACGCGCAGCGCACGGCATTATCGTTTGTCACTGATGACACCAGCGGATGTGTGGGCTGTGCGGTTACCGCCATTACGTCTTAATCTTCGCAGTATTTTACGTGTACCCTTCAGGGATGTGCTATCTGGGTGATGAGAGTTGTAACGATAGAAAGAAAGGCAGGGTGTAGTAAGGAGGTGTTCGCTCTGGGAACACCTCGTGGTGTTCCCAGGGCTTCTAGTGACAACGCTGTCATTTATGAATATCACTTGTTTTGTTTCTTTTCTTTGCCGTAATGCTAACGTCGCTTAAGCTCATACCTGTTGGCTTTCAAATTCACATAGTCATAATATTCTGTTCCGTGTCACGAATGCGCAGTATTTTTTTTTTTTTGAAATTTTTGCTGCTACTGGCAGCCACAAGTACCGTTAGTCTACAGTTAGGCGAACCCTTTTCTAAAGAGCTTGAAATCCGCACGTCATGAAATGCTTGAATAATTACACATTTCTTAATGAAATGTGATCGAGGGAACATTGAATGTCGAGCAATGCAGGCGAAGGCGAGACTCGCTTGGAGTTTGATGGTGCTTATATTTGTGTTAATACTGGTATACTGTAGTTATCTATCCCAGGACGTGTGAGTGCGTGTTCTTTAGGCCAGAAAAATGAAGAAACAAAGAGGAGATTAGCTTTATGAATTTGTGGAGGAAAGAAGAAGCATGCATCAAAAACCTGCTCATTTCGTAGTAGATGACTTGTGTAGGAAGATATATTACACGCGCCATTTACCGTGAATGGAGCATTAGCGTTCATTAAGCTTTTAAAGAGGGCAAGCTGTGAAAATTAGTCGCCAGCATTTCAGGCACCGTCATGGTATCACATTGTAGTTGCAGTCGCAGCCAATTTTTTACGGGCGCCAAATGTGTACATAGGCCTTTGTTGCTGCCACAAAAGCAGATGTGTGTCTGAAAAGAGTTATACAATCAAATCACATCTCCACAATATGATGGCTCATACTTTCAGAAAACAAGCAAGAACTAGCTATCCGTCGACGAAGTTGGTTTAACTGCACATAATCACAATGTTCTTTTTTTTTTTAATTGCTGTTCTTTTTCCTGTTTACACAAAAAGTCAGTTTCGCCACGAGGGCGAAGCAATTAATGCGATAGCAAGAAATTAAATGTCACACGAAGAACGACAAGCAGCTCGATACTTGCAGCGCGCCGCTGCAACACAAAGAAGGATGCTCGAAAAGAACGCATAGGACACAGGACAAGCGTGAACTAACAACTGTCGCAGTTGTTACGTATTTGTATTTGAGAGATGCGCTGCGAGTGTCCACAATGCAGAAGCCGACACTGTTAGATATTTCTTTTTCTTTTAAACTGCGGCACGTGGAATAACCCATCTGCGTTTCCTGCCACGTGGTGGCGTCTTACGCCAAGTGTACCCGGTGTTCTTTTGTTTTTCCCTTCTACATTATGCGTGGGTACTATAGTGGGTACAGAAGGGGGGCCACTTTTTCGTTCGCGTCTCAAGTGCAGTTTTCAATTTGAAAGAAAATGTAGGAGCGTTGCGTGATAGAAAACACGCTCAAGCTCCTCTGAGATCTGCGTACCGCGAGTGGTAAATAGGGCATATGAATGGCTCGCCGTTTTGACGTCTGCACGAGCATGACGCGTGGCTGGGTTGGCTAGCGCAGCGGGCTATGGAGCGAAGGGCCGTTGGTTCAAATCCTAGGTGAGGTGCTTTCGAATTTTTTTTCTACTAATTTATTTTTCTTCGTTACTTTTTCTATATATAATTACATATACATATCTGGGACATGACGGCGACGGCAAAATTCAGCCGAGAGTGTCCATATAATTGCTGTCGCAGTAGAAACTCTTAAGGATTTTAACAGGTGTTGTGAAACTTCTCTTTGTCGGATAGATTCACGAAACAGATCACCAAATAAAGTAATAATTGTACTTAAAATAGATTAAATAGCGTTAACCTCGAACATTTCGAGTGGCAGATTGCTGTGTCAGAAATGTATGGTATAACATACCAACATTGTGCCACATCGAAACTGCCCACAATCGCGATAAGAGATGACGATCCGGGAAATAAGAAAACTCGTTGGGACACTTAACAATGATGGATAAAGCGATCGCAACGCTGCCGCCAACGACACCACTTCACGAGCTGAACTGTAGCGATCAACACGTCCTCCTAAATTCTTTCACTATCAGATTGCCACCGATGCCACTGGCAGCGCTGACATCCTTCTTGGCGATACTGACCCAGAGGACATTTCTGGGAATGCTCAGAGGAGCACATCGCAACAGAACCACCGGGCCCTGCCAGGCAGGAGTGAGTGACAACGCGTCCAGCTTAACGCTTCTGAGCCGTCATGCGCACACCAAATACGATAGCGATGGCGACACGAGGACGGTCGAAGAAGTGCTCGCCATCGCCGTACCCATTCCATTCGGCGCCATCGCAGTGATCGGTTTTTTTTCGGTAGCGTCCTGGTGATTCTCGTGGTGCTCTGCCACCCGTAAATCCGATCTACCACGAACAACCTCACCAACATCCTGGCGATGGCGCACCTGCTCTGCGTCGTGTTCGGCGTCCCTTTCACCGGATGAGACTACACCATTAACTATTTGCCGTTCGGCGACGCCCGGTGTCACATCGTCTAGTACCTCGTGATTATGTGCGCGTAAGCGAGGCATCTACACCCTGGTGCTCATATCCCTGGGCCGCTTTCTCGTGGTCGTCCATCCGATCCTTTCCATGTCCATCAGGACCGAACGAACCGCCAACCTTGCCACATACTCTTCACCTGGGTCGTCATCCTTGCAGCCTGCGTCACTGATCTCTTTCTCACGGGGTCGTGCTCATAGAAGAGACCTACTCGGCCTGCACATTCAGGACCGACAAGCGCAACAACATAGCCGACTTACAGATATCCTTCTTCGTGTCCTATTTCGTCGCCCTTCATGCTGTATCTCTTGGTGTTGAAAAGGCTCTCGCTGGCTGCAGCTCCCGGAGGCCGCATCAACGCCGAGAGCATGCGTTAGAAGAAGGGCGTCGCCCATCGCGTCGTGGTCGTCTAGGTGGTGTTCGCGTGTAACTGGTTTTCAGGTCGTCCTGGGGCTCAAGAGCATCGACCTGTACGGGTGAAACATGAACGCGCCGCGCATCGTCGTCCGTGTCGCCTCGCTGATACTCGCCCACACCAACTCGTGCGTGAATCCGTTCCTGTACGCATTCCTCTCGGACAACTTCCGCAAGGGCTTCCGCAAGGTCCTCTCCTGCGGACGCAAGGCATGCGGCTCTTCGTGCAAGGGGAGATCACGCACCATCGACGATGCGGAAAGGACGAGGAAGGGGGGCTCGGCGGCTTGTCACGAAACTGACCAATGTGTCAAATGACATTCTGTGAACTTGGAAAGCAAGTGCTTTGATTGACAGAACAAACAAAAAATTAGTGTTCGTTAGTGTTATGCTGACATGCCGTTCTCTTTAAAGGCGTGAAAGCAAGCGCCTCTTAAAGAGCTCGGTTCAAACAACTCCCTAAGGTGCTTCTGTCGGCAAGACACTGAGCAAGTCGCTTGCTTCGTGTTCCGTCAGTAGCCAGCGTTTGAGTTCTGTAAGAAAATGTAGAGGACCATGAATACCTGCGGACAATCCTTTTAAAACCCGTGAAGAGAGTATGGCTAAAATTACAGTACATCGGAAGCACAATATCGACTCCACCAGTTGCTTTAGAATGCTTGTTTTCCGGTGTAAACGTGCTTTCTTGCGCTAATGTGGCTAATGCGGCTGTGATGAAATTCTCCTAAATGCCAATGACTGTAACCCCAGGTGAATGTGTGACCAATGAAGTACTTCAATTATCAATTGCATGCATGGTGTTGCATCTTTTTAAAGAATGACCCATCGCTTTGTACAGTCGATAAGAAGCACGAAGTGATGCCACTTGCAACGTCAAATAGAGTTCTACAGGCACCGACAATTAGAGTTCCTCACAAGGGATGCCTTTCGAGCATTACCGTAGCTCAGAAATAATACATAAATATGACTTTGAGTAGCGACTGGTAAAGATGCTTTAGCCCAATAAAACTTGTACCACAGGCTTGTCGCTGTAGTATTCAAAGATGCACCACTAAGCGATGTCTGAACTTGAGCAAAGAAGGAGAAATATTCCAAGGCAGAAAAGTGACAAATGGTGTTAGCTTTCTTAGCGAAAAAATGCTCTAGACACTTCACAACAGTAAATTTAAAGTGCGTGACATTTGTCTACCATCGAAAGTTAAAAAGAAGGAACAGAGTCATAATAACTTTTAAAAATACTAAGAACAGTAGACGAAAATAAAAGCTCCTTTTTCTTTAGGATGGCTTGTTGGGCAAGTTGGTACACAGTCTTGGTGGGAATACCAGCAGAACCAAAAAGAAAGCAGAAGGAACCGAGACAAGAAAAAAGAGACAGAGACTCTTCGGCGTTCGCTTGCTACCTTGATATTTCTACCCGTCGCCTACCTTTAGGAATGAGAACTTATCAAATATCCCTTCAGGTTGCTCCTTTATACTGCGCAAATATAGTTCATAACGGGGTGTTAATTGATTTTCGAAACATATGAGCCGAGAAGTGAACATATTGAAATTCCTAGATATTACCATAAATAGTCTTTAAATCTACAGACACATAATACGCGTCGGCAAAAACATTTGTTTTATTCCGTTCTTTACTACCCAGAGACGTAGGCAGGAGTTTGTTTGGGGTCCTTGATCTCAAGTGGTGGCCGGGCAGACAAGTTTGGTCGAGTGTCATTTTGTGCTTTTTATCCCATGGCAGAAAAAAAATCATGTGCGGGAGGGCTAGGCGGCCGGTGTGCTACCCCTTGGCTCTGCCACTGTTACTACCTGCAACAAAGACAAAAACACATGAAATATTTCGAGCCACGATATTGTATTGACTCTTGGTGCTAGGCTGATTGAGTCATGCCGGTCATACTTGACCAGACTTTCTACCATATAAAACGTTACAGGGCACACGTGTCATCTCTCCTGTGGTTTACTGTCCCGCAGCAATTTTTGCGTCCGTTCCATCATACAAGCTTTCATGCTTCTCACCAAGACAAGAAACGGTTATTCATTAGGAGAGCTGAAAGACCCGCGGGAAGCAACACAAACGAACACCTTTATTTTCGTTACTTTTCGTTCAGAATGTTTGTTCCTAAACGAAGTAACCATGATGAAGGTTTTGAGAACTAAACCAAAATTTCATAACAAAGCCTTTCTTTAATACTCCCGAAAAAAGGTATCCAAAGGACACCATTTTCATTAGACTTTTGTGGTATCTCAGAAAAGAAAGGGAATGCACTTGAATGGTACGGGCCCCATTTAACTCCCTATACCAGTGCATCAAAGCAGACACAATAGATTTGATAAGGCGAAAATTGCTTGCAGAGCCATATAGCCTGTTATTGTACCCGATCATTAGGGAGGATAAATGTGCCTGCATAGAAATGACGCGGATAATACGCGGCCGTAGCGATAGCATGATCGTGCATCCCATAATGAGTGTAGCCTTTGTGTTATGCGGAGTGGAACTTTCGAAACAAGAAATGCTTTTGTGCGAAGATGGCACTGGCGAAGGATAAAGGGCACACAGTTACAATACACGAGCTTAAACATACGCAAATATGCCACCACGTGGTAATCTTTATCGATCGGGTTTGCAATTCCTTTCTTTTGTCTTGTGCCTCAGGCATTTTCATGCCCTAACGACTCCTCTGTCTGAAACCCTAAAGCGTTTTCTATAGACAAGCAGGCAGCGTTAAATGAACGAGCATCCTGTGGGAATAAGGTGAACATTTTCAGCGTCATACAATAACACTTTCTATGTATGCCGAAGGTTAACGCTCTGAGCGCCTTACTCCCATCTTTGATAATACAGCATCCGAAAATAAAATAAAAAATGTAGAGGATGACAAGTATGGCTTTCCATCAGTTTCATAGTCGCAAAAAAAAACGCCCTTACCTTAGGCCATAATGATAATTTTTTACAATTATTTCTCCTCGATAGTGATTTGAAGTGGTGCACACTGAAGCCGGTAAATAAAGAACGAAGCTTTTTCTAAGTTCTGTCGGAAAAATATAGGGAAAATTTATAGCGCTTGGTTGTTGAACTGTTTAGATTACCTTACCTCATGACAGACGGGTGTGCGCAGAAGAGCAGAATGGTTTGCACGGGTATATTACCGTCCTCGAGATAGGCCACATTCGGCAGCGGAGAGAAGGCTATAGCTGAAGAAAGTGATTGATGGAGCCGGATAAGGAACGATAGATCAAGAAAGCAGGCATTCGTGCCAACAATGGTACTGAAGATTTCTCTAAATGTACCCATGTTTGTCTTCACTGCAACCTTTGTTAGACACAATATTAATGAGAATTAACAGACAAGGATTCTAAGGAGGGTATAGGGGACGTTATATTAGTAATTGTAATGTAAATATGCAGAAATAAAAGTGGACGAAAAGGTAACTTGCCACCGGCAGGGACCGAACCTGCGACCTTCGCATAACGCGTCCGATGCTCTACCTACTGAGCTGCGGCGACGATCATCCGCCCGTCCACGTTATAGGGAGTATATATGTGGATTTTAAAAGTAAGAGTGTCAGTTAGCGCCGCCAGTAGCCATTGCGGCAAGTGTGGAACGCTCTATTTTTTGCCTGTTGTTGTCACGTAGAACGTGATCTTATTATGAACTGGAAGCTGATCCATAATCCCTCGCATACCAACTGAAGGCATCAAGTCTGCCAGAACGAGACCCTCGCTATGAATGAAGGAAGGAAGTGCAAATTTAAGGGCTAGTTTTTCTTTGTAAGATACCATATTAATGAGAAATAACAGACAAGGATGCCATCGAAAGTATAGGTGATGTAGTAGTAATTGTAACGTAAATGTGAAGAAAGAAAAAAGTAAAAGTAGATGAAGAGATAACTCGCCACCGGCATCCTTGTCAGTTAGTTCTCATTAATATTGTGTCACCCTTCAAAGAGGCGCATGGACTCTCTTTCGAGATAATTATACTCCCGTCGGTGTGTCATGGAACCGAAAAGGGAGTTAACATGTCGGGACTCGCCCGAAAAGAGTAACACATACCCTTTGTTTGTTAGAGTGACGTCGGTGCTGATAGGTGGCGCCAGCTACACCACCTCTCTTACATGATGCTTGCATTCGCGAAGTCATCAGCAATCATGAGATTGTATACATAAACATGGTCATGGACGTTTACGTACTACGACTCAATCCTGCAACATATAAATCCTCAGCAGCAATAGACATCATTTTCAGCAGATGCATTTTAAGCGTTTTAAGCGTAACTGCTATGTTGCCTGACCTGTTCCGTTTGCGAAGCCTACTGTGAAAACGGCAGGCTTCTATTTCTTCTGTTCGCTCATGTCATAATTCTGACGCCATAGTTAGGACTGCTCCTTGGTAGCATCACGTTGGTATTTTGCTAGTTGTATAGGTTATGTGTTTACTGCCATGGTTTTCTTGCTGACGTGCGGCTGTTTACCTAATGGCTCCGTTTCGGCTTACAGTAGCGCGCTTCAAGTAATTAATAAATGAATGACGCCCTTCGATGACGAACGCAGTGTAAAAACAACTCTTAAAACTTTTCTGTATGTGGTAGCTTAGTTTGCAAGGCGCAGCACAAAGCATCAACTGATTTCCTTTCATTTTTTGGATCACGACGTCTTTACCTGTAAGCAATGTCATCTATTTTTCATAAAACGTCAGCTGTTCTATAGTCGGTGACAAGCAAAGAATAAAAAGTAAAGTGTACCAATACCATTTCTGTTATGCGCATCCAAGTAAAACTGCCCTTTGCTATGACGTAATGGTTAGGAGCAACCAATAAAAAATTCAACTGTTACCCACACGTACACAGCATCATCCTCGCCGTCGTCATTCGATGCAGTTGAAGTTTGTGATTGTGCCGCGTTTCACATGCACCGAGGCGGCAGCAGCTCGGAGTGTTTTGCAACGCTTTATCGCGTTCCCTCGTTTCCGCAGCGTGAAGTAGCAACACGGCGGAAGCATGAAAAAAAATTGGCCGCGTATCTGCGTGCTTCGCTGCAAATGTCGTCGAAAGACAATATTCTTGTGCCGGCCGTACTACTATGTTTTGCCTTGCCTCAAACAGCGCCTCAAACAGAGGCGGCGCTGCGCGAAATATGGACGCCATCGAAAAACATGAGCTTGTGCTGAACCAAGGGCCACTGCCAGCGGCTGGACTTTATCGTCGGCACAGGGCTTTTTCGTGCAAAGCGTCGCAGTTCGTGCACAGCGTCGCATTTTCAGCGCAGCCTAAAAAACACTAGGGTCTTTAGAATTGCGTACCTATGTATTTTCTAATAAAAGAACACACGACCTGACACTTACATAATAATGTTGCGCCTCAGGTATGCGTAGTATTTGCGTTTTGATCGAATATGTTCACAAGTATGAACGCTAATACCAGTTCAAGATGGCTGGGCGTTCAGAAAGTGGTTAAACTTTGGCCGAGTAGCTGAATCGGGTCACGGACAGACAGACAGACAGACAGACAGACAGACAGACAGACAGACAGACAGACAGACAGACAGACAGACAGACCAAAATTTTTTTGTTGAAGTATCCCAAGAAAGACTATCGTCTATAATAAGGGCGATGCGGCCTGGTGGGTGGAACCTATATTTATACTTCGGCGTCACCGACTATAGTAAAACAACAGAAAGCGATAGACATTTGCACAAATGTAGGCAAAAAAATTGGAGCTCCCTAGGACTCACTCAAAAAATATAATTTCCTCTGCGGGCTCACTCGGACTCACACTACCCAAAATTTCCATCGAGCACACTCACTCACACTCAGACCCACTAAACTTTTTCTCAACCGGACTCACTCACTCAGACTCACCAACAGATCACTCAGCCGGACTTTGTCAAAATGAGTCACGGCTCGACTTGAATTTGAGTGAGTGGGTGAGTCGTCTCATGAGCCCATTAGGACAAAAGGTGGCCCTTTCGAACATGATGCCAGTGCTCTGTAATCCCAATATCTCACATAATCGGTGCTCCACGACACGGCTTTTGATCTCGTACCTTCGAAAACGTGTTATCAGTGGTTTAAATCCAGTAAAGACATTTTCATGAAATACGTGACTCACAGGAGATATTTCATCAATAATTTGCAGTGAAAGAGCTTGGGGGGAGGGATCATGGCACCCCCCACCAACTCACGCCTATGATTAATAAATAAGGAGATGGCACATGAACGCTCGTGCGTTTAAATATGTGTGAATAGACTTGAGTATAACCGTAAGCTGATGTAAGACTGATAGTAATACTGAATATGAGTAGATAGGACAATAGGTCGGCGATAGAAGGTGGAGCTCACTCAGCCTCACTCAAGAAATATATTTTATGCTTAGGGTTCACTCAGACTGATATTCATTAATTTTCCTCATCTGGACTCACTAGGACTCATGCTCACTAAACATTTCCTCAACCGGACTCACTCGGACTCAAACTCACGAAAATTTTACTCGCCTGGATTAGCTCAAACTCAGGCTCACGGCCTGATCTGAGTCTGAATGAGTCCGAGTGAGCCTATGTAAGTCGATCTATGAGTGAGTTTGCCGACCTATGCATTTGCATATTTTCGATGCTCTCTGCGCAGAGAAGCTCATGCGACACATAAAAGAGCTTTTTTTTTCTATTATTTCCATGCTGTCTTCCATTCCAGTTCTCAGTTATGGCATCCTCTGTAATTCTATTGCTATTCACTGCTATTCGCTTGCGCGTTAACCCAGCACCAAGTAGTGCTGATGAAAAATTTCGAACTTTAGTTCACTGCATCTCACAAGGTCGTTACTAACTTTAGGCGCAGCAGAAGTAAATCCTACCTAGCTTACGCCTTCATTTGTTCAGGTTTCATGAAACAGTATCTCTTCGATTTTTTCAAGGCCACCACAAAACGCTCATATGCGTCTTTTGAGTGATTAGCTGGTTTCGCAGGTTTGGTGTGAAATGGATGTTTACAAGCAACATTTACCGCACCATCATCAGTGTCTCCTTCATATAGCGCGATGTGTCCAGACTTTGCGGAACTGTAGCTCTTTGCACTTCGAGCGCATCATGAAAGCAAGCGTTTTTAATGGCTTCTACCTAGCATGACAGGTATGGTGTGAAGGGTGTGTTTGCACCCAACACTACCCGCAACAGCATTAGTGCCCTAGCCAGAAACAGCTTCTTTTTTCGGGGACGGGGCTCTACACTCTTTTATGTAAGTTCGAACGTGTTTTGCACATGCGCGTATACATATGCAAAATTTTTAAAAAATGGAGAGGGAGAGGCTCTACACCCCCCCCCCTCCTCCACACTGCTCCACACACTCTCTCTGTATAAGTGTTCCTGCCTCGTCCAGCATCCGATGCGTTCAGGTTTAACAATATTCTCATCTTCTAGCCCTTCTACGACGCCATAGAAAGATATGTTGGTAAATTGGAATGCTTTTTAGTTGGAACAAAACCCTCCATGTAAAGGTGGCGTTTCTGCAAGCGGAGTCATCAGTGTGTTTCTCTTCACGATGCTCTCTCTTCTTGCATTTCGATAAGATGCCACAGCCTAATGTACAAACGGCTCTAGGCAATTTACTCTTGAAGCAGGAATCTTCCAAGTTTTCGAGGAAGAATCCTCTGACAGCCAGACCAGTGTCTCGCTGTCAGAGGACATTAGTGTCTTGCGGATAAGTTGACACCATAAAAGGCAAGTGTGACATGAAAGCCTCGTAGTTGGCTCGAACTAGTCTCAACATTACTTTAGCCCGACTATTCGTGTACGTCATGAAAGGGTTTGCTTCGCAATTGCTGAGGAAAAAAGTAAAAAAAAAAAAGAGAACAGTACGAAGTGTAAGTTGACTCTTTTTATGTGCAGTCTCAAAGTCTCTCGTCCAGATGCAAGCACTCACCCTGTAATGAAAGACACACGCTTTGTTTGCACCAGAAAAGTTTGCCCAGAGATCCCGTGTCATGACAAAGGCTCAGCCAGAACAAAACAAAAAAACAAGCATGTAGAAATAGAAATGGGGAGCAAAAAGACGTAGGCCAGCTCTGTGAGCCAGTGAATATGCAAATTAGAGGTGTTGGCCCCGTTACGCAAGCAGCAACTTTCCTCTTGTGAAAGCGTGTGTCTTCTAAATCATGCGGGAATCAAAAAGTGAGTATTTACAAAAAAAAAAAAAAGAGGACTGTTTCTTTCAGGAGAGTAGGGAACCGTTTATTTGCCGGTGCCCATAGCAGCTGTGCTCAAACAGGATCATTAGCAAAGTAAACTTGAGAAGTTGTGGCGTGAATGACGGTAGTGTTTTATTACGAGAGCCTGCAACGTGATTGAGCAAACATAGACGTGACCTGAGTGTCCGATGTAAACACTTTTTATTTCTTCACTTCACCACTCGCAATGTTCTGGCTCCCTTATTTGATAATTTCTGTGAACAGTTGGATTTCATAGGCAAATGAAATACTTTGAGAGAAAGCAAGGTTTATCTTAAAGGCCGCAAGGGGGCCGATCTCACGGATCAGTGCCAATCAATAATAGGCCAACTTTTCTGGGATGTTTGATAAAGTTAGCTCACGACGTTTTTCTTTCTTTCTCGTATAGCTCAGCACTTTGCGATAAGTGCACGCTTTTCCCTCATTCTGCTCTCTTCATTTGCTTTTCAACACTCGACTAGGTTAATTTGATGCCGACTTCGGCAGTTCCCCGACACAAGGTCTGAGACTGGGCTAGTTTGTTATCAGTCTTCAAGAAATAGCAACAGCGTACAACGTGCAAAGCAGATTGCGTTGTTCCCTTCTTTGCAAGTTGTCCTCTCCTGCGCTGTACCTTGAAGGCTTCCCTGAAGCCACTTTTTTCCAGAGAGGACTGGGGTGCTATTATGGCTAATTCCTCCATGTCGTCAAATGAGGCATCTTTTCAGCCCTCATTGGCCCTGGGGGGCTGGTAAGGCCTCTATGGTTACTTTAAAATGGTGCTATTAACGGAATTAAAGAATGCAGCGCGATTAGACTTGGTCCAGACTTGCACCCTGAGTTTTGTTTTTTTAGCTCTTATTTCGCGTCTTGTTGCAGTATCGGAAGGCTTTGTTCAATAATTTAGTGACCGGGAGAAACTAAAAAGCACTGAGCAGAAAGCAAAAAGACATTGTTTCGCTATAATAAAGGTGCGTTTATTGTCGGCTGTGGTTGGTCGAAGGATAATTAGTTAACCATTATTAATCGTTGCGCAATTCCATCCACAACAACGGTCCTAACACGCACATATTTTGGGCATGTAGACAGTGATGGCTATGTAAGCCCAATTACCAGCATCGGTAGGGCGTTTCTCTAAAGGACTCGTTCAAAAAAAAAGCCATCATTTCACCATGTGAGGATGAAAAAATTCAGTAGATGCCATGTGCCCCGGGAATCGATGTTATGCGAAGCATGTGGAGGGAAGGTGACCGTGTTGTAATTTTGTATTGAGCGTAACGTTACGAATTGACGCTAAAGATATGAACAAATTTACGCACAGGCATATGTTGAACAGTCACATACGTTTTACATAACCAGTTGTTTACTGTTTCGTAACGATGCCAACAGCAATATGGGTATTACCAACACCAGAAGCGTTAAGTTGAAATGTAGCCTTGCGCTTGCGAGGACGGTAGCACTGGATAGTACTACGTAGACCAACTTCAGTGGATTGCACTTAACTACAAATGACGTTAACCCGACGTGACTCCTGTATCATAGCAGTACATATATAATCTTTATAAAGTTCGATAGCCAGGAGTGAAGCCACAATTGACGCATCACCAATATTACGTCTGCATAGGGTCTTTTTACAACGCAGTTTTGAGACTTGGCGTGGCTGTGAGGTAGAATACCCGATTGCCACGCAGTATGCTTGGGTTCGATTCCTGCTTCTTGTCTTCGTCTAGTTGACGCCTTTAATCACTGCTCAAAAGGTCGTGGGTTCGAATCCTTTCAACGGAACTGTTTCTTCTAGTAGTTTTTTTCCTTTGCCATCTGATGGTAAAAAATCTTCATCGAACGACGGTTGACAATGATTTTTACTTGGACAACATAAGTAGAAGAAATACGTCAATTATGCGACAAATCGGACACTCTCTCTGATTTCACACTTTCTCCTGGAAATTTTAAACTCTGTTTCACCCCCTGACCATTTCTTTTTGACAAAAATAAACCTTCTTAGAAACCATATTAAAACTAAGATTTGTTCGGTAGAGTGCGATCTAGCCTATGAAAAAAAAAAAAACCGCCAAGCCTGCGCGGAACGCGCAGCACAGTCACAGCGAAAGCTGGGAGAGGGGGCCTTTCTGAACATTTCTTTAAACACTCTTGGGGCAACCACTACAAGCCCACTTGCATGGTACCCTCTACGCCATAAATCATCATAATTTTTTTTGTAGTGGGGAAGCGTCTACTATGCAATTATTCGTCATTCTGCGGAAAAAGCGCGGTACCCGCTACACTCTTGTGACGCAATATGTGCACTTTGTTGATGCTGTGGCTGACGACGATGAAGAATTATGCCCCAGGCTTTTGTAATGGGTTGGTGCATTGAACGACCCACTCGTTACGCAATTCGTATTGTGTGACGCCTGTTTCTTACTTTACGGCTCTAAAACGCTTTACAACACACATTACCGCGATTCCTTACCCGACATGAAGCCTGCATAGGGTCAGTTTGCACCGCAATTTCAAGCAGCGGGGGTAGCTCTGGGCAAGAGAGGGGTCTGTTTGTACCGTGGGGAACGGACTGTTTCCTCTGCCGTAAGCCTCAAACCATCGAACACGTATTCCTAGATTGTTGGGAAGGCGTGTTCTTTTGGGACATTCTGCAAAGAACTATAAAAAAAGATCTACCGCTAGATGCCTATGGGATCCGGTTTTTACCAGTTTATGACGAAGATGGAGGAGTACCTTACGATGCTGTTATGTTGCTCGGCCTCTACAGTATTTGGAAAAAGTACATGGCAGTTCGTCATGCCGATATCAAAACAATGCCTATCAGTGAATATTTCCGCCAAATGATATCGAACTTTGTTGAGGAATGTAAAATTATGGACCCAGTACCAGAGTGGCTCGGGAAACTTGAGCCACTTATGGGCATAAAGGAATTATGATGGCTTTGTAATCTACACTGCTTCTTACCTCTGTCCACGCTGTTCATGCACTGTAATACTACTGTATGATGTGCAAGTAATAAAGAAAAAAAAAAGGGGGGTAGCTCAGTGGTAGAGTGCTGGGCTGCCTCGCAGAGGACCCGGGTTCGATTCCCGTTCTGTCATAGGTGTTTTTTATTTATTTCATTTTTTTCTTATTTCGTGCGATATTGGTTACGGACACCGGCGGCGGCGGACAACTACGGCGCAGAAACGACCCTTGTTGTGATCTCATAACAGCTTTCGCTGTAAATATTGCTGCAGATCCATTAGGGGAATGCTGCACAGTTATATGCTGCGCAGGTATATATAACAACACTGCGCAGGTAATAACAAAGGCCCTCATTTGCTTTATCGCAGAAAGAAAGTGACTTTCTTCAGCATCCATACACACGTGATGCACATGGCTCTATCATGATGATGATGTATGACTGTTTTTTACCATTTTTATTGTTTCTTCCTGTCTTTTTTGTTATATACTGCGCAGATATATATTGCGCGATCGTTACAAATAAACCTTCTTGCAAGTCACCGCTACCGTCTGTGTCCTTCCTTTTCTGGCAGTCTGTCTTTTAGGGGCGAAGCTCCTTAGTGGAATGTACCCACTCCAGGTGATAAAGATGACGATGGCGCAGTATAGTGGAATGTACCCACTAAACGTGATAACGATGAAGCATAAGCGCGTTCCGGTATAGCGGATTGTACCCACTACACGTGATAACGATGACGCTGATGACCATGAAGTATAAGCGCGTTCCAGACCACACATTCTCTTTCTGCCATGGATGAAAACGATCGAGCTTCACCCACTCATCATCATTCACTTCGTGCATATGGCGTGATTTTTTACGCTGCTTTTACGTGAAGTATCTAGTGAATTACTACAGGAAGAATGTTTCCTCTTTTGACGGCTATGCTGAAACAACTACGCGCGAACAATGTCCAAATAAATGAGTTATGTTCTATAAAAGGATGTATTCCAGTGTATTGCAGCAGAAAAGACAGCGATGAGGGATTGTGGACGTGTAGCGATCTGCAGTACTTTAAAAATCACTGACCTCTCCGTAACCGTATATAAGCTTCGCGACATGCGAACGAGGCCCGCTCCGGAAAGTCGAAAAAGCGATCTCATATTTCTTCTTTACCGAAAAGAAAAGAAAGAAAAAAGGGGGGGCGGGGGGGTCAATGGCCCGCGGCGAGGTCACTGAACCCGCCGCAGCTGCTCCGTCCATGCAGAGTACGGTCACTGTTTTCTTAAACTTGTTGTAGAATGGTGTCATGGCTTGACGAATAAATAATTGACGCGTGCGGAAAGGCGAGCCTGGGTCAATAAAGAGGTCCTACTGAAAAGAAAGGACAGCAGAAACTGCAAGACCAACAACGACCAGAACTCTATTATATCGATAATATGATATGGTAAAAAAAAATGGTGTGAATGTTAAAGTCGCAAAATATGTTTCAAAATGTCAGAGTATAGTAGAAGAGAAAGATATCGTGCAGCAACGGTCAGTAGCAAAATGAAAAATCGAGGATTGCAAAATGCACTGTGTCTCATACCAATCCCTGTTCCGAGAAAACGTAACTTATATGTATTTCACTTGCCTACGAGTAGTGTCACACTGCTCCAATGAGCACACTCGTTTAGTGTGTGCATTTATTCAATATGCTAATTAGGTCTGTGCATTACGAGCACGTTTTTGGCGCAGCATTATTTCAAACGCGGATCACTGTAGGGGGCCTTGCTTGTCGTCCATCTATCTCGTGGGTTGATCACGCTTACAGTAAAGCGTTCAATACAGGCCATAACACGGCTACCAATGTTCAAACCCGCGTTAAACTGACCGAAGGAGGTCCAAAGTAATAAAATTACCAGAAAGAGCCAAAAAGTAGTCGCATTAATTTGCCTAAACTCACTAAACATTTTCGGAAACATGGGGCTGGCTTCAGCGGAGCGAAAGAGCGCACCGCTTCGCCGAGCGAGCGAATGACCCTCCTGTGCATAGGTCGGCACTTTGAGGGAGTACTCACTCAAACTCACTCACCACAATTTTTTCAGCCTTCGCACTCACTCACGTTCACACTCACGTCCACTCACACTCATGAGTACTCACTCACGTTCACACTCACGACCACTCACACGCATGAGTACTCACTCATACTCAACTCACCACGTTCAAATGAGTGTGAGTGAGTGTGAGTTGAGTGCACTCATGAGTGAGTGTGCCGAGCTATGCTCCTGTGTGCCGCCTCTGCGTAGGCGATGCACCGGCGCCGCGCTGCGGCGCTACGCGACTACATCAAGCGGGGAAAACAACCTGGCGGAACGCGCTGCAGACGATGCGTATCTGAACTGCCGTAACAAGAAGGAAGTCGATAAAGAGCAGCAAAAGGTAGCGCACATGACGCACACCAAATTCGTGAATTCGCCTGACAAGATCCTGCTCGTACCAGCGAAACCCTACACGCTTCCCTCAAACATTGGCGTCTTTGACGCTTTGGTAAACGGAGCAGTGGGAGCTCTGCGAACGGGAATTGCTGAGTACCCGTGCGACGCACTTACTGAGCTTTCATAGTGGAGCTGCTGTACGTTTTTTGGAATATTATGTTCTGTTTGCGTTGGTATATTCGTTGACTCACCGGCAAATCCGTCTATCTATCTATCTATCTATCTATCTATCTATCTATCTATCTATCTATCTATCTATCTATCTATCTATCTATCTATCTATCTATCTATCTATCTATCTATCTATCTATCTATCTATCTATCTATCTATCTATCTATCTATCTATCTATCTATCTATCTATCTATCTATCTATCTATCTATCTATCTATCTAATCTATTACACGACTCAATCTAATCAGGATTCGCCATGATTTCCTGCTACAAACGGAATGGAAGCAAACTCGCCAGACCCGGGATGGTCTGCAAGGTAATGTTTGCTTCATAACGAGAAAATAGCCAGAAAAAATACGAAAACATTTATTTATCTTTTCCTGCCAGTACTTCCCTTGTGTGCAGAACCGGTCATCATAAAGAAACGGTGCGGCTGGTGATGTGCGCGGCCTAGCACAAAGCCGTCTCTTACTAGATTTATAACGCAGCTCTTAAAGGGCTGATATATTCCAGCGTAGCGTCCGCGCGCGCAGGCCCGCGTCACGGTGACGTCATGTTAGCAAAACACAGCCCTCTATAGCCCGGCGACGGCTGACCGCCGACGCGGCTGACGGCCCCCTGACGCGCTCGGGCTTCAATAGCTTGAGTTGCATTTCGCGCCGGGCGCCCCGAACTTGTCCGCACCGGGCGCCCTTTTTCGTCACCCGTTGCAACTTCGCCAGAACAACATGCGCTCTGCTCATTTCTGCTCATGCGCTACATTGGCTGCGGCCGCTGCGTCGGGCCACGTCGCCTTGGAACCGGTGGCACAATAGGCCAGGCGTGTCATCGCCCACGTGGCGCGACCAAACACGCGCCGTGAACGTCGGAGTATAACAGAGCCTTTAGGCGCCCGTTCCTGCTGTAAGCGGCGTCGCCGTCGTTGCTGCCGTCGGCAACGGCGGCTGCGAGAAGACCCCGAAGTGATGGAAGCCCTACGCCAACGATGACATGCCCACAGATATATTACATATGTGAAGGCTTGGTTTAAGTGCGAGTTTCTGTATCTGGAGATTGGACAACCATTTTGTATCTTTCGTATCTGACTGTCTGTGGTTTAACTCGAACCTCTCTGCGGTGAGAATCAGCGTAGAATCAACCTAGCTTCACGTAGCTGAAGCCTAGCAACAACCTAGAAGCAGCTCAGAATCTGCATCAGCTATGTAAGGCCTAGAAACAAACCAGAAAAAAACGCATTAGTATTCAGAGTCATTGATTTTCGCTTTTTAAAACAGTCCGCGGCCGTTAGCGCAAGCTTCGCGATTTTTAATTTTTTTTTAAATTTTTGTTAGGATGCTAGCTGAAAACAGCGCCGGAGGCATCAATGCGGCTGAAAGGCAAACAGCATCTCGTGTCGTCTTCGCACAACACCACGTTTTTATTGCACTGCTTTTCAGCCTGAAAGACCTTTGACAGGCACTGTGAGAGAGTACGCTGTCATGAAGTCAACCTTTCCGTCGCCATACTTTCTCTTTGTATGTCGGTCCGATAGACCTGCAATAAAGAAGTCACGTCTTTGCCCCAGGCAGGTTCCTGTCAGTGAAACGTTGTGAGTTACTTCTGCTTTCTTTGGTACCCAGAATGCGAAAACATGGGGCTTTCTTTGTTGCAAAGTAATGTGGACACATCTCCATTTATGTCAGAGGCGGTACGAAAGATGTTTGCAGAAACCGGTATACTAACAAAGGTTGTATAAGTATGGTTAGCTTGGCGCAGGCGAGCTCGCTGACATTTGCATAGGTGGGCCTATCTTTGCCAAAGGCGGCCTTGTTATCTTTAACGTGTTTTTTATTGGTATAATGTAAAAAGATGTTGGCGCACAAATAAGGTGCCTGCTACTCCTCAACTATTGTGTAGATCGAGCATACAGCGCAAGAAATGAACACACAAGTAGTAGTACATAAAAAATAAACACACGAGCTTACATATGTAGAAACCCCCACACTCACATATCAAGCAACAACGTTGTAACGTAAACAAAAACGTCTTCTTTGCCGGGTTATTACAATGACGTCACTCGTCGTCGTCGTCGGTGGCAGCTTTGCAGATACGTAGCTGTTGTTTTTACAAGTATATTTGCCGCCGACAGTAATACCATGTGACGTGATTGCGCAAGGGCACTAAGACAAACAAATCAAGAACAACACGGCCCAGGATGTCAAGGTTGACGTAGAATGTATGGCATTCAGAAATTAAGGCATCTTCGCGCTAGGCGTGCCAAGCCTGAACGAAGTGCGCAGCTGCGCAGCCTTCTTTGTTTCTCATGGGTTTTCTTGCTTTCCTCTTCTGTCTTTTTTTTTCTCATTTTCCGTCTCTTTCTGTATCTTTATTTACTTGTTCCTCTCTCTTTATGTATTCCTTGTCTTTCTTCCTGTTTCTATTTTCCTTCCTATTTTTCCCCTTTTCTTTCTATTTCACGCTTGCTTCCTCTTTTTTTTTCGATGTTTATACACCACTTTCCGGACGCACTCAAGCACCACCATCTTGGGCTGATAACGTTGCAGTTTTGTATCCGTATCAAATAAACAAACAGTGCTACGGTGAACTCGCATGCACGAAAACGCTTGGGTCAGTACACTCAACATTTCATGACCATTATCATTTCATATTACGACATAGAAAACCGGCAAAACAATCGCTTATCAGTCCAAGATGGCGGCGCCCATGAATCGAAAATCGTTACGCCAAGTGCACAAGTTGTTGCTTTGCTGACGATGAAACGTGATTATCCTCAAGGCGCTCGAAGAACAAGAGGAAGAATACTTCTTAGCACGAGCGCGCGCTCACTAATCATCATCAGGGCGCTCGAAGAACAAGAGCAAGAAGACTTCTCCTTGGTGTGAGCACGCGCTCAATAGGCTACACATGGAACGTTACGCCAAGCGACGACGACAGCATACGAGAGCTCACGACAGCATACGGCAGCCCGGCCTCCTAAAGTGCCCCGTGCTTAAAATCTGGTAACAGATATCACATTACAAGCGTAAGCTAATGTCCTCTAGAGTACGTCACTGGTTGCAACGCAAGGAATCAATGCACATTTGAAATTCGCAAGCTGGTGGACCTAAGTCCAATATATCTTTACCACCCTACCGTCAGAAGAGAGTGTACAAATATTTGTACTAAAATGGCCATTTCTGTTTTCCCTGTCAGACGGGAAGTGAAAACTGCGCAACAAATATTAGTCGTGAAGATGGCCCCTAGCGCGGAACGTAGCCAAAGAAGAGCAAAACTGGAAGGCTTTCGGCAAATGTAGTGGTCAGAAAAAATAAAAAAGAGTTGGAACACAGCTACAGGGCAGGTCAACAAAAAGGCCATACTCTGCGAAAATCATATCAAGAAGACACAAACAAGCGGCCTGCTGAAAACAAGAGCAAAAAAGAATCAATGAAGGCACTCGCATGAAGATGTTGCTATCGGAAATTCAGTAAAGATGGGTTGGCAAAGTGTACATACGCAAGCGAAGAGCAACGGGAGAGTCTGAGAATATTTTAACCCGACTTGCCCGGAGGGTCGATGTCATGACGCGAACGCCTTTAGAGGAAAACTAATAAAAAAAATGCAGACGTGCTATGCTTTAAGGCACTGATGGCCGTTTCCCCCGGTAAGTCACATTACATCGTCGTAGCAGATCATGTTGTCCTTGTATTAATCGCGATAAACTATATAGATTGATTAAAACAAGAGTAGTTTTATTAAGAGAAAAGCCTTATACGTTTCACGCAGTCAAGAAATTTGAAGCTTTGGCGATTTATCGCTAGGCGATGACGTCAATACGAATGAAGAAAAAACAACCAATAAATGTCAGGCAAAGTCAATGTCAGCTCAAGTTCATACTTCGGTACTGACGGCGTACCGCAAGTATTAATAATTCTCGTATTAATTCTCGTATTAATAAGCTACTCCTTCACAATGTCAATATCGCCACGCTTTCCGCGAGAAGAACCTTGGTAAGCGACAAAACACCCAAAAAATACACGCATCTCCAATAAGGCAATCATGACGAATGGGCGAAGCTCTGGGTATCGTTTCGGTGAGTAACCGTATGTTACCTGAGCGTTGCCCCATATAATGTAAATTGAGCGACATGAAGTGTATATAGAAATGCAAATTTATTTCGGCTTCCAGTCGTCTTCGCAATTCGCGGAGGAGTTAGAAAATTGCTGGATTGGAGGATATGCCTCGAAAGTGAATCGAAGAACCCGCCATCTTACTGGTGGCAAGATACCATTTTAATAAGGGCAATTTGTTGGAACATATAGTGCTCGTCGTGTGGCTTTGTGTTACAGGTTTCCCTGAGACGCCTCAACATCTAGGCCCATTTTAGTAGAGATGAACTCATCAATAGTCTTCTCGATAGGTTATTTTCACCGGGAACAGCGATCTCTTACCTTATAACTGACCTATGTCCACGTTGAAGTCTATTGTAAAACCTTCTTTTGTGTCTCACATATGTTTCGACTATAGCAAGGGTTCTATACCGTGACCGCCATGGATGACAAGGCTAGGTCCTAAGGAGTTCCGGCCCTAAATGAAAGTGCGGGTTTGCGAAGCCACCTTCAAACTTCTGCACCAAGCACTGTGACGGTAGAGATTTTCACGGCATATACTACGTACTATGCAGTTCCCAATCGGTAAATGAGAAGTATATTTACCTCTGCAGGGGTCATAGATTAAACATACGAAGTTCTAGGTAATTTTTCTAGCCAATGTCGAAGTTCTAGCCAAGTTCGCCAAAATGAGGCAAGTACACTTTTAAAATCCATGACGTCACGCACGCAGAATTCGGTGCGAAAATAAAACATACCTACGGACTTTACTACTTTTTTATAAGGCTTGTGATGGGGAAATTAACGACACTAGAGTTCTCAGAGCACACTTCATCAATCTTAACTCAGTCATTGTTTCACTACAGTGTTCCTTTAAAATATAACCGCAGACCAAAAACTCCATATTTCCTAATCGTCGTCTAGATGTCAGTCATTCTGGAGACCAGTACCGATATGTTTCTCAAAACCTGACGTCGAACACTTTTCAGAAATAAGCCATATACGATATGGTGATGGCTTTTTTCAAATGGCAACGCTAGTTTTTCTGCCACAACAAACTTTTATATCTATCCTAAAGTTAAGCGCGGCACCGAAGTGACGAGGACGGGACAGGGAGAACACACACTTGCGCTTGTGTGTGTTCTCCCTGTCCCGTTCTCATAACTTCAGTGGAGCGGTTAGCTTTATGATCATGTTACACCAATAAGGCCAACAATCTACCCTTGCTAAATTTTTTATCTCTAGCCGGCATTCTGCTTAAACTCCAACCCGCCTTCCTTGCTTCCCCCAATCCCCGCTCCAACCTTTTTCACGGGCCGGCCACTTTCGGGAAGAAAATTTCATGACGGCGGCCGGCTAGCTGAGATGAGTTTAAGACCCTTGCTGTACGTGCTAAGCTACAACCGTGGGTAACAACGTGGTTCTCTCCACTACCTATTTTTCAACGCGTTTCCATCACAGCAGTGTCGTCGAAAAAGAAATATGCTGGGTAACGACATTTCTTCATACATATTGCAACAGCGTAACATTTTACTCGGCGTAAAAATGGCGAGAGTCTAAATTATGCTTTTTTTTTTGTTGCCTTCGTCTTCCCGACGTGTTCTTCTTTTATTTATTTATTTATTTTATTTATTTGAATATACTGCTAGCCTCACATCTGAGGCTGTTGCAGGAAAGGGGGTAGATACTTACTCAAAAGAACACAGTTCAAGTAGGCGCGCACGTAAGTCGGGTTGAAGCAGACAGCACATGTTCTCTACATTAATTATAGAAACGCTATTAAATGATAACATAGATATTGAGGTGCACACTAACTTTCCTTTATCCTCGTCTTCCTGCCAAATGTTCTTTCGGCATCGACGCAACCAAATTCATACCTTGAATAAGGTTAGCTACAGAATAGCTGATTTTGTTATGTTCGCTCACTTTCGAACGCATGTCAACGTTTCCAGCAAAATTTAGTAGCTATCATACCGACAGCGTGGGTAACTAACCTTCTTCTGTTACCTCGGCTCCAGACTTGACCTAATCTCAGCGACGCGTGTGTCTGTTTTTGGATAAAATTCCTACTACGCGCGCGGGAAAAGAAAAAAGTTAATGTAGGCGATGGAAGCGAAAGCGACCGTGATGGGAAGAGGCAATCTCCCCTAGGTGTCAAAAGTAAGAAATTTAATTACCTTTCCTTGATAGAATCTGTCCCTTCCTTCATCGTGCAGGGTTCAGTGACTGATTACAACGTTTCGTAGCATTTATTCTTGGCAGGAGCACCCAGAGACGTTCCAAGCACCACCAGACGAGCGATTACTTCAGGTTTTCAGAATATTCAGAAAAAAAGTCTTCTAAATTATAAAACTTCAAGTAAATCGAGACTTCTGGTTAAAGTTAGGAGTTAGATTGGATTCATTGGATATCGAAGCTTAATATTATTTGAAGTAAATGTCATGAAATTGCTATAATTATTAATCAAGTGCAAGTCAATATGTTTATGGACAGAGTAGATATTATGGACAGAGTAGATCTGAACCACACGTTCCTTTCTACGTCACCTCTGAGATCCGGTTAGGCTGCGCGGCGTAAAACAAATCTAACCCAAGAAACCCACCAGTGCGCATGAACGCCGACGTGCGAGTGTCACAACCAGACACCTAAGTGAAGGATTAGGGTAGCCTCCACGTTGTTTAATTTATTTATTCTTTTTTTTAGTGAGACACTATGCTCGCCTGGTTGGCCTTTCTACCTTTCTAAGTTGTTCTTTCGTTTTCTCTCTCCATATATAACGATTATATTTGGTTTAATTTCGTAACTGTCTTTTTCTGCTACATATCGCGTTTTAATCAAGAACCGGTTCGTTGGACAAACACAGGAGGCGTGCTGGTTACCGCTTTTAGTAACAGCGGAGTCGTTCATCTTGAGCTCACTTAAACTCTGAAAGGTCAGTAACCATGAAGGGCATTAATATAAGCCAAGGTGGTAATGCTGCCCGTGTCTGACAGGCCTAATTAGGATTTCAAGACACTGATCCTCCGCATAATTAAGTGTAAATACGAGGAGAAACAAAAAAGAAAGACCGTTTGGCAAGTTATAATAATTGTAAGAGTTTCACGTCCAAAACCACTATATTAATTGAAGAGACGCCGCATTGTAGGACTCCGGAAAATATGACCACCCGGGATTTTTGAACGTGCACCTAAATCTATGCACAGGGCCTCCCGCATTTCGCCTGCATTAAATACTACCGCTGCGGCCAGGATTCGATCCCACGACCTTCGAGTTGGCAGTCAAGCACGGTTACACTTGACCACCCTGGTGGTCCACGCCACTATGGCGTACCTCACAATCATGTTGAGGTGCACCTAAAACCCCAGATAATATTAAAAGGTAACTCCAGTGACATGATGCGACGCGGCGCGATACAGTAGAAGTGTTGAAGTTTCACTGCATTGTGAATGCGATAGTTGCTGTATTTAATACTTTGTATACACCATGACCTCTTTTAAATGCGAAGCATTTTAAATGCGAAGCATTTCTTAGCGAACTTCGGCGACTTTGAGCGTTTCTAGCTATCTATCTATCTATCTAGCCGCCTACGACTTCGTGCTCTCCTGGCCGTATCGTTAATGGGATTTATACCAAATTTTGTATGGCATAACATGACTGTATGACAAACATAAATGGCTGGTCATATCATGAAAATCATGAATAACTTGTCATTAAAAGTATGAATTACATGCCACGCTGATGGCGCGCTCGCGGCCGTTTCGTTAGCTTAATATACACCAAATTTGGGATTGAGTGACGTGACTGTATGACGAACACAAATGACAAGTGGTAGTATGGAAATCATGACATGTCATGTGCAACATGACTTGCATGCCACGCTCATGGCACGCTCGCGGCCGTTTCGCTAGTTTTATATACACCAAATTTGGTATTGAGTGACGTGACCGTATGACGAGCATAAATGACAAGTGGTAATATGGAAATCGTGATATGTTATGTGCAACACGACTTGCACGCTACGCTCATGGTACTCCTGTGGCCGCTTCGCTAGCTTGATATACATCAAATTTTTAAGGCGAAAGTATTCAATGTCTCGTGCTCACGTCCGTCCGTCGGTCCGTCCGTCCATCCGTCCAGGGTGCCAGGTGGGCGCCGGGGCGCGCATACGGACGCTGGTCGCGTTGGACTCTACAGCGCTCGCGCTTTGCTTGCGTAGCGTCGCTGTGCCCAGTGTCTCTAATCATGCAAGGAGGGAGACGCGCACATCACGTTCCATTTTGACCGACGCCGTCTCAGTGGGCACAGGCGTTCGAGGAACACACTTTGGAATTGACAAAGTGTCCGTCCATTTAAACGCTGGAACGCGGATGGCGTCTGCACGATGCGCAAAGCGCGAGCATACGAACGCATGCAAAACGGAAGCAGATTGGTCTCGCGTCTCGCTGCGATTCGAGGCAAAAAAATTAAGCGAACATAAGTGGCAGGTGGTAACATGAAAATCTTGGCATGCATGTCATCTACAATGTCATTTACATGCCACGCTCATGGTGCGCTTGCATCCAGTACGCTAGCTTTATATACACGAAAATTTGTACTGCGCGATGTGACTGTATGAGTAACACAAATGACAGGTCCTAACATGTAAATAATGACATGAATATTATGTACAGCATGGTTTGCTCCTTGCTGGCTGCTTCGCATTACATTGATTACCACAGTGCGTGGGATCTGCCGGTTTTTTGATTATTTGCATTCGTCTTGTGAACTCTGCCGAAGCCGGTTTTTCTTAACGCTCTCGCATTTAAACTACAAATGTCTCTCCTCGCCGTTCCTGGGTAAATATAAATTGTCAAACTCCTGTGGCGCATACCCACATCGGCCCGTGGTATACGGGTTTGTGCCACACGTGTCTGCAGGAAAGGGTTTGACGACGTAGGCGACAGGGTTTTCACGTTATTCATGTCATGACCAGCCAGACATATTCGTGAATACCACTTACCCTCCCATGCAAATTTTGGTCTACCACAAGTTAAGGGAGGCGATCACGAGAGCATCCAGACGTAGGCGGCTAGATAGATAGATAGATAGATAGATAGATAGATAGATAGATAGATAGATAGATAGATAGATAGATAGATAGATAGATAGATAGATAGATAGATAGATAGATAGATAGATAGATAGATAGATAGATAGATACGTAGATAGATAGATAGATAGATAGATAGATAGATAGATAGATAGATAGATAGATAGATAGATAGATAGATAGATAGATAGATAGATAGATAGATAGATAGATAGATAGATAGATACGTAGATAGAAACGCAAAATTGCTTACAGTACGCAAAGGAAATGCTTGGCATTTAATAAAATAAAAATTCCTTCGTCAGGCACGCACACAAAATATGTTTCGGTTGCCCTGTTTTTCTCGCTATGGCAAGAACTCCTTATCTCTAGTGTAATAATATGTTTATTATAGTGTCATGATCTTGTACATCGGGTTCTTTTGTAGCTGTTTTACCAGCCCGTGCACTTTGTACACAAGGTGCACTTTGACACCCTTCCCTGCTCCCATCTAATGGCATCTGGCGTTTGTTTTTATAAAAATAGGCAGATAAAACGAGAACTTAACATAAGAGCCCCAACACTACATTTGATTGCCGATACAAGAAAAATGCGTATTTATCAAGTGTACGCGCCGAAAAACACCTAAAACAAAAGTTCCCGAAAGAGCACGCGTCAATTACGGCAGACTTTCAGGTACTTTATACTGCGGTAATCAACATAGAAAATTAAATTCAACATAGCTGCTATTAATCACATTCTAGGTTTTAAACATATTTTCATTACGTTTGACGTCATCGTATGACGTAGACTATTTCGCCGACCTTCTCATGCACGAGAATACTGCTTGAACTTTAACCTCCGCGGTTATTTTGGATATTCTGGAACATCGCTGTCTTGCCTTACTGAATCTCATTTTTTCTTGAAAAAAGCAATTCGAAGCACTGCCAGCTTCTCAGAAAATTACTTGCTCTTTGAGTCGTAATCGCTGCACGGTGGGCAACGGGGCGTGTTTTCTTAATGAGAAATATATTGGACGTTTTCCTTCAAAAGAAAAAAAAAATAAGTTCATGCTGAAGGAGGAAATGAGGCTCCGTAGTGATATCCACGACTTTTATTGTGATTTAGAGCTCCCTCGAGTCCTTGCGCCGAAAGAAAAAAACTGAGCTTCGCAGGAGTGGTTAGTTTCTGGATTACCGAGTTTGGTCAGTCATTCGTTTGGTGTTCCTTGTTCTTGAAAAGTGTTGATGACTTTTCTTTAAATTCAATTAAAGGAGCCAGAAGTTCATGCGCAGATGGAAGCTTGAACAGGTGAAAAATTATTGAACACTCGTTGTTGCTGTAGCCGATGTTTCGTCACCCCGTGCTCATGAATTTTTAAGGTTTACTTTTGCTAAAGGTAATTATTGAAACAATACTCGAAAATCCTTGAATTCGCCAGTGAGGGCGTAGGGAAACACAATACGACGTAGCACTGATCACGTGCATTCCTCTGTATTTTTGCTAGTCATGAATGTCACACTGCTACCAAACGACATGTCTGTCGCTTTGTGGCATTTTCTGTTACATACTAAAGTACAACGAAACGAAAATCAGAGCGTTCTAGGAATCAATCAAGTAGTCAAAGTTGAAGTAGAAGTTACACCAAATATAGCTGCCTTTCAAGCTCTAGTTACATAAGCTCTACCTGCATTAACTGCGGTACCATCAGTCCTAGTGCTCAATCTAGTTTAGCGAGCGCTCTGCACGACATCTTTCTTGGCCAAAAAAGTGAGAGAACAAGAAAATAAAGAATTAGAAAAACTTGAAAGAAATATTGAATTCAGGCTAGTTATTTGCCGAGAGAGTTTATATATATATATATATATATATATATATATATATATATATATATATATATATATATATATATATATATATCCCCTTCAGGCGCAGCGTCCACATATGTGGACGCGACTTATTTTGCCAGTTCCTTGGACTAGTGGGAAAGAAAGGGCAAGATAGATTGCGCGTAGGAATAACTGAACCTTCTGCATAGTCAACGCGTCTTGATTTGCCCCAAATGTGCTGCGTACGACTGCAGCCGATCACTTTTATGAAGGCACTACGATGTTTGACGGGTCAGTGGACGTGCCGCGTTCCAGAACCAACTTCTTTAGTATCATTTTTCTTTGCTCAAAATGAACAGAGTCTAAAACGAACTGTGTGTGCATTTTGAGCCTAAGATTCCACCTTCTTTTTGTGTAAAAGTTGTACATGAGTGGTTGCAGAATAATTAAATATTTAATTATATGCTAATTGAGATTAATTAGCCAAATTTGCAAAAAAACAACATATTTCTTCATTTTCCTTCTTGGAATGTAATAAAGAGTGCCTTAGAATTATGTTGTGCGAAATTTAGACATTTCCGGACAGTGCATCATAATGCGCGCCTGAAGCGATTTATATATATATATATATATATATATATATATATATATATATATAGTAGTGTGGAGCTAGATATTACCACCAGTGATCCCTCAACGTGCACCTAAACACGTGCACACTGGTAGCAGTAGGGAAAAGCATTCATAAGTTTCTGTTTACACACGTATATTGTGATAGCCATATGGCATCTTCTTGCTCACTTTTTTTTTTTTTTTTTTGCACATCGCCTTCACTGAAATGGCGTGCTCACTGCTTGAGGAATATTCATGTACATAGAACACTAAGCTACATGCCACGGCCTTCTAATTAGAGCCATCACCTGCCTCACACTGTTTACAGGATAGCAACGCCGCTTCTTCATCAAAGTTGTGTTGCCACCGTCATTCCAGCGAACCGTTCCCTCTCAACACTAATTGCGCTCACAACGTAAGGACAAGCTGTGGAGGTACCGTATTTTCTCCTATATTGATCTCCCTCGCACAATGCTGGCACGTTACGCACCAACCATAAAACATTAACCTTCTTTTTTCTCGGTGAAGTTGTCATGAAAAAATTTGAAAACTGCTGCAGTGCTGGTCATCTGCGTTTAAGTCGCTCTTACACCAACTTTAAATATCTCGAGCAAAATCCACCTTATTGATATCCTTAGTGCCAATAAGTGCTCATATACATATCTCATATACATATCATATCTCATATACATATCTCATACATATCTCATATACATATCATACACATATCTGCTCTCCTTACTGGTCTTAGTTTTATAGGAGCTGCGCTCCTACTACAACTGTGAGTGCGGTTCTCAATAAGTATTTGGTTCTAGTTGATAGTCGCTTATACGTAAAAGATATATTTACAGTCGCCTTTATTTCATTTTTTTTATTTCTTGCCTAGAACATAAATTATCGCTCCCCAAACTTGGTATACAAGTTTTCGAGAAAAAAGAAATAGCGTATGCATTACGCGACTAAAAACGGTAAGCCCTTGTATGAACAGCGCCTCGGACATCCCACCTGCCAGCGTGCTCTCTTGTCAGGAAAGGTACTACACAGCCTGCCTTGCGTGAACGAAGGATGTTGCCGAGCTACCTGAACCATGCCGTGGCAGAGTGCGTGGTAATTACGGTAGATTCTGAAGTAGGCGTGCACCAAATAAAGGCAAATTCTTGCCTAAGAGCACTGCGCTCTTGGAAAAAGTAATCTTGCATGGCCACTTAGCCTATTCCGTTGCACGAACGTGCGTCAGTTATGTAGAAAGGCGCATGCGCACCGAAAGGAGGGGAAAAATTACGCCATCTCCCGCTAAAGGGAACCATGTGTAGATGTGAAGCAGCGGGCGCTAACGCTACACTGGCCGTGGCGTTGACGCTGGCGCTATCGCAGCGTTGCGCAGGAGAGAAAACTGAGGAGACGCAAAGCACGCAGTGATGGGCAGCGGTGTTTCCTACTGGAACATGCCAATCGCTGCTAATGGGCAATGAGAGGGAACAGAAAGATTCCGACTGTACACGAAGTTACCCGCCAGTGCGCTTTTAGTTAACGCGCACGCTGCGAATTTTTATTGTTCAACAACGCACAGGAGAAATCTCCCACCGGCACCACCTTGGAGGTCAAGATCCATTGCCATATATATACGCGATGGACAGTGAACGGTTGTGCAGCGCGAGCAGTCGGTTTTTTCAACCAAGAAACTCGGGCTAGCAGACGCTGCCTGCGTCGGCGTCACGAGGGCGAGAGGGGGAGCGTAGGAGAGGGAGAGAGAGAGGGGGGGACGCGCATGCGCAGTGGGGTGTGGACGCTGTGGGCAGGGATGCCTAGAGGAGAGAGGGGGGAGCGTAGGAGAGGTGAGAGGGGGGACATGCGCAGTGGGAGCCCGGGCAGGGATTCCTAGAGGAGAGGGGGGAGCATAGGAGGGGGAGAGAGGAGGGGAGGCGCATGCGCAGTGAGGGTGTGGTTGCCGCGGGGAGGGATGCCTCTAGAGGAGAGAGAGGGGGAGGGAGAGGTTTTCTTTTTTATTTTTATTTTTTTAAAGGGTTTGCGCATGCGCAGTAAGGTAGGCCACGCCGCACACCACCACCGGATTAAGCTTCGCCATAAGATGCTTCACATCTAAAAAGTACATGGCCGTACATTCTGTCCACTGAAAACTGTGGCACGCAAGTTGAATGCAAAGTGCTTTTTAAATGCGAAGCATTTCTTAGCGAACTTCGGCGACTTTGAGCGTATCTATCTATCTATCTATCTATCTAGCCGCCTACGACTTTGTGCTCTCCTGGCCGTATCGTTAATGGGACTTATACCAAAATTGGTGTGGCATAACATGACTGTATGACAAACATGAATGGCTGGTCATATCATGAAAATCATGAATAACTTGTCATGAAAAGTATGATTTACACGCCATGGACATAGTGCTCCTGAGGCCGTTTCCTTAACTTGATCTATCTAAAAATTGGTACGATGAGACATTTCTCGATAATCAACATAAATGACTTGTGGTAATATGAAAATCATGACCTGCATGTCATGTACAACATGATTTACATGCCACGCTCATGGCGAGCTGACGGCCGCTTCGCTAGCTTGATATACACCAAATTTGGTATTGCGTGACGTGAGTGTATGACGAACATAAATACCAAGTGGGCATATGGAAATCATGACATGTCATGTGCAGCATGACTTGCATGCCACGCTCATGGCACGCTCGCGGCCGTTTCGTTGGTTTGATATACACCAAATTTTGTATTGAGCGACGTGATCGTATGATGAGCATAAATGACAAGTGGTACTATGGAAATCATGACATGTCATGTGCAACATGACTTGCATGCTACGCTCATGACACTCTCGGGGCCGTTTCACTAGCTTGATATACACCAAATTTGGTATTGAACGACGTGACTGTATGACGAGCATAAATGACAAGTGGTAATATGGAAATCATGACATGTCATGTGCAACATGACTTGCATGCCACGCTCATGACACTCTCGGGGCCGTTTCACTAGCTTGATATACACCAAATTTGGTATTGAGTGACGTGACTGTATGACGAGCACAAATGACAGGTGGTAATATGGAAATCAGGAAATGTCATGTGCAACATGACTTGCATGCCACGCTGATGTCATTCTCGTGGCCGTTTCGCTAGCTTGATATACGTCAAATCTTTAAGGCATACGCCTTAATTGTCTCATGCTCACGTCCGTCCGTCCCTCCCTCCCTCCAGCCTTGTGCCCTCGCACGGTTGCAGTTGGGCGCCGGGGCGCGCAAACGGACGCCGGTCGCGTCGGACTCTACAGTGCTCGCGCTTTGCTTACGTAGCGTGCTGTGCCTAGCGTCTCTAAATCATGCAAGGAGGGAGACGCGCGCATGACGTTCCATTCTGACCGACCCTGTCTCAGTGGGCACAGGCGTTGGAGGAACGCGCCTTGGAATTGACAAAGTGTCCGTCAATTTAAACGCTGGAACGCGGATGGCGTCTGCACAATGCGCAAAGCGCGAGAATACGAACGCATGCCAAACGGAGGCAGATTGGTGTCGCGTCTCGCTGCGATTCGAGTTAAAAAATTTAGCGAACATAAGTGGCAGGTGGTAACACGAAAATCTTGGCATGCATGTCATCTACAATGCCACGCTCATGGTGCGCTTGCGTCCAGTACGCTAGCTTGGTATACACCAAAATTTGTATTGCGCGACGTGACTGCACGACGAACACAAATGACAGGCCCTAAATGTAACTAATGACATGCATATCACGTACAACATGATTTGCTCCTTGCTGGCTGCTTCGCATTACATCGATTCCCACAGTGCGTGGGATCTGCCGGTTTTTTTTAAAGCTGATATTAAACCTTGGGGCGGAGCTGCTGTGTAGAGGCAAGGTTTGCGTAATCACATTAACGTGATGGAGTAACTTTTTCGTGAGGTGGGCCTTTTTCTCTGTTGTCCGCGTATTTTTTGTCTTCTTGTGTGCTCAGTGGTACTAAAGTAAATAATTACCAGTTTACCTGCAATCCTGCTCTAATTAGAATAATAATATTTGTTGGGGTTTTACGCCCAGAAACCACTATATGATTCTGAGAGAATCACCAGCTGAAGGGCTACGGAAATTTTGACCTCGTAGAGTTCCTTAACGGGCGCCTTAATCAAAGCACACGGGCGCTCGAAGAACAAGACGAAGAAAACGTCTCCTTGGGGCGAGAACGCGCTGAAATGCTACACTTGGAGCGTTACGCCAAGCGACGACGACAGCATACGACATGCTGGCCCCCCAAAGTGTTCCGACCTTGAAAAGTATGAGATACTTTTGTGCGCTGTTTAAGCAAAAGGACAAACAATGCATGTGCTTATGCAAAAGCTTAGAGATTTTTCAGCAGTGTTTTCCATCGACAGTTATTTGATAACAATGAGCTATACCAGAAGGAAAGAGGAAGAAAACTCGAAGGGAGAAGGCGGAAAAGTTAGGCAGAAAAACTACCGGTTCGCTACCCTACACTCCAGGATTAGAGAAGGGAAAATACAAAAATGAGAGAGGGTAGGGAAGAGAAAAAAAAGACAGGAAAAGAAAAATATTGGCGAATTTTCACCAAGCCGCGCAAGGCTTGAAAGAACGAAAATGAACGATTGTGAGGACAAATATGATTGCGTCTAGGTTGGTTTCTAGGCCTTAACTAGGTGATGCCAATTGCATCTTGGTTTCTTCTCGGTCGTTGCTAGGATTTTGATAGGCGAGGTTGTTTCTACGTTGATTCTCAGCGCAGAGAGAGAGAGAGAAAACTCTTTATTGAAAAGCAGAGGGTTTAGCCTAGAGGTTCGAGTTAAACCACAGACTCGCAGACATGACGCGGATGTCCAAACTTCAGAGACAGAAACTCGCGCTAAAACAAAACGTTCGCACTTCTAATTGATCAAAGGGCACATCGTCTTTGGCGTAGCCCTTCCATCGCTTCCTTATTCCCGTTATGTAGTATTCTCTTCTTGTACGTACTCGGGATCTTCGATCGCTTCGTAGCAACTTGTCGTTTGGCTCACTGTTGCCTTCTTCATTTTCAGAGGACCAGTGGTGAGTAGTGGAATTTAGCCAATTTCTACGGCACATTTGTTGGACGCACTGGTGCCTCATTCATGTTTTTGTGGCCCATTGATGAGCAGTGACATTTACTCGATCAATGCGAAAATTGACCAGCGGCCCTTACTGGCGTCCCACGTCGGCGGCGTCAACACGAATAGTGCAAAGTAACATCGTAACGTGATGCCGTCCCTATGTGACGTCATGGTCATCATCATTATCATCAGCCTGACAACGCCCACTGCAGGGCAAAGGCCTCTCCGATGTTCCGCCATTCAACCCGGTCTTGTGCTTTCTGCTGCCACGTTATACCTGCAAACTTATTAATCTCATCTGCCCACCTAATTTTCTGTCTCCCCCCTCCCGCGATTCCAAGATATGCCACGGTGACTTGACAGATTGCCAGAATTTGTGTCATTACCAAGGCGTTACTATGACGTGACACTGTGACGTCCTGACATGACATCATTCGTTGGTCAAAGGTAACCCAGTCCCGTAGGCTATGGGAAACAAGGTGAGGTGAAGCGTACAATACCTATGATACTGGAGGCATTGTAAAACAACATTAGCTGCAGAAAGTTTTCGGCGGGGACAGCGGAATGTTCAACACATCGACTTAGAAGAAAAAGAAGATAGTGTTTGCCTTCCAGTCGACAGAGACGGATGCACAAAGGACCCAGTTAATTTTAGGAACGATGTTTGCTTCATGATGCGGTTGCCTGGCCATTGCGGTATCAGTGGCAATGTTTCCGCATACAAAGCTGCCCGCGAATGAAATCGATATATAGTGTAAATTTTGAGTAATATTCACATTGATTTGTAATTTACGAGTTATACGACATTTGAACGATGCAAAACTCAGTTTTTGTAAAACGGTAGGGCACCACCATTTGGCTTGTATGTTAAAGTAGAATTAGTAAAATGCTGCAGCTAACAAAAGAACGGGAAAGCGATTCTTTGAATGTGAATATCTACAATGAGATCAGTGAAAACAGCCTATCTTCAGGTGGTTTATGCAGTCGCTGATCGCTTTAAATAGTCAGTCATACGATATCCAACGAGGCAGTATTGACTTGGTATAAACAAACAGGAAAACTGCTCAATTCGTAAAACGCGGCGTTCGCTTACAAAATATATAAAACTCACACAGGCAACTGAACTAAATGCTGCAGTACTGTTCCATGGTGAGAATGTACGAAAAAAATCCTCCAATACAGTGAGCAGAAAGTTGCAGTTTCATGAGCTAATTTTCCAATTGATTAGCAGAGCGATGAATTGGGCTAGTTGGTGGTGGTTCATAATTTCTTTTGATGCGTTGCAGATGACGAGACGCGAGGACGCTAGGATAGGGACACAGGACAGGTGGTGCGCAACACCTGTCCTGTGTCCCCGTATCGTCCTAGCGTCCTCGTCTCGTCATCTGCAGCGCATCAAAGAAACTATGCTCCAATTGATTACCGTCTTATTACTGAATATTCTATTACCTTGGTTTAAACATTCAAATTCTAGAAAACATTTCTTTAAAGGTGCTTCCCCGGCCTGGCCTTCCCAGCCTAGGTTATGGTAGATTACAGTACACCATGGTTTACAGATGTATAATGTGTGAATACCTAAGCAGCTGAGTATAACTTCTGGATGAATAAAGTGTACGGCTTTGGGGGTTGCACGCCAGCACAAATAATTGTGCAATTTGCATCTTTGTCAATATACCGTACGCACAAGGCGGATTTCAACGACACATCACTCACCTACAAACCACAGCTCGTTTTGTTCACCTAATCTTTGTGTTCAACCTTAATACGTCTCAAAAAGTGATCCATCTTGTGACTCGGAGAAAAGCAGTCCACTATGCCCTCTGAGTTCACTGAATCACTTACAGCTATGTTCTAAACATGTAGCTGACCCCTCGCCCTTAGTAGAGTACAGAGCACACAAGTTTTCAAGAACGGAGATTACATTTGCAAAGAAATATGGATGTGTAAGCTTACCATTCTTTAGAAACAAAAATGGCTGCAGATCCCCGAAGTGAATGCTGATGATGGGTGAAACAGTCTGGCATCGGATAATGAATCGTGGCCGTTTGTTTTGTTCCGGTTAAGTTTTTAGGGGCGAAGCTCCTTAGGGCATAGGCTAGTCCGGCGTCCTGCGTCGTTGTCGTCGTAGCCACTGTGCGATGACGATGACGCTGCCGTCACGGCACAGCACATAGAATGCACCCACTATGCGTCATAACGGATGACGCTGATGACGATGACGATCGCGATGCCATACAACACATGGCATCGCGATATGGTCTCACATGCATATCGTTTGACCACATGCAACCAAATACCATCCGAGGAACCTGCATCGATCTCGTCTTTGCAAACTTTCGACTACGAACCATCCAGGAACCGCTCTCCCTCCATTTCACCGACCATAAAGCCGTTATAATGAAGGGGGGAACGGAAGCCACGGCTCATATAAACGGTAACCACGACCAACGAAGAAACGGAAAACAAAAGTGAAAATCACGGCTCACGAATGAAATATAAATTTCTTGTATATATACACACAGTGTTTGTCACGTCTTTGATGATGTACTGGGCGAAGTTCACGGGAGATTCACGGTTTACCGATGAACCTCCGGAGCTTCGCCCACTCATCATCATTCACTTCCGTGGATATGCTGTGATTTTTTTATTTTGTTCTTGTAAATCATTTGTTCTGCCATATGCTTTGATTGATGGGTGCTTAAATGTCGTGTTTTTTACGGTGTTGTGGTATTTTATTTTGTTTTTTAACAAATTGCGTGCTATGTGCGCTCTGTAGACGGTATTGAGCACAGGTCTTTCACACCTGCGCTTCGACTAGGGACTACGGTGAGCCTCGACGACAACGGTCATTCGTGAGGGCCTAGGGAGCTTCGCCCCTAAAAGGCAGCTTCACAAAAGCGATGGCAAGTGGGAGGAGGAGTGGAGCTGGACCGCCTTTTTTTGTTTCCCTTTATTTATCTCGTTCTTTTTCTGTTTCTTTCTTTCTCCCTTGTTTTAATCTTTTTTTTTTCTATGGTGTTTCACTGTCTCAGCTCTTCCTTTCCCTCTTCCTCACCCTCAGTTCTCCTTGCAATCCGCTTGCTACACTGCACTATACAAGGCTATACTATACTCTTCTCGCGTGCATGGATAGCCGAATGGTTATGACGGCCGCTTTCGGATCACTGGTACGCAGGTTTGAATCCCATCTTACCAAGAATTCCTCTCTCTGTCTCTGTACTCGTACTCTAGCCCGTCAGAGAAATTGTATCTTACACCGTACAAGTCGGCACACGTTTTCTGGAAGCAGAAGGTGAAGAAGAGGACAAAGAGACCGCGTGCCGGTTCATGATAATAGCTTTTTGTTAGCCCTGCAATGCCCAACAATTGCTTTAAACTATTCCACTTTAAAAATAAAAATATACAATCATATCTTGGGCTTTGTAAGTCAAAAATCCCAATCATATTATGAGGCACGTTGTAGTTTAAGTCAACGGAAAGTTCGACCATCTCGAGTTCAGTAATGAGCACTGGAATTGTAAAGCGTATGGTCTTCTTGCATTTCGCCTCCATCACAATGGGACCGCGACGGCCAGGCCCACACCCGCGACCTTTGGGTCAGCAGCCGAGCAGCCGAGCACCGTAAGCACTGTGCCACGGAGGCTCTGCAGTGCCAGTGGTTACAGTGACGATCGGATAGCCACATAAAATATGACTTATTGTGTAGAAGGGCTCGATCGAGAGAGCATCAATTATTGGAAAACGGTGCATACAAATACGCATGTGGCCGGGCGCATAATGGAGGGCCGCGATTGTTTACATTCGCAGGGGCCGGGCTTTTCGCTTACAACGTCACTGCTGCCGCTACCGAAATCTGTAACTCGTATGAAGCTTTGCCTCATAAGGCAGAAAAAATAGTCACGCAGTCCTTTACCCAGATGCCTAAGACGACGAGAAGGCGAAAGCCATTTTGTTTTTCTTGTCAGTCGATCAGATTGATCCCGCGGAAAGCTTTGCCCACCCAACGTCATTTTGTACTGCTTCCGTGATCGGAGGAATTAGAAGCTTTCTGTACCTTACGTGCTTTTGCCGTGCCTGTGTGACCAGTTCCACCTTTAACTAAGCGGCAATGCCATGCGATGACGTCACAATGTGACGTCACGATGACTGCGCAAATTTTGGTGCCCTGGTGCATCAGGATGCCGTCATATGGTGACATCACCCCAACGATGATTTTGTGCATTACTCGGGTTGATGCCGCCGACTGTCACTATTCATGTGGGATGAGGCAACTGATGCCTCATCACACGCAACAGCTGTTTGAAGAGTTAACGCGATATGTGCTTGGAGCATAATAATGGGTCAATGGAACATGCGTAGGTACAGGATGAAAGCACAGCGCGAAAAAAACAATTAGAGCAAAGTTGAAAACATGAAGCAAAGTTCAGGGCAGGCGCACGTCCAGCATGCATTGCTGGCGGCAGCAGACGGTGCTCGGCGGCAGCCGCTCGAAGTGAAGCGGAGCAGACGATTCGCCATCTGTTGCCAGAACTCCGGTATTGATCTCTGGCTCGATCGAGAGAGATGTGGACACCACCGGTGCGTTCCTCCGCATTTGACTGGTTTCTCGCCCACTCGTCCGAACTAAGTTTCATATATATCAAACCTGACTTAACCGCAACCATACGGTTGAAATTGTGCTGCAATAATGCCTAATACATTTCATTTCAATTCGATATGTCGTGAAATATTGAACTACGGTTATCACGAGTGCTATGTTCGAATGAATGAATCCAATACGATTCAGCAAGTCAATGCAAGTCTTTTTAGTACGTTCGTAAGTCAACTCACCGAGGCATGACGATAAAAAAATGGTACCCCTGTTCTTATAACCATAAAAGCTGCTGTATTTTAAGGAGCAGTTCATATTCCGTAATTTCTGAT
>JALIZH010017508.1:0-25048 GCA_030522465.1 Rhipicephalus appendiculatus
TTATTTTTATTCCATTTAAAATTACTATAGTTCCTCTCAATAACGGTTGAATCATTTCCTGTAGTCTTCTGAAGACGTCTCGCAACACAAAAACGATTATTTTGAAGCCAGCATGCCACTATCACATTTCCCTTATTAACGTGACAGCGTTAAAGAACTCGTTTCGCAGAAATTGCGGTGTCGGCGTCGGTGACGGCGTAGTTGGTTGTGAGTGAAAAAATCATCATCTTGTCCATCAGCGAAAAATCGAAAAAAAGATGAAACTAATATCAATTTTAAAAGTATCCGGGTCCGAGTGGGGATCGAACCCAAGCCTTCTTCGTGGCAAGCATGTGTTCTACCACCTAGCCACCTGATTTCATGAAATTGCTTGGGAAAAAACACTACATAAATGTCATGTAGTGGATCTTCTCATCACATGGAACATTGCGTGGCAGAAGCGTAGAACCGCGCCAGGCTTCAAAGCATGTGTATTGCGCAACGAGTGGGTGTTTTAAAGCACCCCCCCCCCCCTTACATAGCCCTCTTACATATTTAATCATCAAAAGCATCAACAAAGGGAACGGCTGCGTAGGTTCGCGGGTTGCCTTACGGACGCCTAGTGGGCCCTTCGCTGTTTCGCAAAAGGAATATTATGGCGTAGCAGGAACGTCAGAACTGTACTTGGAGTAGACAATAAAGGTTAGTTTAAACGGCGAGTGTTACGCGCACAGACGTTAGGTTCTTTGCTGCATGGTTGAGGCATCCATCAAGAACCGAAGCCAGGCTACAAGTTGAGAAGGCGAGGCACACAAGGCCCGATTACGCTATGGTGTTGTACTCCTGAAGGTGAAGCTCAAGCGTCGTCCAAGTTTTTTTTAGAATTTATCGACACATTTCTTGAAATATACGGTATTGTATTAAGTGTAAATGATATTGTACAATAATATGCTTCATTATGAATAAGAGCCGAATGTTCATACGCCTATGTCCTGAAACAAGACAATATTATAATGCTTTATGTTTCCCTATCAACACGTTCAACTACAAGTAGTGAAATTTCTATCTAGTCATGTGGAATTGTTTATATATTGAGTATTGCAATAGAAGACTTAGAATTCCATGAACGGAGAAGTTTAAAAGTAACAGAAATCATCGCTTGCTGTTTCAGATATTCTGAAGGGACTTTTCCGTCTACGGAAGAAGTACCTCATACGGGATTTCGACAACGTTTCATTAGTTTTGTCAGAAAAAATAGAGAGCATCCAAAGTGAGTGAACTGGGTCAAGATTGTAAGCTGAGCGAGTTGGGTGGTGTTTATGATGACTTTCGGCTGAAGTTTATTTTGAAAGGCGCGAAAAAAAAAAGAAAAAAATACGAACACCAGGCCGTAATAACTAACACGCAGGGCCGCATGATTATAACACTCTATATTTAAACTTTGTGCAATTGACACGTACAGTGGGAATGAATGATATGCGAAGCAGGCTTCGCATATCATTCTTTTGCTTTGTCGCACTTTTAAAATGTGCATAACGCTACGAGGCGGAATGATTTAGTACTCAGTAAACATATGTAGATTTTTTTGCGCATTCACGTACCTAGAAAAAAATGGAAATGTGAGAACTGGTTGTTCATAGTTGCGTAAGGACGCCACCACTAACGTGCGCACTACCAGCACCAGCAGTGGTTGGCTGAAATGTTGTTCTTGTATTATTCTATGATGTTGGCTACGCGCACGCTCATCCGGAATACGAGTCCATGAGTCACATGTGTCACGAACACGCGTCCAATGGACTGTTGACACTCCGTTAACCTGGTCAATATCAATGTGAAATGTTAACACTGGCACCAGAAGTAGAGTTGTTACCATATTCGTCCGTTATTGCGGTGATGAGGAGCCCACGTACACTGATGTAGGACGTATAGTTAAGATGTTCGAAACTCTTGATGCCTCTATGCCGACGTGCTCAATGACACCTACGTTCCTCGTCGCAGGCACGAGGTCTTTGTAGGCCCTGTCCACATCGAAAACGTCTTTCATGCACCGCGTGAACCAGGTGTTGGGTTCTGAGACATCCACATAAAAGCCGCCAGCAATGACGAGCGGCATGCTCTTATGGGCAGAATTATTGTTGGGAGGAGTCATTCCGGTTGTGGTGTAATTGCCAACGAACGTAGATAAGCTTTTCACGGAATCATTCTGAGCTCCTAGGATCAGGCAAAATGCGGCGAGCGCGATCTCGCTGCCAATGTAATTGATGTGTGCAACACAGACGACACCGATTCGGCTGCTTGCGTCAGTGTGTTCGGCGTTTGGAGGTTGGCGAAGTGCGATGCCAGCAATGTTAAAGTTGCATATTGCTAGATTCCTACATGTGGCCATGCCGGTGCATCTGATGTGCAATGAGGCCGCTTTCTGTAGACGACCACTGGAATCCCCTTATGTAAATAGGCTCTTCACCGTTCTGGGGTAGATGTAAACTGTCAATCACCTGTAGCGCATACCCGCGTACCACGGCTCGTGGTATACGGCTAGGTACCACACGTGTCTCGAGGAGAAGGTTTGACGACGTACGCAACAGGATTTTCACGTTACTATTTCGATAACTATTCTATAGACACACTCGGCTAATTGTTGCCGTCGCCGTCGCTGTCTGTTGGAACTTCATCTTCATCCGCCTAGGACACGTTTTTTATCATCATCGCCAGTGCTCCTCACGAGCTACCGCTCGCTCGAGGGCACGTAGCCATCTGTTTTCTTCTTCGTTCATGTTCCATTAAAGTGATCGTTTTCGGACGTGCCGTCTCTTGTAACTCTAGACAGTCTGGTAGCCGGCGGACCTTGAGGTCCACCACATGGCGCCGAAACCCAATGGGATCTTCAAAACGACGCCAACCTCATCGATTCAAGGTGTCGCGCTGCGACCCCTGAACCTTTGCCGAAGAGTTCCCGGCTGCCGACTGACCCATGGAACGGCGCAAGTGCCTCCGCTCGCAAATGGATGCCATCGCGCAAGAAGCGGAAGGCCTCCTACGGGAACAATGGCCCTTATCGTCACAGGTCAGCGTTTCAATTGACCGAATTAACGTGATCTACAGACAGATAGCGAAGATCGATGAGAGCCTGGTAAACGAGACACCTGAAGCTCTGATAGAGACAGAGACAATAGACGTGAGCAATTACGGGGACCAGATTGTCAAGTGAACACCAAAGCTTCACTTTGCGATTCAGAACGACCATGCATCCCAAGGCTCGGGCCCGACGACGCGCCACGCTTCCGTCGGTGTCATGTCGAGATTGCCGCAACTAGAGTTGCAGAAATTCGACGGCAATGACAGCAATGGCAACGATTTTGCATGCAGTTCTCGACGGCAGTGCACGATAATGAAGACCTCAGCGCTGCCGAGAAGTTTAACTACTTGAGCACGCTTGTCACTGGAGCTGCCGCTGCAGCTATATCCGGACTCCAGGCAACGGGAGAATGCCATGAAGACGCAGTGGACATCCTCAAGGAACGCTTCGGGGACGAAAGGATTATCGTTCAGGAACATCTCCGAAGCCTCTTAGATCTTAGGCTAAGTCCTGTCGTCGTCTAGCGCCACGAGACTTCGAGAACTCTATGACGAAGTACAAGTGGATGTGAGGAATCTGGAAGTGCTTGGAACGAGCCCTCTACATACTGCTCCATGCTACAGGAGATTCTCTTGCGAGCCTTACCATCAGACTTGGTGCTCAAGTAACATGAGCTTCACCAGCCGACGGCAACGATCGCTGCGGTATCGACGATGCAAGTGCAAAGACACCCAGAGGACAGGACGACCAAAGTCGAGAAAGAGCTGCAAGATCTTCTGCACTTCCTCAAACATCAGCTCCATTGCCGAGAAACTCTGCCGCCATATGCGTCCCCGAAACGGCCAGAAATCCGTCAGAAAACTGGAGAGATGTCGCAACGAGTTGAGCATCGTACCATATCGTCAGCAGCGTCTCTACAAAGGGTGCTAGGGGACCCTGACCTGTGCCTGTTTGGCAAGTCATCGAGGCATCGTGCCGAAGTCTGCGACAAGAAAGTGGAGTTGATAGAAAAGAGATTCTCGCTAAGACCGGGCGATGCTTTCGATGTTTGAAACGAGGTCATATGGCAAGGAACTGTAGAGGAAACCAAATATACGACAGATGTTCTCAATGGCATGTAACATCCATTTGTGCCCGGACTTCCGGAAGAAGGCAAACGATACTTTAGCAACAGAAGTCAACCTCCTCTCGGAACAAGCGAGCCCTGTTATATTATTACAGTCCTTGACAGCCAGAATTGCAGGCACGTTGTCTTGCAACGTACTACAGCGTACTCTTCGACGGTGTGAGTCCGCGGAGCTTCACCATTGAAGCATCTCGCCAACTTGGCTGCCAGCTGTTGCAAGAAGAAACCGTGACAGTTGGAGTATTCAGAGGTCACAAGACGGAGAAAACAATGGGAAGAATACGCGTGAGAGTTTTCGAAGGAACTGCGAAGCAACCGATCCTAATCGAAGCTTTAGAACAGAGGACATCTGCAGCGAGCGCATTCCGATTCCAGGCGAAGAAGTCACAAATAAGATGAAGGAAGCTCTATTGGACACGCAAGCCCTTTGTCTAAAAGGACAGAACGAAAACTCCATTTTCCTTGCTTGAGGGGTCCGGCTACTACTGGCGCTTTGTGACCAGTGACGTGAGAAGCGTGTGCAACAGATGGAAAGAGCTAAATAATATTAATTTGGAGTTTGACGTCCCAAAACCACGACATGATTATGAGAGACGCCGTAGTGGAGGGCTACAGAAATTTGGAATATCTGGTGTTCTTTTACCTGCACTGACATCGCACAGTACACGGGCCTCTGCCATTTCGCCTCCATCGAAATGCGACCGCCGCGGCCGGGATCGAACCCGCGACCTACGGGTCAGCAGGCGAGCACCGTAGCCACTGTTCCACCGAGGTGGACGAAATATCTAAAAGCTGTGCACACTAAACTAGGATGGACTGTGCAAGGTCCGCTACCTCTCGCAGGTAAAATCATTCACTGATCAACCGCCGTAGTACTTCGAACCCGCATCGAAAAAGACATTGTTTCGGATGCTCTCGCGCAATTTTGGAATCTTGAAAGTATCGGCGTCTAGGATGAAGAAAGCATTTCAGATAGCGAACAGACACTGCAAGAATTCGAGCGATATATAACTAAAAAGGACGCTCGATATCAAGTTCGACTTCCTTGGAGGAAAACTCTAGAACTTGAAGACAATTTCTCCGTGGGCAATAAACGCCTTGGAAATTCGATGCGCAAGCTCATGAAAGACCACAGCCTTCTGGAAAAATATGACAAGACGATTCGCGTATATCTGGAAGAAGGTTCAGCAGAAAGTGTTTCCAGTTCAAGTTACACTCGTGAGCACCGATCGTACTACATGCCGCATCGAGCCGCGATCAAGGAAGACCGGACTACAACGAAGATTCGCATCGTTTTCGACGCGTCCTCACATGAACATGGAGCGAAATCACTGAACGACAACTTGGAATCCGGTCCGAATCTAAACCCGGACGTAGCTACACTGCTCTTGCGTTTCCGGAGATACAAGGTCGCCATGACGGCAGATGTGGAAAAAGCATTCCTTCAGATTGGCCTACATGAAGAGGACAGCGATTCCCTCCGATTTCTGTGGTTCGCCACTTCTCCTCAGACGAATCAACCATTACCAGAAGAAGAAATCTGGAGGATGGCCAGAGTACAATTTGGAGCAACTTCAAGCCCTTTTCTTTTGATGACCACCCTGAAACACCATTTCTGGTGTGCCGAGAATCGCTAAAAAAACAACGGCTCTCCTGCTTCAGAATTCCATGTACATGGACGACCTCCTGATAGGAGCTGACACAACACAAGATGCTATTAGGATGCATGAAGAAATAGTGAGAATATTCCAAGATGCTTCTATGAACATCAGGAAGTGGAAAAGCATTGACCCTGCAGTGACTGCCTGTTTTCAAGATTCCATCATAACACAAGTCCAAGAACTTTCCACGCCGCCAGGAATACTAAAAGTTCTGGGGATGTCTTGGAACACGGAGAATGACAGCTTCTGTTTCCATCCTATGAGCATCTTACAGTTTATTTCACAGCACGAGGTGACGAAGCGTTTTGCTCTGCAAGCTGTGGCAAGGTTTTATGACCCCTTAGGTCTTATGTCTCCCTTCCTTGTAAGAACGAAGATATTTCTGCAAGACATTTGGAGAGCCAATCTAGAGTGGGATGAACCGTTAGCATCCCATCTGGCGGATGCATGCCTAAAATGGTGTCAAGAAGTAACGCACCGCCAGGATATCCACATTCCCAGGGTTTTGGGAGCCGGAATGCTACGACCGATGTTTGAGATGAACCTGCACATTTTTGCCGATGCTAGCGAATCAGCATAGGGAGCAGTAGCTTATTCCTCCATGTTTTATTCGAAGGGCGAAGCTTGTAGTGCAATCCTGTTTTGCAAAAACGAGGGTTGCACCAATCAAAACAATAACACTTGCTTGACTTGAGTTAATGTCTGCTCTGCTGGCAGCACGGATCTACCGTTACCTTTCAAGCAACTCCGACCTATCTTTCCGGAAAATAACAATTTATTCTGACTCACAAATTGCTTTCTGCTCGATTCGAAAAGAACCGACGACGTGAGAGACATTCGTCCGAAATCGGGTGGCTGAAATCCAAAAACTTACAGATATCTCGTTTGGGCGTTTCTGTCCAGGCAAGGAAAATCCAGCAGACTTACTTACAAGAGGTATATCGGCTGAAAAACTACATCAGACAGAACTGTGGTGGCATGTACCGAAATGGATGAGCGATTCCTCAAGATGACCTGAAGATTTTGGTCAAGACATGCGAGCAGAAATACCGGAATGTGCAGACACGGCATTTACTCATGCTCTCAACAGGAAAGCACCATTGGAAAGAAAATTGACGGACACTTTGTACATTCCAAAGTGTGTTCGGCGAAAGCGTGTGGCCACTCCACTGATTATGCCATGTCTTTTTTCTCTTTTACACTCTCAGTGGGATAAGACACAAACCGGAAGGGTGCGTGTTTTCTTCTTTAATTTTTTACCGCGAATCGCAGCGAGACGCGAGACTCATCTTCCTCCGTTCGCATGCGTTCGTATTTTCTCGCGCTTTGCGCATCGTACAAACGCCATCTGCGTTCCAGCGCTGAAATTGACGGACCCTTTGTAAATTCGAAAGTGTATTCCGTGAACGCCTGTGTCCATTGAGATGGCGTCGGTCAGAATGATTGCAAACGCTGGGCACAGTGACGCTACGCAAGCAAAGCGCGAGCGCTGTAGAGTCCGACGCGACCGGCGTCCGTTTGCGCATCCCGGCGGCCACCTGGCTCCGTACCAGAGCTCGGATGGACGGGACGGACGGACATGGACGGACGGACGGACGGACGGACTGACGGACGGACGGACGGACAGACGGATGGCATGGACGGACGAACAGACAGACGGACAGACAGACGGACGGACGGACGCCGGACAGAGGTCGGACGGACACCGGACGGACACCGGGCGGACGTGAGCATGAGACATTAAAAAACTTTCGCCTTAAAGATTACACCATCTCCCGCTAAAGGTAACCATGTGTAGATGCGAAGCAGCGGGCGCTAACGCTTACACTGGCGGCGGCGTTGACGCTGGCGCTCATCGCAGCGTTGCACAGGTGAGAAACCTGGGGGGGCGCAATGCACGCAGTGATGGACCGGTGTTTCCTACTGGAACATCCCAATCGGTGCTAATGGGCAATGAGAGACAGAAGACTCGGACTGGACACAGAGACCCGCAGTCCGCTTTTAGTTAACGCGCACGCTGCGAATTTTTTAGATGTGAAGGATCTTATGGCGAAGCTTAATCCGGTGGTGGTGTGCGGCGTGACCGCCCCTACTGCGCATGCGCAAACCCTTCAAAAAAAAAAAAATAAAGAAAAAAAAACATCCTCTCCCCCTCTCTCTCCTCTAGGCATCCCTCCCCGCGGCAACCACACCCTCACTGCGCATGCGCTTCCCTCCTCTCTCCTCTCCTACGCTCCCCCTCTCTCCTCTAGGCATCCCTGCCCGCGGCGTCCACACTCCCACTGCGCGTCCCCCCTCGCTCTCCTCTCCTACGCTCCCCCTTCTCTCGCCTCGCGACGCCAACGCAGGCAGCGTCTGCTAGCGAGTTTCTTGGTTGAAAAAACCGACTGCTCGCGCCTCACAACCATTCACTGGCCACCCCGTATATATGGCACTGAATCTTGACCTCCAAGGTGGTGCCGGTGGGAGATTTCTCCTGTGCGTTGTTGAACAATGAAAATTCGCAGCGTGCGCGTTGACTAAAAGCGGACTGCGGGTCTCTGTGTCCAGTCGGAGTCTACTGTCTCTCATTGCCCATTAGCAGCGATTGGCATGTTCCAGTAGGAAACACCGCTCCATCACTTCGTGCTTTGCTCCTCCCCAGTTTTCTCTCCTGCGCAACGCTGCGATGAGCACCAGCGTCAACGCCGCCGCCAGTGTAAGCGTTAGCGCCCGCTGCTTCGCATCTACACATGGTTCCCTTTAGCGGGAGATGGTGTAATTTTTTATCGTTCGACAACGCACAGGGAGAAATCTCCCACCGGCACCACCTTGAAGGTCAAGATCCATTGCCATATATACGGGGTGGCCAGTGAACGGTTGTGCAGCGCGAGCAGTCGGTTTTTTCAACCAAGAAACTCGCTAGCAGACGCTGCCTGCGTCGGCGTCGCGAGGCGAGAGAGGGGGGGAGCGTAGGGGAGGGGAAGACGCGCATGCGCAGTGGGGGTGTGGACGCCGCTGGCAGGGATGCCTAGAGGAGAGAGGGGGGAGCGTAGGAGGGGAGAAAGGGGGAGCGTAGGAGGGGAGAGAGGGGGGGGGACGCGCATGCGCAGTGATGGTGTGGCCTCCACGGGGGAGAGATGCCTAGATGAGAGAGAGGTGGAGAGGAGGTTTTTTTTAATGGGCTCGCGCATGCGCAGTGGGGGGTGTGGACGGACGGACGGACGGACAGACGGACGCCGGACGGACACCGGACGGACGTGAGCATGAGAAATTAAAGGCTTTCGCCTTAATAAGTGACACGGAGCGGTTCAGCTCTCGCATCAAACTTCTACGAGTGACGGCGTGCGTGTTGAGATACACGAATAAACTTAATGGAATGCCCATGTCATCACAGGAGCTTCTGACTGAAGAACTACAAGAAGCTAAATTGTATCTGATACGTTTCGAGCAAAAGACACACTTTGGCGATGAAATGACGTACCTTACGGTCAACAAGCCTTTTGCATCGCTGAGCCAAGTTAGACATCTACGGCTTTTTATTGGACAATGACGGACTGCTTCGACTACAAGGTCGTGCTCTCAACAAGAACAAAAACTATGGAACTCGGAATCTGATTCTTCTACCAAGAGACAGTCATTTCACAACGCTAACTATCCGACAAGGCCATATGAAGGTTCTTCCATGTGGCGTGAGAGATATGCTTATACAGATTTGTGAACGATTTTTTGTTCCACAGGCTAGACAACTAGTCAAAAAAGGCATACGTCGATGCCTGTTATGTCACCGAATGCAAGCAAAGTCAGTTAAGCAAGAAACACCTTTATCAAGTGAGAAATGCACGAAGGCCGAACCTTTTCTGCTAACAGGAATTGACTTTGCTGGTACATTATAGATCAGAGGAAGCGGACATCAGCGTGCCTATATTGCACTATTCACCTGAGCTGTCACTCGGGCGATACAGTTGGAGTTCGTCGAAGACATGAGTACAAAAGCTTTCTCCGTGCCTTGAGCAAATTCATTTCGAGAAGATGAATGTGTACAATGCCGGAACTTTTATGAAGACATAAAAGGTGCTTGAGAAATTGTGGAAGGCTGTTCGTCACCCAGATGTAATCTCGCTTTTTGCGACATCGGAAATCCAGTGGAAGTTCCTGTGCCCAGGTGATTTTTGTTGGGGAGGTTTCTACGAGAGATTAGTGCGCTCTGGGAAGAGCTGCTTGAGAAAAATGTTGCTTGAAAAAAAGTCGTGGGTTATACGGAGCTCAGCACGCTTTTAACAGAAGTAGAGGCCGTACTGAATTCACGTACTTTATCGTTTGTCTACAATGATGTTGATGAGCCCTACGCACTTTGCCCAGCAAGTTTTCTACCGGGGTGAAGAATCACATCTCTACCACTTTAGGAAACATCGAAGGATGCTAAAGGCGAAGACCAGCTTAACAGCCTCTTCTGAAAGCGAGAAGAAGACTTACAAACCTAGCGCGATGGGCACTCCGCATCCATGAGTACGATATTCGCGTCGTATACCACTCCGGACGCAAGCACTCTGACGCTAACGCCCTCTCCCGCTCACCTTTACCTCCAGATCGGGCGTGCGGAACCACGTGCGTCCATCCCTTGTCATCTCTCAATCTCGACTCCATTGCCACCGAACAACGTCTTGACACCTGGATCAACTCCCTTCTTGATTATCTATCTGGCACATCCACCGCTCCTCTATATCGATCCCTCCGACGCCAAGCTTTCCGTTTCACCATCCGCGATCAACTGCTTCATCGCCGCGAATAAGCTCCCCGATGGCCGCCGGTGGCTGCTGGTCGTTCCATGCAGCTTGCGATTTTAAGTGTGCACCTCTCTTCACGACGATCCTCAATGTGGCCATGCCGGGGTGTTTAAGACAGACGAACGCCTTCGCCATCGCTACTACTGGCGCGGCTTATACAATTTCTTGCGGAAATTCGTGCAGTGCTGTCCTGACTGCCAACGACGCACATCAACACCTCTACGTTCGACTAGCGCACTGCAGCCGCTTCCATGCCCTGCCAAGCCATTTGATCGCGTCGGCGTTGGCCTCTACGGCCCCCCTTCCCATGACACGAGATGGCAATCTGTGGATTATAGTTGCTGTCGACCGCCTGACACGCTACGCCGAACTGCCGATTTGCCGAGTGATACCTTTCGAGATGTCGCCTCTTTCATTTTGCAGCTCTTTATCCTTCGACATGGCGTACGTCGAGAACCCCTTAGTGACAGAACCCGCGCTTTCCTCTCTGAGATTGTCGAAGCTCTGCTTTCGGAATGCCACATCATTCATTGGACCACCGCATCCTACCACCCGCAGACTAACGGGCTAACGGAACGGTTTAACCGCACGCTGGGTGATATGCTTTCGACGTACGTCTATCTGACCGTGGTACCTGGGACCGCGTTCATGTAACACTCGCATACAACACCACGATACAAACAACCACCGGATTTTCGCCTTTCTGCTTGACGGACGGGAGCTTTCACATGCTATCGACACTTTACTTCCCTACCGTATTTTGCTTCCGAGGGTCCATCTGTTTCCGAAGCTACTTGACAAGCCGAAGAGTGCCGCCAGCTCACCCACACGTTTACCTCTCAAGAGCAGCAACGACAGAAATAAAACCGCAGCACCTCACTTTCAGATCCTATCTCTAAGCAGGGTCTCCTGTATGACTATCTGTCCCATACCAAACTCCAGGACTCTCTTCGAAGCTTGTTCCAAGGTACGAAGGCCCCTTACACCGTCTTGGAACAAGCCTCTCCGGTTAATTTTCTTATCGAGCCGGTTTCTCGATCGGATGACATGCACCGGCGTGGACGTGACATCGTCCATATTTCTCGCCTCAAGCCATATCATGAGCCTTTGCCTCAAACATCTTATTTCGCCAGGATGGCTCTTTTTCAGCGAAGGCGAATTGTGAGGAAGAAGATGCGCCTCCATCAAGCACTATCGACAACGCTCGGCTCGCTTGGCTCGTGCTCTGATGGCTGGTGTCTCTCTGGATAGTTCCTCTCGATTCCTCAATGCTCACTATAACGTCCTTTGACCGCCAATAAACCTCTTCACAGAGGCTTATTTTGTTTATTTCGTGAGCATTTCCTAGCTGTTTCTTCATACGAAATATTTTTATAACAACGTACTTATAGTCCAAAGAGGAGTGAATTTAGAATCTCATATCAGTAAGGTGCTGTATTGCTCCTTTATATGTCATATATCCGTAAATTACCATTGTCGTTGCCACAGTGTACTTCAACATACACCACGCGTTGTGTAAACTTTCATTAAGATTTTAAAAGAATGTTTCGAACACACTAGCTTATATATGAAACAACATCCAATGTGTAAATCTTTGTCAGTTATTTATACTGCCAAACGCTTGTGTTGTGAAACTATATGACCACATAAATATTTATCTTATGCAGACTTAACACCACCATGCTCATTTTGGGTGACAAGAGACTACATAAATATAACGAAGGTGCCAGAACGGACCAACAGAACATTTTTTTCCTTGTGTTCAAGTCCTACCTGGTTTGGGTTCGAGGAATCGTGCTTCTGAATGAACGAAGACAATAAAATCGTTTTCTAAAAGTTCAGTGCCGCTTTTGTGCCATGTTTCATCCAGGCATGTGGCCTGCGAAATTCTATGGCACACCATGCACCTGTACAGAACCTGAATTCGGAACCAATCTGGAAACTCGGTAAGTCCGGCTGCTTGGACGCTTGGCAGTTATCGGGTACGCCAAAGTAAAAAAGAAAAAAAAAAGAAAATAAAGAACTTTAGAATAGCGTTATGCTTTGGCAACGCTTTACGATAAGTTAACTTGCAAGCACTCATTTTCAGGCTCACATTCAGTTTCTTTGCATTCGGCAGAATTGCTCCGTGTATGGCTATCACTCGCACGTTACCAAATGCCAGTCCGCAAGCTAGACCTCCCGGGGCCTAACCGTCCTCGCCTTCATTCCTGCAAGGCGAAAGTTCCAGCTGCTTCGTCAAACGCGATATTCACCATCGGCGTCAACAAGATTCATGAAAAAAGATCATAACGTTGTGACGTCACCATACAACGTCATGATGACGTTGATGATAACCAAAATCCTGAGTGTCATTATGACGTCACAGCGTGATTTCATCGCATCACAACAACGCTTGGTTAAAAGTGCGCTGATCACGAAGGCAGTGTAAAACAAGGAGAGGTACAGAAAGCCCACAACGCCTATGTCACGCAGGCTATACAAACCACTTAAGGTGAAGAATGCTCTCGGAGTGGTGTGGTGGAGGATCAATAAATTAACTGACTTGATAAAGAAGGTGGCTTTCTCCTTCGAGACATCTTAGGTGAATGCCTAGGGATCCTGTCAGTTTTTTTTTAAGTTTCATATGGTTCATTACATAGGCAAGTAACCAAATCAGTGCCCACTTGTGATGATTCGTCGATAAATTCCGTGGTTAAACTTTACGTGACGTACTTCCTACTATGCATAGAAACACGTCATGTAACTCCTCATAGAGTTCACTCTGTCTAACAATTACTGACATTTTGAAACATTCGGTGGAAATTTTGTTTCAGTTTGCTGCGAAATGACGTGGCGTCGCATTTCGATGGGCTCATTTGAAAAATAATAAGTATTACCCGGCAGCAACCCTCACATTTCATGGAAGCGAAATGGTGAAGGCCCGTATACTTTGCAATAGCAGTGTAGGTGCAAGTTTGACTGGTGGTCGAAATTAGTGAGCTCTCCACTACGGCTGGCCTCATAATTTCGTCATGGTTCCTCTTAAGTGAAACCGCAGAAATTATTATTTTCTTTATGTCATCGCTCGTGCCTTGCATAAAGCAGCTGTATTTTCTCTTGTTCAGTGGAACACTGCGGAGGAGTGTCTCTGATGCGTATCACCTGCAGTCACACAAAACCTATTTCAATATTCTGGGGCGTTATACTAAGTGCATATCAGTGAGTCGGACATTTAAATTTTGCTATTGAAGTGGCTCGTATAGGCAACGCTTAGTCTGACGCGTAATAGGCGTGTCTGATCCTGTTTGTTTGTCGCCTAGGCGAAACTGGCTCATACCCACAAGGGGGGATTGGCCACACAGTCTATTATAAAGGGAAATTAAAGGTTGCGCAACATTAAAAAAAGGGGGGAGGACGAAATGCATTGTAAATAAAAAAAAAGTCACAGAAGTAAAATGATTCAAAATCCATAAATAAAAGATAGGAAAAAATTACACAATCTACCGCTAAAGGGAACCATGTGTAGATGTGAAGCAGCGGGCGCTAACGCTTACACTGGCGGCGGCGCGGACGCTGGCGCTCATCGCAGCGTTGCGCAGGAGAGAAAACTGGGGAGGCGCAAAGCACGCAGTGATGCAGCGGTGTTTCCTACTGGAACATGCCAATCGCTGCTAATGGGCAATGAGAGACAGAAGACTCCGACTGGACACAGAGACCCGCAGTCCGCTTTTAGTTAACGCGCACGCTGCGAATTTTCAGTGTTCAACAACGCACAGGGGAAATCTCCCACCGGCACCACCTTGCAGGTCAAGATCCACTGCCATATATACGGGGTGGCCAGTGAACGGGTTGTGCAGCGTGAGCAGTCGGTTTTAGATGCGAAGCATCTTATGCTCGGGGCTATGTCCGTCCCGCGTCCCGCGTCCCTCCCGCGTACCGCGTCCGGCCACTTTCATGAAGTAGGGAAGCACCCATTATGCGAACCAGAACACTGTAGTAATATGAAGGCAGTCAACCACTACAACAGTCACCAGAGTCGTGGCCGAGAGCACAGATAGGCTGCTTAGCAATGGCTAGGCAGGCAGTGTCTGTCGCCCAGGTTGACTCCATTCCTTGATCTTGCTTGCATGAGTTTGGGGAGAGGGGGGGGCTTACTCCGTCCCTCCTTCCCGCGTCCCACACCCCACAGGGCATGCACGTTCCCTCCCCTCTCTCCTCTCCTACGCTCACTCCTTTCTCTCCTCTAGGAATCCTCTACTCTACGGAGCGGCCCCCGCGTCCCACACTCCCACAGCGCATGCGCGTCCTCTCCCCCGTCTCTCCTCTAGGAATCCTCTACTGTACGAAACGGCTTCCGCTTCCCATAGCGCATGCACGTCCCCTCTCTCTCCTCTCCTACGGTCCCCCCCCCCCCCCGTTCTCTCCTCTAGGAATCCTCTATGGAGCGGCGCGCACGACAGGTGGTGCGACAGCTGCATACTCCGCTGGGGGGCGCCATGGTAGTTCCGCGGTATGAAAATGACGGAGCGCGCGCGCTTCATTCTCTCTCCTATGCAGCACCGCGATGAGTGCCCGGGCCGCTGCCGTGAAACGAGAGCGTCGATCTTTCTCCCGCTCAAGCTAACAATCTCCCCGCTGCTTCGTATCCACGCATGGTTCCCTTTAGCGGGAGATGGGGAAGTTTTTTAAAGAATATAGTCTTTCTTGGGATACTTAAACGCAAAAATTTTGGTCTTTCTGTTTGTCTGTCCGTGACCCGATTCAGCTACTCGGCCAAAGTTTAACCACTTTCTGAACGCCCACCATCTTGAACTGGTGTTAGGATGCATACCTGTGAACATATTCGATCAAAAAGCAAATACTGCGCATACCTGAGGCGCAACATTAATATGTAAGTGTCAGGTCGTGTGTTCTTTTATTAGAAAATACATAGGTACGCAATTCTAAAGACCCTAGTGTTTTTTAGGCTGCGCTGAAAATGCGACGCTGTGCCGCCGCTGGCAGTGGCCCTTGGTCACGGTGTAATGCCCTTGTTTCAGCAGAATCTCATGTTTTTCAATGGCGTCCATATCTCGCGCAGCGCCTCCTCTATTTTATCAGCGCCAGCCAGATGCGGCCAATTCAACGTAGAGTAGGCGCTGTCTGAGGCAAGGCAATACATAGTTGTACGGCCGACACGAGACTATCGTCTTTCGACGACATTTGCAGCGAAGCACGCAGATACGCGGCCAATTTTTTCAACCAAGAAACTGGCTAGCAGACGCTGCCTGCGTCGGCGTCGCGAGGCGAGAGAGGGGGGGAGCGTAGGAGAGGAGAGAGAGGGGGACGCGCATGCACAGTGGGAGTGTAGAGGCCGCGGGTAGGGATGCCTAGAGGAGAGAGGGGGGGAGCGTAGGAAAGGAGAGAGAGGGGGGGGACGCGCATGCGCAGTGGGAGTGTGGACGCCGCGGGCAGGGATGCCTAGAGGAGAGAGGGGGGAGGGGGAGAGAGGAGGGGGAGGCACATGCGCAGTGAGGGTTTGGTTGCAGCGGGGAGGGATGCCTAGAGGAGAGGGGGAGAGGAGGTTTTTTATTTTTATTTTTCAAAGAGTTTGCGCATGCGCAGTAAGGGTGGTCACGCGGTACACCACCACCACCACCACCACCACCACCGGATTAAGCTTCGCCATAAGATGCTTCACATCCAATATGGTTAACTTGTTAGAGCACTTGTCATGCCAGCTTCGGTGTGTACTGCTGCCTTCATACCGGCTACATTGGACAGCTGCCGATCTCGTGGGTTTCAACTTCTAGGCGAGAGCTAGCTCTGTCGTGTCGCTTGCTGCTTTCTCTGCAAATTTGCTTATGTGCCTCTTAGACTTCATGATCTAACGTGAATGAATAACTCCTGAATACCGTCTCACTGCTGTTTTGTTTCTCGTTTTTTTCTGTGCAGGCAAGTTCAAATGAGCTTGCTGAGGACATTGTTGTGCTCGAAGATGAACAAAATCCACGGAATGAATATTCTGGAACAGTCAGCAAAGTCCATTGTAATTCGCAAAGTAGTCAAAGGCTAGTGAAGATGCTCAAGTCATCAACCCTGATTCTGATCTTTCATTGTATGGCAAGAAATTCAGCTGTAATGCCTCCCGGCCTCTGTAAGCAGATTGCAAGCCATGTGCTAGTTTTTGATTTTGTTGTAACGACGGGAGTGCAATGGACAAAAGTGGATGGCTTGCTGAAGCTGCGTAATGCGATATTTGGAAAGGATGTTTGTGCATCCATTGAAATTGGTACTAACACCAATTTTTAATGCTGACTTTGCTCTGCCATACAAATTTCCTTTATATGGAGATGACTATGAGCTAGTGTGAAACTCGGGAAACATTTAAAGCTAACTTTAGCTTCGTGTACCTTGTGACATTGACCCCAGTGCGGTGTTAGGGTACAAGTTCTCATTGTCTCACGCACCAGTATCGGCAGTGTTGATCATGTCAGAGACCAAAACAGACAAAATGGCTGCGTGTGCGTCACCAACAGAGCCAACCGTGGAAACGTCACAATATCTTGAGCTTGGACGAGGATGTGATGAGAAGCTCGTATCATGTCGTGGCGTCAGGATACAGTAGGAACTGATACTAACGTGTACTTCATTTTTTCAGGGTGCAGTCATGCTTACTAGTGCACCTTCTAGGCTCTTGAGGGCCTGGCCTTTCATTTGACGTAAAAAAAACAACTGAAAATTTTGGATAATTGCCTTTTAATACAGATATCGCAAACTCTAAGCCATATCATTTATGCTCTTTTATTGCGATAGCAATTATATGGACACTCTCGGCTGGTTTTCGCCGTCATGTCCCGTATATGTATATGTATCTATATATTTATAAAATCCACAAAGAAAAATAATTCAGAAAAATGTTTCCAACGCGCGGCATCGAACGAGGGACCTCTCGCTCTGCAGCGCGCGGCGCTAACCGCTGAGCCACGAGCAGTTCCCCCCGTTTGCGAAAAGAGCACGCTTTTCAAACACAGCGAAATAACAACTGTGAGACTTGTTACTTCGCACTCGTCTGTACCTGTGAATACGTTTCGTGCGTCGTTTTTGCTTGAGCAGCGCGCTAAGTGTCGAGCTGTGAATGTTGTTAGTTCACTCTCGTCCTGTGCGTGTTCTTTTCGTGCGTCATGTGTGCGTGAGCAGCGCGCTGCACGTTTCGACCTGCTTGCCATTCGTCGCTTGACATTCCAATTTTTCGCTATCGCTTGTGGCGAAACTGTGACTTTTTAGAGCCTTGGCGAGCCTTTGAGGCCCCAGACAAGTGGCTGAAATTTATAAAGTTATTCGATTTGCAAGCTGCAGCACCTGTTGGCACTGCAGTCATTAGAATCTTGTGCTCATGGGACAGTCATGTCTTCACTTAGAAAAGAAAAGAAACACTCATACATACTCATACATTTTCACAATAGTTGTGTGGCTCTTCACATTGGGCAATGTGCTGCACTGTTGAACACCACATCAATTGCTGTCATTGGACCTAGGATGCCACGTCGATTTGCCCCTCTCGCGTATATACAGATATGTGTTTGCCGTGCACCAAACATGCACACCACCTTGGTATTAATGACTGTTTCAAATCGAGTTTCCAATATTTATTCCTATGTAAGGTCAATGCAACAATACAATACAATAAAAAATTTAGGTGCTTTTAAATTCAAGTACCTAATTCACACAATGTTCTGTTGAACTTTGCGATTATTTCGTTGCTATTAGTATTTGTTGATCAAGAATGAACATTTGTATATGACAGTTTATGTAGTATCTTGTGCATATCAGTTGTAACGCAAAATCTTTGTATTGGTGTAATTAAATATGTATTCTGAAATAAAGTATACACACTGCTGTTTGGCTTCATTTTCTGTGCCTTTTGTCGGTCATAATTTCCACAATGTGTACAGATTTCGTGCTCACAGTAAATTGTAGGGCTGTCTTGTGTTCTTTAATGCTGTGGAAAGCACCTGGCCAGGCTAGCTGTTTTGTGCCACATGAGGATGTGGTTTGTGCAAGAGAATACAGCATACCAGAGAGGGATAGGTCAGCAAACTCACTCACGAGTCGACTCGCTCATATTCAGATCAAGCAGCAAGTGAAGTCGAAGTGCGTTCGGGAGAGTAAAAAAATTGGGGAACCCTTAAGCTTCGTCTTTAAGAGTTGAACGCGATAGCGATATCCTCTCCCTAGTGCGTACTTCAACCACTTAGTACATACCTGCAATGCACCCACTATGTGGTGTTAAGGGAATACGCGCAGTAACGTGTGTGCCTTTTGTAATGGGTGGCCGGCTATAAACCACGAAGTCTTTATGGTAGTCACATGTACTCACGCCCGATGGCAATGTACGCTTGTACCACGCAATATTATTGCGATATTACATGTTATATTGTGACACCTGTATACAGGATGCGTGTGATTGTGACGCATGAAGGTTGTTTTCACTGCATTACCAAGCGCAGGCATGGTTGTGTGGTAGAACACCTGCTTGCCACTCAGGCGGCCTGGGTTCGGTCCTCACTCGGACCCGGAAATTTTTATTATTTGTTTTATTTGCATGTTTCTCGATTTTTCGGTCACGGACAATATGATGATTTTTCGCTTACAACCAACGACGCCGACACTGACGCCGGAATTTCTGTGAAGCGAGCTTTTTAACGCTCTCGCGTTAATTTTGGCAAGTTTTAGTCTGAGTGAGTACGGTTGAGAAAAATTTCGGTGAGTCTGAGTTCGAGTGAGCCATAAGCGCAAAAGATATTTCTTGAGTGAGCCTGCATGAGCTCCACTTTTTTGCCAACTTATGGTCCTATCTACTCAACTTCATTACTATCAGCCTTATGTCGGCTCATGTTTATACTTGTGTCTACCCGCATACTTCAATGAATGAGAGTTCATACTCCAGCTAAATACTTATTGATAAGAGGCATGAGTTGTGGAGGTGGTTTGCCTTGACCTCAGCCCGCAACCTCTTTCACGTGAAGTTATTGATAAAAATATCTAGTGTGAGTTGTCTTTCAATAAAAATGTGCTTACTGGATTGCAACCACTGATAACTGATATTTGAAGGTGTGAGATCAATAGGGTCCATGGAGGGCACCGATTATATAGGTAGTGGCGTTAAAGGAGTACTGACACGAATTTTAGCAGTTTTCGTATTGTTGCTCTTAATAAAAGTTCTGGCGTCAAGAACATTAAAATATGTATACTTGTTTGGAGCGCATTTAATATATTTAATACCGCTTCCTTAAAAAAATTTTTGGTTTCGATATCGAGGAGGTGTTATCATAGTGATGTGTAGAGAGTGTGACCAAGGTCTAAGTCACGAGGGGATAGTTACACTTGATATTCTTGCAGCACTCTGTAGGTTGCTGTTGGTTGTACGTGTTGCACGTATACAATGAAAGGTGAATTGACATGCAGCCGCTCCAACAGCAATTTTGGTTGCATCTCATACGCAGAGCTTCCAAAGCCAGCGAGCTGTGCTATATCGTCATGATAAGGCCCATTACGGTCGGTTTGTCTCTCAGATTGCTGGGCGACAAAAAATTTAAAACCAAACTAAAATATCTTATACATGCGTCCTGGCTCCAGTGTGTGGAGAGCGTTGACACATGCCAAGGAAACGAAATAGCATTGAGGCCATTGTCGGAAAAGCTAATTATAATATAACGTACACATGAGTCGACTCACTCAGACTCGGATCAAGCCACGAGTCTGAATGAGTCCGGCTGAGTAATATTTCGGTGAGTTTGAGTCCGAGTGGGCCTGGTTGAGGAAAATTTTAGGGAGTCTGAGTCCGAGTGCATTCGGTTGAAGAAAATACTGAGTCAAAGTAGGCCCCATAGGTGTGCGCAGGGTTCTCCTACGGGGAGGGGCGAACAAAATGTATGGCGGCTGAACAAAATAAGTCTGAAGAATTGTTTGTGGTGCACATCGTCCGACAATGCGTATTGTTATATTCGCATACTAGATGCATTAAGACTACTCGTACCATCTGCAATAACAATCCCACGGAAACAAGCGCTTCATATCCCACAGCCGTTTTCGCAACCGAGAAGTATGTTCATGACGGCACATACAGATATATTTGGGGCACAACAAAATCTGGCGACTTCGGTATGAATTTGTAACCGCGTATTTTCCGAACGGCCCTGATTCTGCGAACGATACTCTTATTAGTTTCTCATGCTTCCTTTGTGATTTCAGCAAAGCAAGCTTCAATTGTTCGGTGAACTGACAGAACTGTTGTATTGTTGTGAATACCAAGAGACATTTCATGTTTTTTTACATTAAGAGTGGGGAAGGCTACGCATTGTTAAGAAATTATTAAAAAAACGTTTGCTTTCGATTCCTATTCAATTCATCCTCACAATCTGGCAATGACGCACTTTTATATTTAATGTTTCGAAATCCTCCTGACCTTTCCTGCTTTCCATGCAAGTCCTACGACTAACGATTTAATTAATCATTGGTACAGCTTCTCTTACTCAAACTATATCGCGCATATTGACAGCAGCACGATGCGGCAGATGCATATTTCTTAAGTTTCGTCATGACTACATAGTAAACCACGTAAATATTACAAACAATCTTTTGCATTCAGGCACACTAAATGATTTGCTTTTGACTTGATTAGCCGGCGGTAATGTTAGAGGTCCATGTAATTAGATTTAGATGCAGGTTATAGAACCCCAGCCGCTCGAAATTTCCGGAACTTACATTACGGCATCCCTCATCGCTATACCGTGGTTTTGAAGCGTAAAAACAAAACCATTATTCTTTGCAGCCCTAGCTAAATCCTGTACAGCTTCCCATAAGCACAAGCGCAGAAATACTCGACTAACAATGCGAAGCCATGAAATACCAAGTCTGCGGTGGCATGTCCTAGGCCTTGATATTTTTACCGCCATTAACAGACGTACCTAGTTCTAGTTTACTTCAACTAGTCCTTTTTTGAGATTCAGCATCAACGTCAATGGAAACGGAAGCCGTAAACAAAGCGCGCAAGCTCGTTTTCGTGACTCACGTGATGGCGGCAAAGTTTCGCAGCGATAATGAACCCCTTTTTTACACCGCTTGTTTCCGGTCTCTCGAGACACACCTAGTTACCGTCCATATGACATCGGATATCTATAACCCTAGCCCTACCTGCATGCGGAGCATGCAGTACAAGAGACGAACATGTTGCTGAAGGTATGCTTTTTTTCAACCTTCCATTTTCGCACTGCTCTGCAGGAGTGGTGAAATGTGCCAAGGCACTAACACCTAAGCTCGCCTGCTCAGTGGTTAATGGGACGTCAAACCAAAATACGAGTGTTAGTGCTTCCCCAGCATCTACATCCTTAGAATGTGCTACCATAGTGTGTTCGCCCCCGTCTTCAAGAAATACAGAAAAAAACAAAGAATCTTCATACAAGAGGCCTGCCAAGCACACGACATCACTTCTCAGTTCTCCAGTACATGGTCCACAGCGGTGGTGGTTGACCCTCCAGGACCACCAAGGTCGTACAATCGAGCCACGTAGAGTGGACAGCCACTGAGGCATACGAAGGGGCATCTGCGACTTCGACAAAAATGCAACAAGAGGCCGACTCTACGACCTACTCGCCTGCCTTATTTTCTCCAGCCTAGCCCTGGGACGGCGCTGCCAGATTTGGGCGCAATTCACGAGAACAACCGTGTCTGTAAAGCTCCACAACGTTATCATCTACAAGGAAGACGGACAGTGATAGCGCCTTGGCACATGCTTTTTTCACTTGTAACATATGTGCTTGCTGTTGTTTTCTCATGTTATAATTTCTCTTCGAAAGAAGGAAGATGTAACTAGTGGTTTCGGCATGTTCTCACGAAAATACACGTCACACACGTAGCAGTCTGCGCCACATACTTTTCACCAAAAGAAAAAAAATGACTTCCAATGTGCTCAGTAATCCAGCGAACGGCTTCATATTGTCACGTGGTCGTGACGTGGACGAAGACAGCAGGCGGCGTGTCCAAGATGAAACTTTATTGGGCCGAACTTGTGACCGGGAAAATGAAAGTCAAGGCTACAGCAAAACACACTGTACAGTGATAGCGGCGAACAGAGCGTCGGCCGCCGATAATCTGATCATCGTTGGGACGTGCCGTCTTTTATACATCACGCGTCGAACTTTCCAGACTTATCACTTGTGGTCGCGCAAGCTCTGGAATAATTGAGTGGTCCCGTCGTGTACGAAATGTTAACAAAACGATCTACAACAACGTGGAGCTTCTCGAACACTGATGCGCGATCTGCGCCGAGCATTGCTCACGGTCTTTGTGGGTTGAAACCGAGCACATCAAAATAACACGCATGGCAATGTGCTGGACGTTAGGGAGCGATATCTTGCATTCTTTTGGAGTGATATCCTGCATACTTTGGACAATTCATGTGCAGCGGAAAAAAACCACATTCATACATTTTTTGTTGGTCTCTTTACGTAATAAATGCAATACGTGGTGTTAACGCGTCTTCTTAGGCACTTTCCATAAATACCATTATGCCCCCTACCCGGTCACTCCTTTCTGCTGTTTTTAGTCTCTGTCTCGTAAAAAAGACGAAACAAAGAATATTATGGGTCTATTATCACCAAAAGACTAGTTCTGTCGCACAGAACAAATATCTTTGTTTAAACCGACCTTCGCGGTGCATGACCTCTTTATGAAATCAGCTTGTTTTCGCAGTGGTTTTCATAATTCACTAGCCTGAAGTACATTTTTCATTGATGCCTTTGTTTATCTAATTGTGCATGGCAGGGCTAAAATGTTCAATATATAGCTTGCTTTATGGGGTTTAAAGTAATAAATCAACTCAGGCTATGAGAAATGCATTAGTGGACGGCTTCCAATGTTTTTTGCCCAACTGAGGTTTGTTAACCTGCACGGACATCGCACAGTACATGGGTTTTCTTAACCCTTCCGCCAGCTTGCGGGATTCCGCAGTACTCATTTGCAGTACATGGGTTTATAGAGTTCGTACTAGATAAAAATGTCACCGCGGGGAACGGAATCAAACTCGCCTCTTTCGAGTCAGCAGCCGTGCATAGCAATCACTGAACCACTGATGGCGCTAAATGTTCAATGGGTAACATAAGAAAGAAAATATGGATATTAAGAGCGGAGCAGTTTAGTGGCTCGAGCCGTCGTATGCTGTCGTCGTCTCATGTCGCTTGGCGTAACGCAGGCCAAAACACGTATAGCATAGCCATATGTAGCATAGCCATGTATATCCAAAAAAAAAACATGGCTGATCCCTCGGTCATAGGAATCGGTATAAAACGAAAGTGAAACGCGTCTTCGCAGAAGTAGTGCTTATTGTGTAGCGATATATGAGAGCTTGTACAATGTCTATTGGTGTTGGACAGCTATAGCACCGTTTGACGTGGACACATCCCACGCTGACGCCTAGTGGCAAATCTCCATCGCGACGACTAACGCCCATGGTCATGAATTAACCGTTGTTGTAGCTGAAGTTGTCAACATGTTATACCTGGACACAGCGTATCGTGAATCCAGCGCAAACACACCAATAAGCCCGTAATGAACACTAGCACTCGATATGCGCGTCGTCAAAGAGAAGTGGTACGGTGTGCGCCCCCTGAGTAATAAGGTAACCCAACTCCCTGCGCTCGTGCATACACTACCACGCTGCGCTTCAGCAACGCGGGAGGCAGAGGTTCGTAGCTTGAGGCCGCGAGCGTGCGCAGGCGTTCTACATCCTGCTGCCCTCCGTCTCGCTCCAACGACGCTCGCTCCAACGACGTTCGCCCGTCGACATCGCTGCCTAGCGGCCGCGCTCACTGCAGCAGTTTCATTCGTCGGTGCTATCGCACCCGAAGTAGCCGTCGGCGAAACAACGTTGGTGCATGTGGAAGATGCACTACTCCGACAATGAGCCGTAGAGCTCCGTAGAGTACAGCATTCCTAGAGGAGAGAAAGGGGGGGAGCGTAGGAGAAGATAGAGAGGGGGGAGGGGACGCGCATGCGCTGTGGGGGTGCGGGACGCGGGAAGGAGGGACGGACAAAGCCCCCGCAAGCACATGCAAGCAAGATCAAGGAATGGAGTCAACGGGGCGCTGGCGGCGCTCCGTAGAGTAGAGGATTCCTAGAGGAAAGAAAGGGCGGGAGCGTAGGAGGGGAGGAGAGAGAGGGGGCTGTGGGAAGCGGGAGGGAGGGACGGACAAAGCCCCCGCAAGCACATGCAAGCAAGATCAAGGAATGGAGTCAACGGGAGCTGGCGGCGCTCCGTAGAGTAAAGGATTCCTAGAGGAAAGAAAGGGCGGGAGCGTAGGAGAGGAGAGAGAGGGGCTGTGGGAAGAGGGGGGGGGAGGGACGGACAAAGCCCTCGCAAGCACATGCAAGCAAGATCAAGGAATGGAGTCAACGGGGCGCTGGCGGCGCTGCCGTAGAG